>CM031629.1:43499445-43533111 GCA_018398815.1 Conus ventricosus | reverse complement strand
CCCCCACTGTCCTCCTGTTCCAATAGTACTGTCAGCTTTTT
Organism: Conus ventricosus; assembly: GCA_018398815.1. Lineage (NCBI taxonomy): Eukaryota > Metazoa > Mollusca > Gastropoda > Neogastropoda > Conidae > Conus > Conus ventricosus. Next base: position 43,533,070 of record CM031629.1, on the reverse strand, counting down.
ACTCACTGATCATCATATTCCTTTCCTACCATTATACGTTATCGATAGGCTACTACTATATCTATCATTATGACTTTCATTATTATTTCCGTTGTAGATCAAGGTCAGCCTAGTGGCAGACATGATTGGAGATGGTCAGAAATGCTCGATTCCAATCATTAACACAGAGGTTGCAGAACTGATGAAGGGGAAATATGTATTTGCATGTGGAGAGAGAGAGAGAGAGAGAGAGAGAGAGAGAGAGAGAGAGAGAGAGAGAGAGAGAGAGAGAGAGAGAGAGAGAGAGAGAAAGGGGGGGGGGTGTGCAGAGCGCTGGGTGCACGAGCACCATTCTCCGGTTTAAAGATGAACATACTGGAACTGGGGTCGGCATTGCACAATCACCGAATTGCACTCTGAGATTAGAGCTTTTAAACACAAATGTATGGGTCATCAATTTACATGTTAAACGTCCAAGAGCATCCCCTGCCTTTACAATCTAACGTCTCATTTGAACTGAACATCTAAGTGTTTTGTTCTTCAGGAGAGGGGCACGGAATGGAATCTTGTCACGGCGTTCAGTCTTAGGGTGAGAGAACTATAATATGTCTCTTCTGGCTCACCCGCTCTCACCCGGCCTTGGCCGGTTTCGAGCTGCCGAGCCAGAAACAGACATATTATAGTTCTCTAACTAGTAAACCCTACAAACAAACATATTGTGTAGGATTATCCGTTTTCAATACTAATTTACTAAACTTTTTCAGATTTCAGTTTTTGCTTAATCCTGTGTTTTTCCTGATCATTTTCAATAACATCATTTTTCACGCAAACATTCATCAAATGCATCTCTGTCTTTCATGTGAAATAAAACTACAGTCTTTAACTGTTCTCTAAAGTCTTTTAAAACTGAGTTATATTTCTGACATAAAATCCACACACTTATACCAGCATGTCTTCCACTAAAGGCTAGTTTTGACAAAGTTTTTCTTTTTTTAACTATGTCTCTTTCTGCTGAACAGTCATCTATAATAAATAGCGTCTGCGTTCCCTCAAACAATCTATAAAAGTGTTCTAAACATTCACTCAGTTTATTGCTGGGATCAACTAAAAATATGTTATCATCAGTCCATATAAACCTTCTATCATGATATGCTTTGTTCCATTTAAGTGTTGGGCAGAAAATCACAATATGATCAAAATTATAGCGATAAACTGTTTGTAATAGGTCTAGGACAAATATTGTTTTTCCACAACCAGTCTGCCCACAAATCAATGAGCAATGAGGAGTTTTTGTCATAAAGTTTAACTGTTCCATAGTTTTATAACAGAATTTAAATCAAATCCAGTTATTTTTTTTATCATCCCCTCTGTTAAAACTTTTCTATTAAAAAAACCCAAAAGGTCAAAAATGTGAGATTAATCAATTTAGTTCGTAAAGAATTTTTTCTTTTTGACAAAATTTATTTGTTTTTTGTTGCTTGTTGTTATCCTTAAAATCCTCCCTTTGTGAAGAAGACGCGGTAATTTTAAGTTTTTCAACGTCTAATTTTTCAGCTTTTTAATTTTCCTTTAGAAGGGCGTCACGACGCCCAAACCCCACCCCTCTTTAATCTTTTAAGACAGAAATTTCAAATTTTATTGTGAACGTGTTCCCCAAATTTCTTTTGTGGAATGAATTGAATTTTGTGAAGCATCTTTAAAACCTTTTCTCTTCTGTGGAGGATTTCTTTTTATTCCATACGGCTTTATTTCATTCTTTGTTTTGTACTGGCTAAGATTACTGTAAAGGGCCAAGTTGAATGTTTTTTCTAAAACTTTTTTGAGGCAAAAAAAGAAAAGGGGGCTTATGTTTCAAATTTTTTTTCCCATTCAAAATAGGGTTTCCAAGGCCATTGAGGTGGTTTTCGAACATTTTATTTTCTACTGGCCAAAATTATTTGCTTCTAGAGGGCCATTGCTTAGTTTGGGAAACTTTTTGCTGTCCCAAACCCTTTTTGGTTTAAAATCCCTTTTTAGTGTATCAAACCCAACAAAGTCCATTCACCATTTGTTCAAAGCTTAACGTCGCAAGGTCTTTTAATTCTAAAGTAACCCCCACAGGCGTAAAGTAACCGGAATTTTTTTCTGGCCCACGCGACATTTTTAGTACGTTTATTATTTTTTTTTTCCAAAACAATGTGAGGTTATCACTTTTTAGATTTTCCCCGTTTTGTCTTTAAATCTTTTTTTAAAGATCCGACCCCCCCCACAAACTAATTTTTTAAATGTAAATTAGGGAATTGTATAATTTCATAATCGCAATAGCAGCTTTCCCCTGATGGAAGAGTCAAAAACTTTGAGGCACCACTAAAATTTTTCATCGTGCTCAGCTCGCCCAAATGAAATAAAAATGAATGAATGCGATGAGCGGATTTTCCCCCCTTCTAAATTTTTTTGGTTTGGGTGTAACTCTAATCTAAAATTTGTCAGCTGCAAGCCTAACATTTTAGCTAGCTCTTTACAAATAGAAACCCTCCTTTTTTCTTCGGGCTTAAATTTAACTTTTTTTTATTTTTGCTTTGTTAAGTTTGGGTAATGTAAAAGTTATCATTGTTTCTTTTGTGAGAAAAACCCCAAAAACCACAGGAATTGTTAATGGCAAAATTTCCCCCTTTTTTGTCAACTTTTAGAACCTTATTATTTCCTTGGTTTCAGTTAATTAAACCCATCGTTTGAAAAATTTTCAGGGAGCGGCCCGTTTTGGTTCCGCAATTTTTTTTCAATAGCATGTTCTAAAAAAAAGGAGGGTCTTGAGTTGTTATTTTTACAAACATTTTTTAAAACGAAATAAAAATGAGGCATTCAAAATACTGATGAAAAATATTGTTGGGCCGCACTACAATTTTAAAAATTTTAAAACAACTATACTTTTGTAATTTCTGTGACCCGACTGACATTTTTCCCAAAAAAAGGTGAGTACCCCATTAAGCAGATTTTAAAACCCCCCTATTAAAAAAGGATACACCCCAAAAATGTGGTTTTCACCCCGATGCAGTTTTATCGAACCAGTTAATTTGCTGTTTTTTGTGCATCAACGGGTGGGGTGTGTATGGATCCTAAATCATCTGACCCTTTGGGTGGGGTCATGTACAGATTTATTTTTTTCCCCTTCAGACGTATTTTGACGAACTGCAAGCCCTTCCCCAATGAAAAACCTTTTTTAAATACCATTCAAAACGAATAGCTAAGCTTTTTAAAAGGATGAAGGGGAAATTCATTTAATGTAAGAAGCTTTAGACAAAAAGTCGGATCTTTTTTGGTTAGGCCCCCCTTTTTTTTGGGGCGGCCAGAAATATAACTTGATGGAATCCTCCTTACACATTTTCTCTTCGGCACAACTTTTTACTGGGTCCATAGAGCAAGAGAAAAAAAGCATGGAAAACTTTATTTAGACGTTTCTAGGGCCTAACAAAAGGGGAATTGAAAAAAATAATGACTTTCGTACTTACGTTTGGTGTTTGCTAGGCTCGAAAGCACAAACGAGTCGAGCAAAAGATCTCACTGGTTTGACGCACAAAAACAATACTTAAAAATTTTTGAGGACCCCCTTAATTCTCAGTTGATTTCCCTTAAAGTTTTAAAAAGGTCCCAAAATTTTTTCAATTTGCAAGTCGAAAGTAGACTTTGCTTTTGGCATGGTTTTAATTGCCTGACCTAGGCTCCAGATAGGAACAATAATAAACTACAAAAATAAAACCCTTGTTGCGGGAAATGAACAAAGGTTTGGGAAAAAAAAACGAAATAAATTTGAGCCAGAAATTTTGAAGCAGTAAAAAACAAGATGACCTCCAAGAATAAGTATCCAAACCCCCCGTGGTCAAAGCAAAGGGGTTGAAAAACAGAAAAAAAAAGCCATGAATATGAAATCAGCGCTTTTTTTTGGTTACGGGCCCTAGGTTTATTTGGTCTTTTTTTTACAAAAAAATTTTAACCCGATATAAGAGAACTAATGCCAAAAGTGCCAGCCCATAAAGCCAACTATTTTGCCTGCGTAACAAAAGCACTAAAAAACCCCCCCTAATTTCCCCGGTAAGGCTTAGTTTTAAAAGGCAATTTTTAATTAATCCGCAAGATGTTCAAGCTTTTTTTTTCCATGTTTAGGTGGGGCGATGGCGATGGAGGAAAGGGCTTTGGCCACCGCCACCTGTATAGCCAAACCCCAAAGTTATTTTTGGCAAATCCAAGGCTGTTATAACGTTGCTAAGTGACCCCTTGCCTCTAAACGTGTTCTTATTCTTTCTGCTGCTTTTTTTCCATTAAAATTCTTTGGATGTTTTTTTTTATTTGTCCGGGGTTCGTAATTTGTTCTGGGTTAGTAGACAACATTTCTGTTTGCTGATTTTTCTTGTTAAAGATCTTTTAGTTTTTGGGTTATTTTTTTTTTTAAATATCATGCCCAATTTGGCGTCTTCAGAACATTTTTTTCTTTTTTTTTTTTTTTATGCTCATCTTTTTCCCCCCAGTTTTGCAAAATTTTTTGTTTTCCCTTAAGGGTTTTAAAGCTGATAAGAGCCACTTTTCCGAAAGGGGTAGCGGGGAATATTAATTGTTTTTAATGCTGTTTTTGGGAAAAGGGTTTTGTTCTATTAATTCACCCGCTGTTGGATTAAATCTTTAAGTTCCAGGGGTTTTTGCATTTGGTTATCTTTTGGAAGTTCTTGTAGCGTGTTTTGAATTTTAGCAACTGCACCCCTTTTTTAATTTTTGGGTTTTACAATGCCAAGGGGGATTTCGTTCCCCACCCCCCCCAAGCTTTGTTTAAAATTTTATTCATGCTTACAACTTTGATGGGGCTTTTTTAGTTGTAAGTGAAAGATTCTCCTTACGTTTTTCACATACAAAGGGCCCCCTCTTTTATTCAAAATTAAAGGGCTATAAATGGGGGGGTTAGGCCTAAAACTTTTGTAAAAAGATTGGCCCCTTTCTTCTGTTAATTTTCGCCGACTTTTTTGAATTCAACAGCAATGAGCGCGATGGGTTGTTCAAGGAGTCATTTCACTCTGTCGCTCCAAATCGAAACATCATAATCTTCTTCACCCTTTAATTCCTCAGTTTTTAAAAAATTTAAATTTTTATTTTTTTTTTTAAAAATGTCACAAAAAAATTGGTCGATTTTTGACCCCCATAGAAGACGAAAAAGCCTTTGGCGTGAAGGGAAATAACGGAAATTACTGTTCCAAATATCCCTCTACTATTGATGCGGATCAATTTTTTACTGTCAAATTTCCAACCCAGGAGGGTGAAGTGATTGTGCCAGTCTGCACAATTACTTTAAAATAGAACTCAAAACAAAACAGACCCAACAGGAAGTTGTCCAGAATCTGGGGGGGGCAATCGTTAAGAAAAAATTCTAAAAAATTTAGGGGGAAAGAATATTTTCTTTACAAATGCAAAAAATTTTTTTAAAACCTATTTTGATCTATGGCAACCTGGTTTAAAAGGGCTGATCTTGCTTTCAAAGGGTCGAAAATAATGAGACTAAAAACACAGAATAGGCGCTTAAATCAAAGACGGAAAAAAATTGTGCTGTAATTATGCGTACAAACGCTTTTCCTCCCCTTGGACTTTGATTGTTAAGTGGGATGCGCCATACTTTCAAAGGGGCATTTAAAAAACAATTGTATATGATTAACTTTTAATGAAAACAAAAAATGTTTTCAGCAACAGAAACCCAAGCAAGTACAGCATTTTTGAATCGCGTTGAGTTTGACGTTGTTTGCAACCCCAACTGCGAGGGTTACAACAATACAGTCAAAATTAGCAAATTTACGAAAGAGTGTTCTCAAAACTATCCCGAAGGGGAGAACTATAGGAATTTTTTTTTTTAGTGCCGCGCAAGATCGCTTAAGGGATTTTATTGCTGGTTTTAAGATGAAGAACCCTTAAAGAGGGAAATGAAAAGTTTATTAATCTAAAAACGAAAGTAAATGTTCGATTGGGGTAGCCCCAACCAAATCTACGCTAGCGGGGTTAAACCTTATCAGTTTTGATGAAAAAAGAAAAAGTTTGGGGGTGGGAGGCATAGAAGTCCAAAGACCTTGTGTCTAAAGATCGCATCTTCACAGTGTTTTGACCCTGATTTTAAAACAAATACGGTTTATGGATTTACCCAAGGGCAACAGGGATAACAGTTGATGAAGGGAGAACTGTTAGAGACGTAATAAACATTCAAAAATTTACAAGAAAAAGATGCGATAAACCCCTTAATGAATTTTGTTTTTTAAAAAAGTGCGCAGCTGAATATTCAATAACAGATTAAAAGATTACAATACTAAAAATTTTTTTTTTTTTTTATAAAAAAAAAAAGTCTGTTTAAGTTTATCCAAATGTGCCTCAGCCCGGGCCGCCCAAGAGAAGAATAGCCCCCGACCCTAAAACCTTTTTGATTAAAAACATTTCACAAATGCAACAGAAAAAAGGCAGGCCTTTCAAAAAAACACAAACCAAAGAAGGGACTTGCCTTTTAAAGCGTTACAATGTTAATACTGGAGCACGACTTTGATGAATATCGGCAGGAACGAGTGTGGGCTTTAGCAACAGGGATTGGTGCTCCCTTAGCTATTCCTCAGGCGGGGGTCTTTAGCTTCGGTGTGTGTTTATTTGCCGTAAGTGCTGCTAGCAAAAATTAAAAATAAACTCCAAAAGAACGCTATTTTAACTAAAAAACAGCTAAAATTTGTTCGTTCAAAAATGTTTAAAAATAAAGCGTTTTGACAAACATCACGGTAAGATTTGTCGTTTAAAAAAGGCCCTTTTGATGACTATAAAAAACAAAAATTTTATCTTCAAAAAAAAGGCGGGGCAAGTTTTTTCAAAAAGCGACGCCGAGCAATAAAAAAGGAATGTTTAAAAAAAGTAAAAAAAACATAAAACTCTTTCTAAACAGCCACATTAAAAAACGCCAAAAAGGGGGTTTTTACTTTAGTTTAGAGTCCCAAACCAAAAAGACCCTTGATATTGATTCTATTTAAATTTTTTTTTAAATTTAAATAAAAAATTTTGAGTTAGAAAGAAAACCCGCATGGATAAATTTTATTAAGGCCAACGAATTTTTGAAGCAATTTCAAGAAAATTTATCAAGAGCATGAAAGATATTGATTTAAAGTTATTGTCCAGCAAGGTACGGGCAAATGTTGCCCTGTTTTCTCATTTTTGGGTAAAACTAACAAAAGACCCACCATTAAAGTAAGTTAGCGTTTTTAAAGATAGTAACAATAAATGAAGAAAAACTAGAAGTCTGGGGGCCGACTAAACACAGATTTTCTTGTAAAAGACTTAACACCTGGTTGGGCAGACCAATGCTTACACGTTTGATGTGGCCCCTGAAAAACCAAAATTAGAGGCTCTGGTTGGTCAAGGGGCGAAGTCTTAGAGATTGTTAAAACGTCTAATATGCACGATTGTAGGCAAAGGGGTCATTCCCCTACCTCCAATTTGGGCGCAAAAAAAAAGCAGTTTAAAATAAAGAAATTTAGACAAAAAAATTTTTTTGTGGTGGTTTTTTGCAAAGCTGCTTAACCCCCCTAAAAACGCAGAGAGAGTGTTAACTATACCCCTTTCATCAATGATCTTTCTTTAGTGGGGGGGGCCCTTTCTGTGAGTGGACCAAATTGATCATTTGAAGAACAAAACAACCAAAACTGTAATGTTTCACATGGGTGAGGGAAAAAACTACAACCCATTTAAAGTCCAAACGCCCAACGATTGGCGAGCAGCAAAATTATGTTGACTTGTGCTGATGCTTTTTCCCGCGGGGCTACCACATTACACATTAATACGAACAATGAGTAGATTATTGGCGCATACTTAAAAAAACACTAACAAACAAGAATTCTGCAGAAAATGTTTAACAGAATTCATCTGGTAAAGCCGCGCTTGAACATATAAAAACATTGTAAAGTTCTGTAGACTGTAATAGAGAACTAATTACACCCCACCCGGATCTAAAGTTAGTTTTAAGAACTGGAAACGGCTGCAAAATTCTCCATACGTAGTTTACGCAGACTTCGAGTCGCTTATTGTTCCTTATGAAGGGCCAGCGCACAAAAACTTCGAAAAACAGTCTTAATGAGTAATCATCAGATTTGTTCATTTGCTTTCATTATTGTTAGGTCAGATGGCGCTCATTCAACGCCAAAAATTATATAGAGGACCAAATGCGGCTAAAAGATTTTTACAACGCATGCGCAAGTGCGCAACGATTGTTCTAATAATCTGAATTTATCTGAAATCATAATGACCCCTGAAGACCAAGAACAGTATGACTCAGCCCCCTCACTGTTGGATTTGCGGTTTAGAACTTAGTGAAGAAGCAACAAATCCAACAGTAAGAGACCATGATCACATTAGGGGGAAGTTCAGAGAGCAGCACACAGTAAATGCAATCTTCAACTAAAGTTTGAACCAAAGACATGGAAGCTGCCCATCTTCTTTCATAACTTGCGAGGTTACGACTCTCACCTTATAATGAAAGCAGTGGACGATGCTTTTAGGGTGTCATGCATCGCACAGTCATCAGAAAAGTACATGTGTTTCACTTTAAATAACATGTCTTTTATGACTCTGTGCAGCACATGATGGGTTCATTAGAGTCGCTGGCTATGTCCTTAAAGTGCTGCCCAATAACGGAAGAATATTTTGACCCAACTCTCGTTAGAAAGGGTGTTTACCCCTTTTGAATACATGAACAGTTGGGAAAGGTTTGATGAAGATACACTTCCACTAAAGGCGCGTTCTTTTCTAGTCTTAGAGGAAAGGACATTAGTGATTCTGATTACCAACATGCTCAAGATGCGTGGCAGAAGTTAGAGTGTAAAACGATGGGAGACTATCATGATTCCTACTTGATGGCTGATGTATGTTTGTTGGCGGACGTCTTTGAAAATTACAGAAAGACCTGCATAAAACATTATAGCCTGGATCCTGCGCATTACATTTCTGCGCCCGGGATGAGCTGGGACGCTTTCTTAAAGTTTACTGGAGTACAGATTGATTTATTGTCTGATTTGCAATGATTCAGATGATTGAAAACGGATTGCGTGGAGGAATTAGTATGGCGTCGCATCATTACTGTAAAGCAAACAACAAATACTTGGACGACTATGATCCAAGTAAAAGGCCTAACTATCTTATGTATTTAGATGCAAACAATCTGTATGGTTGGGCTATGGCGCAATCACTTCCATTACGCAACTTTGAAATGTACACAGGTACGAATAATATTCAAAGGCATTAAAGTGGTTGGGCAGTTTAACGCCGATCAGCAGTGTGGTACATTCTAGAAGTTGCTTAGAATATCCTCATGAACTCCATGACCTGCATAATGACTACCCATTAGCTGCAGAAAGCCTAAAGATGAATCCAAGAGAGCCGCCTAAACTTGTGCCTAATCTTCGGGGCAAAAAAAATTATGTCTGTCATTACAGACTTCTACAATTTTATTTAAGACATGGTTTAAAGTTAACAGCTGTTCATCGTATAATTGCTTTTGATCAAGAACAGTTCATGAAACCATACATCATGAAGAACACTGATCTTAGAACTAAATCCACAGATGCTTCAGAAAAAGACTTTTTCAAGTTAATGAACAACAGCTGTTTGGAAAGACTATGGAGAATCCGCACAAGCGCGAAAGATGTCAGATTAGTCACTAAAGAGAACGAAGCAATTAAGCTGACTTCAAAACCTAATTATCAGGACTTCAGAAGATTTCATGATCAGCTTTTTGGTATAATGATGAAGAAAAAGAAAGTCAAATTGGACAAGCCTGTATTTATTGGATTTACTGTTTTAGAATTATCAAAGCTTTTAATGTTAGAGTTTCTTTATGACTACTTTAAACCCTTGTATCCAGAGTCCAGAGTACTTTACACAGATACAGATAGTTTTGTTATAGATATCCCTACTGAAGACGTCCTATAAAGACAGGAAATCGAAGTAGCTAAAGGACATGCAGGATGGTACGACACATCTGATTACCCTAAAGATTCGCCTTTGCATTCATCCGTTAATAAAAAGGTTTTGGAAAGAATGAAGGATGAATTTCTGGAAAGGTGATTAGGAGTATGTTGGTTTAAGGTCGAAAATGTACAGTATTTCTTAGCCAGGAGAAAATCATTAAGAAAGCAAAAGGAATATCTCGCAGTGTTGTGCAGTCAAACATATCAAATGACAACTACAAAGAAGCATTGTTTGACAATAAGACTTTTCATCATTTACAACGTAAAACTGCGATCTATCTACATGAGATCAACACAACGGTTGTAACAAAGAAGTCATATTTGATAGAACAAACACAAAACGGGTGTTTGTTAATCCAGAGTTTTCATATGCAATCGGGCACTGGAGGACCGCATAAACAGGGGGTTTATATTTTTCATCAACTTTTATTATAAGATCAATCATAGCTTCATCCAATTCATTTAAAATCTTTTCTCAAGTTTGCTTGATGCGTTCGAATTTTTTTTATTATTTCAAGATATTTTTTTTCCCAATTTGGGGGTTTTGAGTTGTAGGTGATCTGGATGATTTAGCATGCATTGATTAATCTTCACAAATGTTCCCCTAATAGCATTACACGCATCAAATGATTCCCGTATCAAATTTTCAAGTCTCTCCTTTACCATTCTTGTTTCGTTCTGCACTTCCTTCTGAGCTTCCATTTAAACTCAAATATTATTTACGTAAATTAACTAAGCAACTGGAACTGTGTCTGGAGGGATTACTGCAGTTCTTCCTTCACAAAAGATCTTTGAGGAGCTGGTTGTTTTGTTGTGTCAGTTTCTCGTAAATAATACACGGGTGGATTCATTTTTACAATTCTTTTTATTTCATATGGATCAACACTCCAAACGGGGTCTGTTGCCCTGATGCGAGTGTCCCCTTCCGCTTCCCCCGGTAAATAAAGGTACCTTACTTTCAAACCAAATGGTAATAGTTTGCTGGATAAAGACTCTCCTTCAGCAACATTTATTGTTTTTCTTTTGATTGCTTGTACTGGTTTTAGCCCTTTAAATTCTTCATTATTCATTGCGCGCAAAACTGAGGGCAGTCTTCTAACCCATTCTGTGTTGCGAGAATTGTCAATCAGCTCTCTGTGATACTGGTAGAGAAAAGTGTTTCGGCTAACTGTTTGTTAAAGTTTTCAACTAAAGCCTGTGATCTGTGAACTCCTGGAATGCCTCTTTTAATGGTAACTCTATGTTTTAACAATAATTGATTCACTTGGCCTTTAAATTCTTTCCCATCATCGACTTGAATCATGCGAGGATAAGTTAAGGACCCCGTTGGTATATCAGTTGTATGGCAACAGCAACAGCAGAAGCACTCTTTTGTGTTAATGGTTCCGCATCTTTGTATCTTGAAGCTATGTCAATGACTGTGAGTGCGTACTTAAATCTTTTTCGTCTAATCGTATCAGAGGGTAAATATAGAAGATCCATTTGATGGGTGTCGTTTGGAGTTGTATTCACAAAGTGTGGTCTCTGTATTCGTTTGGGTGCAGGTAAATAATTTTGCCAAATCGCTTGTTTAGATAACCATTCTTTTGCTGTTTGTTCACTGACCCCTGCCGCTTGGCTTAGCTTTTTTATTGCCGTGATTCCCTTCCAATATCCTTTTGGCGAATAATAGATTTTGTTCATTTTTATTCAGCCAATATTATGCGCAACAAAATACACGACGGTCATGCCAACGACAATAAACACGATTTCTTGCATCTTTTGTTTTTCTGATGGTTGATAAAAGTCGCTGAATTTTGGTGGGGGCAATGTCTCGATTGGTTTGCCCGTTACTAGATAATACTCTTTTATCGCTTGGTCAACATTTTTAAATGTGTAAGCTGCATGCCCCTGTTTTTTCAGTGTGTTATTAATAAAATCTAACTGCTCGATTCTCTGCTTTTCATAGGCGTCTTGTGCAGCTGCTAGTTGCTCCACAGCTTTGTTATGTCTTTTTCTCTCGCCGTCATCCCGTAGTTTACTAAACGCGTAATTACTTCCGCTAAAAGCAAGCGCATTAACCACGGCGCCCCCAACATCATTACGAGTGAAGCATTTTTTATAAATGTATTTTTTTTACATATTAATACTGTCTGGAATTATTCCTTGCTTAACTAGAAAATCTTTCGTGGCAAACGAAGCTGTTATAACAGCAATTAGCTTTGCCGAATCCTCAAAGTCTAGTTTGCCAAGATCTGCTGGTTTAATTCTTAACAAGCTTTTACCAAGCACTGTGTATCCTATACTTAGGCCCCCAATAACAGCAGAATGGTATACAAGGTTGGCAACAGTTTTTTCGGCGCTCATTTTTAAAAATAAAATAATTATAATTAATAAAAACATGAACACCGATGATCTATTAAACCTTCCTGAATTTATGATTACAAATGACCAGGTTGATGGAGCAAGCTATTATGCCAAAAAAAGAAAGACTGTATTCTTTGGCAGCATGTGGAAAAACAAACAGTTCCTTGGAACTGAATTCAGCATTGAACAGATTCAACAGATGTCGCCACAAGACATTATAAAGTATCATAACAGGTATGAAGCGCAACTTGGATCAAGAATGGTAAAAAGCGTAGGACAAACGGTTCTTAGTTTGTACACTAAACTAGTCAGTAGATTTGCCCCCATTGATTCTGAACAAGACTTTATGTATGATTTAACGCAGGATCCAGTTTTAACTAAGTCATTAGAGTCTCTAGGATGTGATTTATACTACAGATTTGGAACATTGTTATCGCCATTAATCATGGGATTAATTACTTTTAATCATATTAGATTTTATTTCCCTTCAAAATGAACGAGCCAGAAAATCAGCAGAATCAGAAAACACTGAATCAGGTGGAGAAAGTAACCAAGCCAGAAAATCAGCAGAAAACACTGAACCAGGTGGAGACCAGTGAAAAGCATCCTCATCCTGGGCGTGTTAAAGCAGGAAGAAAATTAGCAGAGTGGAACAGACAAAAAAAATTAATGTTACAGAATATAACTCATCATGAAAACATAACACCGCCAACGCCAGAACAAGTTGATTCAATGCCAGCTATAAAAACTCCATGTGATTCAAGACCTACAGCGCCAAAGTCTTCATGGAATATTGAACTTAAAACTGTTGCCATTTTTGGCGCCCTTGCTGCTGCTGGGGGCGGTTATTACTGTTATAAAATATTTTATAACAATGGCAACAAAAACCAAAGAAGTTAAAACAACCTGAACCACTAAATACAGAAGACAAAAGCACGCCAAAACCGCCAATAACAAAACATCATTTTGATCCATTTATAATGCAATAATATTTTAAAATGTTTTGATAAAACATGGGGGATTATTATTTGTTTAAAATGATGAAGTCAATAAATAAAGACATGGAGTCTATAAAAGACATTTCCATAGACCAGAATTGTAATCAATGCGGTTGCTTAGGATGTAAGAACTTCATTAAAATCTATGCTGACCGATCTCGCGCAGAGAACGCTGAGCAAGACATCCTAAGCGATGACGCGTTTTTTGAGGCGTGTGTGTATTATATTAGACATTTACTATTTAAGATAAAAACATAGATTGTATTTTTTTTGATAATTATAAGATAACTTAAATAAGAACTTGGTTGTACTTAAAGGATGACTTAGTTATGATCTTAGGTTGACTTGAGTAAGAACTTGAGGATGACTTGAGGATGACTTGAGTAAGAACTTAGAAGTGACTTGAGGATAACTTGAGGATGACTTGAGGATGACTTGAGGATGACTTGAGGACAACTTGAGTAAGAACTTAGAAGTGACTTGAGGATGACTTGAGTAAGAACTTGTGGATGACTTGAGGATGACTTGAGGACAACTTGAGGATGACTTGGGATGACTTAAGGACAACTTGAGGATGACTTGAGGACAACTTGAGTAAGAACTTAGAAGTGACTTGAGTGTGTGCATGCGCGGGGTGGGGGGTGGGGTAGGTGTGTGTGCGCGCACCTTTGATTATTTATAAGAAACAGATGTTCAGAATATAATATGTTATTATCAGTAAAAATGCTATAATTTTTAAAAACAACTACAAATTATAATAATAAACTTACCTTAAATGTCTTGTGAATCCTCTGCCACATCCCATTGAATATTTAATTCATCAAGAGCAGCTTTCACATTTTTTTCTTTATCAATCAGTGATTTTAATTTTTGTCCTTCTAGTTTTACTCTTTCTTCTTGTTTCACTCTTTGTCTCTTTATCTTTCTCAACTCTTTTCTCTTTTTCGCTATTTGATCTTCCAAATGTTCTTTTTTTAACGGAACGCTGGCTAAAAAACTTTCAACAGTTCTTGATGTTCCCGATGTTGTTGCCTGATCCGTCATTTTAAAACTAACTACATGTCTCCAAGAACACGTAACTATAAACAGTGCCAATACTTTTTTGTATGTCAACTCCAAAAACAATGTCAACCCCAGGAACAATGTCACATGTCAAACCGAAAATAAATGGGCCGCACACGCAGAAGTAAGTCACAAAACTTGCTTTAACATAGATATTCTTTGAGCTTGTCAACGTCTTTTATGCAATGCTAGCTGCCGAAGACTGTTTGACGTCGCAAAGGTTGCAGTGCAGATTGGAGCAACGAGCTGAGCAAAATCCTTTCAACCACTTGTAGAAATCTCGCTATTCAGAACTGCACTATGGGTATTTAACTCTCGCTTTACAAATCCAACGATGCATGAGTGGAGACCGCTAGATTGCTCTGAATGCTTCTATTGAAATCTCTGGGGAGTGCTGCGCTTCACTGCATGCCTTTAAAAAAGAACAGCCTGCATAAGCCAATCTCTCTCACCTGCAGTGTGTGTGTGGATTTTATGTCAGAAATATAACTCGGTTTTAAAAGACTTTAGAGAACAGTTAAAGACTGTAGTTTTATTTCACATGAAAGACAGAGATGCATTTGATGAATGTTTGCGTGAAAATGATGTTATTGAAAATGATCAGGAAAAACACAGGATTAAGCAAAAACTGAAATCTGAAAAGTTTAGTAAATTAGTATTGAAAACGGATAATCCTACACAATATGTTTGTTTGTAGGGTTTACTAGTTAGAGAACTATAATATGTCTGTTTCTGGCTCGGCAGCTCGAAACCGGCCAAGGCCGGGTGAGAGCGGGTGAGCCAGAAGAGACATATTATAGTTCTCTGGGTGGATTAAAAGAGGTCATGCTGAGGGTGCCGGCTATTCTCAACTTATCGCTATCAAACTTGTAAATAACAGGATGTGTGTAGGAATGTGAACAGGGGGAGGGGGGGGGGGGCGGCTGGATAGAGTATTGGGGAGAAGGGAGTGGAATTTAGGTTGGACGGCAGGGAGTGGGGACGGGGTAACGAAGCAGTGGAAAAGATCGTCTGTATGCCATAAAAAGAAACCACTTTTCACCCCTCCCAACACGCGCGTCTTGTCTCGCCTTGTTTTCGGGAAGTGGACATTGAACCGGCCAGTGAGCGATTCCTATGTCCTCTCTCTGCTGACTTGTACAGGCTGATGTTTTCAGGAAGTGGACACTGAACCGGCCAGTGAGCGATTCCTATGTCCTCTCTCTGCTGACTTGTACAGGCTGATGTTTTCAGGAAGTGGACATTGAACCGGCCAGTGAGCGATTCCTATGTCCTCTCTCTGCTGACTTGTACAGGCTGATGTTTTCAGGGAAGTGGACATTGAACAGGCCAGTGAGCGATTCCTATGTCCTCTCTCTGCTGACTTGTACAGGCTGATGTTCTCAGGAAGTGGACATTGAACCGGCCAGTGAGCGATTCCTATGTCCTCTCTCTGCTGACTTGTACAGGCTGATGTTTTCAGGAAGTGGACACTGAACCGGCCAGTGAGCGATTCCTATGTCCTCTCTCTGCTGACTTGTACAGGCTGATGTTTTCAGGAAGTGGACATTGAACCGGCCAGTGAGCGATTCCTATGTCCTCTCTCTGCTGACTTGTACAGGCTGATGTTTTCAGGAAGTGGACATTGAAACTGGCCAGTGAGCGATTCCTATGTCCTCTCTCTGCTGACTTGTACAGGCTGATGTTTTCAGGAAGTGGACATTGAAACTGGCCAGTGAACGATTCCTATGTCCTCTCTCTGCTGACTTGTACAGGCTGATGTTTTTCAGGAAGTGGACATTGAACTGGCCAGTGAGCGATTCCTATGTCCTCTCTCTGCTGACTTGTACAGGCTGATGTTTTCAGGAAGTGGACATTGAACTGGCCAGTGAGCGATTCCTATGTCCTCTCTCTGCTGACTTGTACAGGCTGATGTTTTTTCTTTTTCCCCCCTGTATAAGAGCAGCGTCCACTCCCCGCCCCCCCCCCCCCCCCCCCCCCCCCCCCCCCCCCCCAACCCCCCCCCCCCCCAAAAAAAAAAAAATAAAACAAAAAAAAACAACTGTTTATAGAGGCCAACATGGTGCGGAAGTGACATGATAGCAGAATTAAAGTCCACACAAAACGTATTCATGTTACAGAAAAACCACTGGGAAAATCATAACTATAGCAACTGAAACGTGTAAGAGAGACACACAGAGATACAGACAGAGACAGGCAAACAGGCAGACAGACAGACAGACGGAGAAGGGGGGGAGGTAAGAGAGAGAAGGGTGGTCTTTGGTCAATTACGATGACATTCAACTTACTTTCTTCAGTGGTTGAAACGTTACATGCTTAGTTCTCATTTCTCATGTCTTAAGCAATCCATCAAAATGTTGTTTTATCATCAATTCACCTTTTTTTTTAAAATAAAAAACGGAAAATCAGAGGCGAGGGACAAAATGAAGAGTGGAGGGACCAGGGGTAAGGTAAATACATATGTTGAAATAAACTGATGTTGAACATAGCTGGGTCATATATATGCTTAAAGTAGGGGAGGGGGGGGGGGGGGCAGGAGGAGCAGGGGGTGCGGATGGGGGGGGGGGGGGTTAGGGGGCACTTGGAAGTTGAAAGTGTAAATCGTGGACGTGACACCCCTAAAATTTTCTATGGAATCAGGGAGCAGCAAGAACACATTCTTAGTCAGTGGCGTTGGAAATCATTTCGCATTAGGCAGGCCAGCCTGCACTCAGGGATGGTTGAGAATTCTTCATTTTAAGTAAGGGGGTGGGGAGGGGGGAGGCAAAATTCGTTTAAAAGCTGGGATGGTGGGGGTGGGGGGGGGGGGGGGTTGTGTCTCTCATTTTACAAATTCTCAGGATGGGTATTCTTTCGAAATTCCTGTATGAAATTGGAAGACGGAGAGGATAGAGGGGCTGGGGGGAGGGAGGGTGCGCTATAGTAGCTGTTCGGATTTTTGTAGGTGGAGGGCTGTGTCCCCTGCCCCCCTCTCTCGCTCTTGTCAGCTCCCCCTCCCTCCCCCCCACCCAACACACACACACCACACACACACACACACACACACACACACACACACACACCACACACACACACACACACACCACACACACACACCGCCATCCTGTTCTGACGCTACAGCAACTTCGTGGCTTTTAATAAAAACACACCCCAACTACAACAGATGTAAGAGCAGAAGTTGAGTTCAAGGGCTTCCCACTTTCAAAACGCACGTCCTTAATCAAAGACATTTTTTCTCTCCTCTGTGGGTGTGGGTGTGTATGCGCGCGCTGCAGCGCGCGGCGCGCTGCGCGCGTGAGTGCGTGCGTGCGTGCGTGCGTGCGTGTGTGTGTGTGTGTGTGTGTGTGTGTGTGTGTGTGTGTGTGTGTGTGTGTGTGTGTGTGTGTGTGCATGCAGTCAGAGGCAAGGGTAAATTAAATCAGAGGGCACATTTTTGGACTTTAATGGCAGCCCTCTTTCAAACAGAAGTTAGTGGGGGACTGGGGTGAGGTGGGGGGTGGGGGGTGGGGGTGGGGGGGTGACGATGGTTTGAACTGGGTTCCCCATGAATCAAGCACTGCCAAAGAGGGGGTCGTGAGAAGCTGAAAACCTTGTTGCAAGAGTGGAGGAACATTTGAAGTGACAACTACACGACTTACGAGAAACTAACTGGCCCATGGTAATCCTCAACACGGAAGGCAGCCACACCAAGAAGGCACGGAGAGAACAGGGAAATGTCTGTTCTACCCCACTTGCTCCTCCACCAAGTTTTTGGGCGAAAGTGCCCAGGATTGGCATTTATACGTTCTCTGACAAGTAAGACTTCAATAACCAAAAAATAACGATTATCTACAAACAAACATACTGTGCAGGGTTATCCGTTTTCAATACTAATTTACTAAACTTTTCAGATTTCAGTTTTTGTTTAATCCTATGTTTTTCCTGATCATTTTCAATAACATCATTTTCACGCAAACATTCATCAAATGCATCTCTGTCTTTCATGTGAAATAAAACTACAGTCTTTAACTGTTCTCTAAAGTCTTTTAAAACCGAGTTATATTTCTGACATAAAATCCACACACTTATCCGAGCATGTCTTCCACTGAAAGCCAGTTTTGACAAAGTATTTCTTTTTTAACTATGTCTCTTTCTGCCGAACAGTCATCTATAATAAATTAGGGTCTGCGTTCCTTCAAACAGTCTATAAAACTGTTCTAAACACTCACTCAGTTTATTGCTAGGATCAACTAAATATATGTCATCATCTGCCCATATAAACCTTCTATCATGATATGCTTTGTTCCATTTAAGTGTTGGACAGAAACCACAATATGATTAAAATTATAGCGATAAATGTTTGTAATAGGTCTAGGATAAATATTGTTTTTCCACAACCAGTCTGCCCACAAATCAATGAGCAATGAGGATTTTTGTCATAAAGTTTAACTGCTCCATAGTTTTATAACAGAGTTTAATCTAATCCAGTTATTATTTTTATCATACTCTCCGTCAAAACTTGTTCAGTATAATAAAACCCTATGAGGCCTAAATGTGTAAGATTAATCCAATTCAGTTCTGTAAGATTGTTTCTATTTAAGTCAACATTGATTTTGTTGCTTGTTGTTATGATCTTAATATCCTCACCATTGTGAAGAACGACGATGGGAACGTTAAGGCGTTTAACGTCTAAGTTTTGCCAGCTAATATTAATTCCTTTTATAAGGACGTCACTAACGCCCACAACCCCCATCCCTCTCCGCATCTTTAAAGACAGAAATTTCAAATATCATTGTGAACGTGTCTCCTAAATTTCTGCTTGGAAAGAACTGTAATTTTGTAGAAGCTTTTTTTTACAACTGTTTCTTTTCTGTGGAGGATGTACTGTTTTTTCCCATACGGCGTTATTTCAATCTCTTTCCGACTATTGTCGTCCGGCATAAGACTGACTGTAAAGGGCCAGAGTTGAATGCTTTTCTGAAACTTTTTTGACGGCCAAAAAATGTAAATGGGCTTATAAATTCAAATTTTATGCCCCATTCAAAATAGGGTTCTAAGTGCCTTTTGAGGTCAGGTTTCGAACTATTTTTATTCATCGGGCCAACTTTATTTGCCGATTGCGCAGCTGTTCTGTTGGGAAACTTTTTTTTGTCCCCAAACCTCTTTGCTTTTATAACGCCATTTTTAGTGAAATAAAACCCCTAAAAAGGCCTATCTCCCCCGTTCGTTAAAAGTCCGAAACGTCTGCAAGTCTTTTAATTTTTAAAAGTTAAAACCTCACAGGCGCTAATGTAACTCCTGTTTTCTTCTGGCCCCCGCGACATATTTTTTAGTACGTTTATTATTTTATTTCAAAAAACAATGTGCAGGTTACCTTTCAAACTTTCCCCGTTTGTCTGAAATTTTTTTTTAAAATTTGACCCAAAACCTCCCAAAAATATCTTTTAAACTAAAAATTTGGAAAATTTTTAAAATTTTCATAATCGCAAATTTGCAGTTTCCCCTGCGGAAAAGAGCTTTTTAAACATTTTGGGGCCCTTCCTCATAAAAGTTTTCATCAAGTCTCAGCTATCCAAAATGAACATAGGAAAGAATGTAAGCGATCGGCGGATTTTCCCCTTAGTTGTTTTGGTTGGTGTAACTCTAAATATAAAAATTTGTTGCTGAAAAGCAAACTTTTTTTGTAGTTTTTAAAAAAATGTAAGCTTCTTTTCGGTTTGGGTAAAACTTTTTTTCGTTCGCTTTTTTAAATTTTGGAGAAATGTCAAAGTTACTCATTCTTCTTTTAGCGAGCAAAACCTTTAATAACCCAATCGGGTTTAGGGTTTAAAGGGCCCAACAAAGTTTCCCTTGCATTTTTAATTTTTTTTGAATCTTATATTCTCCCTGGCTTATTTATTTTAAAACCCATACACTTTGTAAAATATTTCTGGGCGCGCCCGTTCTGGTTCCTTTCGTTATAAATAGCATGTTCTAAAAACGAAGGGCGGTCTTGATTTGTTATTGTTCAACATTTTTAAAACAAATTAAAAATGAGTGCATTAAAATATACTGATGCAAAAATTCTGTTGGGCGCACTACAATTTTTAAAAATATAAACTGCACCCTTGACATTTCTGTGACCCAGAGACCCTTTCATAAAAAGGTAAGTACCATTAAAGCAGATTCTTAACCCCTCCTTTTAAAACGACCGCACCCCAAAAGTTGGTTTAGTACCCGATGCAGTTTTATCAAAACCTTTTAAATTTGCTGTGTTTTGTGCAAAAAGGGGTGGGAGTGTCGATGTGATCACTTAATTATCCAAATCCTTTGGTTGGTCGTGTACAGATTTATTTCTTTTACCCCTTAGACGTATTTTGATAACTGCAAGCACCATTCCCAAATGAAAAAACCCGTTTTTCCCATTTAGCAACCAAAATAGAATGAAGGTTTTTAAAAAGATCTGTAACGAATTCAATATTAACACCAAGACAGCCTTTAGACAAAAGTCGATCAAATCATGGCTTAGGCCCCCCCTTTTTATTGGGGCGTGCAAAAAAAGTAAAGTATGATGGAATCCCCCTTTAAACCCCTCTTTTTCTTCAGCCAACTTTTCCCCTCGGGCCCATAGAGAAAGACTAAAACAGCATGGAAAACTTTTATCTTAGCATTTTAAAGGGGCCTAACTAGAGGGGAATAAAAACGATCCCCTTTTACTTCTTTTGGGTTTGCTAGGTTCGCAAGACAAACAAGATGGCAAAACCGATCCTTTATGGTTTGCCCCACAAAACAATATTAGAAAATTTGAGGACGCCTTTTAATTTTCTGTTGTTTTCCTTAAAGTTTTAAAAAGGTACCAAATTTTTTTACAATACGCAAGATCAAAAGTGGGGATTTTGCGTTGGCACTGGTTTATTGCTACCTCTGCCCTCGATCCAGGTAGGAACATAAAAACTACAACTAAAATTCTCGTTGCGGGAAAAGAACAGAAGGTCGGACAAAGACTAAATTTGGCCAGTAATTTCCCGCGAAAAAAACCCCCAAGAATAAGTATCAAATCCCGAATTTCCAAAACCCCCAAGGGCCATTGAAGATCGCAAAGCTGCGGGGGCTTGTTCGCGATGCCATGATATGAAAGAACAGGCTTGTTTTGGTTTAAAACGGCATAGGTTATTTGGGTTTTATCTTACTAATAGTAACCCAACTATTAAAGAAAAAATGTCCAAAAGTGTGGGCCCAAAGCCAACTACTTGCCCGCAGTAGAAAAAAAGCCAGCTAACAATACTCCCCAATTTTCCTGGTAAGGTCCGGCTTTACCAGAAATTTTTTTTAATAAACTTGAAAGATGTCAAGCTTTTTTTTTTTCCCCTGATGGGGGGGCGATGGGGCGAGGCATGGACTTTGACCTCCCCCCCCGCCTTTAGCCAACCCCAGGTGCTTATTGCAAATCCTGGGCGTTAACGCTTGAAAGTGAACCTTGTCTCAAAAAACAGTGTTCTATTGTTCTGTTTGTGTCGTGTCTTCATAAAAAAATTTTTTCATAGTTTCCTTATTCTATTCCCCCACTTGAGTTTAATTTTTTCCGGTTAGTAGTCGTCATTCAGTTTTGCTGTCTTTTGTTCAAGATCTTTTAGTTTTTGGGGGCTATTCTTTCTTTAATTTCAGGCCCTAAGTTTGGGCGTCATCGCCTCAACGAGTTTTTCTTTTTCTCTTTTTTTTGCCCTCTAGTTCCCCTAGTTTTGCTAAATTGTTTTAATTCGCCTTTATGGTTTTAAAGCATGATAAAAGGGCCGTTATTCTCGAGGGGTAGCGTTGAGGTTTGTATGTTTTAACGCGTTTCTTTGAAAAACTGGATTTGTTCTATTACATTAAAATTTACTGCTGATTGTTTAATTTTTTAAAGTTCATTTTTTGCTTTTGATTTCTGTCGGGGTTCTTGCAGTTTGGTTTTTTGAGTTTAGAAACTGCTCCCCTTAATTTTGGGCCTAACAGGCAAGGCGATTTTGTACGCTGCGGGGTCTTTTTTCTAATTAAAACCCACGGCTAAAAACTTTGTGGGTCTTTTTAGTTGAAAGCTAAACAAGTTCCCCTTGTCTTTTTTCACAAAAAAATGGTATTTTTTATTCAAAATCATTAGGGTCTAAAAATTCGGGGGGTTCTTGACCTAAACTTTGGTATAATGTCTCCCCTTATTTTTCTGTTATTCCGCCGCAAAGGAGCCCCGAGCGATGTTGTTAAAAAAGGAGTATTTCATCATGTCGTCTCAGTTTTAAAAACATCTAATTTCATCCTCAAGCCTGCCTTTTTTTTAATAATTAACTTTTTTTTTTTTTTATAAAAATGCCCAAATATGGCTCGATTCTTGCCCGCATAAAAAAGCTGAAAAAAACCCCTGGGTGAAGGGAAAATAAACGGATATTACTTTTCCCAAATATCATCTACTTTTGTCAGATAAAATTTCTTACTGTCGATTTCCAGCTTAGGACCCGGAAATGATTTGATTGTGTGGTCTGCAGGGGTTCTTTAAAATAGAATCGATTCAACAACAGACCAACCGAAGTTGTTCGAATCTGGGGGGGGCAATGTTAAAAAAATTTTCTTTTTAAAATTGGGGGGGAAAGAAGTATTTTTTTTAAAAAACATTGCGACTATTTTTAACCTATTTGACTAGGGCTAACCGCGAATAAAAGGGAAAGATCTTGCTTTTTCAAGGAAGGGTAATGAAGAAGCCAAAAATTTTGAATAGGCGCCAAACTGCCTCAGGTGTAAAAGCAGAAAAAAGTCTTTGCTGAAAGTTATGCTTTTGGGGAAATCGCTTTTCTTTCCCTTTAGATTTTGGTTTGTTAAAGCGCATGCCCATACCTTAAAGGGGGTATTAAAAGACAGATTGTATACGAACTAACTTTTAATGATAAAAAACGGTTATCAACCAGCACCGAAGCAAAGTACGATTTCTGAATTCGTTGAGTTTGATTTGTTAGCAACTCAATTTGCAAGGCTGATTGGGCCCCCAAATATGGTCTTTTGAATTTATTACGAAGCAGTGCGATTTTAACATACCCTAAAGCGGGGCAGAGCTTTGGAATTTTAATTTGTGTCGCGAAAATCCCCTTAAAGGTTTTTATTGCTGTGCAAAGATGAAGCCCCATTCGCAAGAGAAAAGTGAAAAGTTTTTTAACCCAAAAAAATAACAAAAGTACAATTTTCGATTGTGGTGTCAACCAAAATCTATGCTAGCGGATTTACCCTTTATCATTTTTTTGGGCCCGAAATAAGAATTTTGGGGGGGGGGGGGTAAAAAGCCAAACGCAGCCCTTGCGTCAAAAGATCTACCCTTCACAGTGTTGGCTTGTGATTTTTTAAACATCAAAATCGTTTATGGTTTGCCCTAAGGTCAACAGGGTAACAGTTGCAGGAGTGGGAGAGATGTTGAGAATTTAAACATTAAAATTGATAAAAAAAAAGGGGCTGAAAAAACCGTTAATGTACATTTGTTTTTTTTTATATGATGCCAGTAAATATTGAAGCTAAAGATTTAAAGTGTGTTACTAAATTTTTTTTCATTTATAAAAAGATGTTTTTTCGTTTACCCAAATGTGTACGCGCCGCCAAAAAGAGGGATGTAAAAAGCCCTAACATAAAAACCTTTTTAAAAAAACATTCCAAATGCAACAAAATAGGAGGACCTTTCAAATACAGCAAAACCAAACAAGGTATTCGCTGTTTTAAAATGTGTTCCTTTGTTAATTGGGCATGATATTTTTAACAGAGGAACGGGTTTTGGTCTTTACAACGGGTAGGTGCCCCGCGCTTTACTTGGGAGGTTTGTTTTTAGCTCTTGGCCTGTGTTCTTTAGTGTAGGTCCCGCCAGCAAAAAAAAAAAAACTAAACTCCAAAAGCACCAGCATTTTTTCAATAAAAACAGCAAAAACTTGTTCCTTCAAGGATAATATAAAGCGGTAGCGAACCAAACTCACGGATGAAGAATTAATCGTTTCAGGCCCATTTTGATGACTACAAAAAAACAAAAGTTTGATCTTCAAAGAAAAGGGAGGGAAGTTTTTTCAACAGCCAGCCCCCGGGAGATAAAAAAAAAATTAAAAAAAATAAACGAGACATTAAACTCTGTTTAAACGCTCACAGTCACACCAAAAGGGGTTTTTTTAATTTAGTTTTTGAGTAAGCGCAAAAAAGACCCTTGATTTTAATTTTGATTAAGCGTTTATTTTTTTTTTAAATTTAAAAAATATTTGGGTTAGAAAAAAAAAGCAGCATGGCTAAAATATTGAAGGACAAAACCCAAATTTTTTGAAGGAATTCGAGAGGAGCTTTTTCAAGAGCCTGAATGATATTGATTTTGAAATTATTGACCCAAAAAAACGTACAGGGAAGTGTTTTTCATGCATTTTTCAAAATTCCCGGAAACTAACAAAAAGACCCGCCAGTTTAAAATAATGTTAGCTGTTTTAATCGATATGTAACAATAAATGAAAAAAATCTGAAGTTGGGTTCAATAAACAACAGGGTATTCTTTTCTAATGACTTTTAAAACCCGGTTGGGGAGGGCGAATGCTTACACGTTTGTGTGGCTGTGAAAAAAGCCAAATGAGGGGGGCTTGGTTGGTCAGAGGGCGCAGTCTTAGAGATTAGATTAAAAAAGGCAAGTATGCACCGATTGTAGGCAAGGTTACATTCCGCTACCCGGGGTTGGTTTTAAGAGAGCGTTTTAAACTAAAGAATTCAGAGACAATGTTTTAGTGGTGCGTTTTGAAGGCTGCTCATGTCCCCGAAAACGCAGAGAGTGGGCTAACTATGAACCTTTCAGCAATGTTCAACTTTGTGGAATACCTTTTCCCTTGTGTGACCAAATGATCAGTTTGAAAAACAAAACAAAAAAATAAAATGTTAAAATTCAAATGGGGTGAAGAAAAAAATTTTTCTGCCCTTTTAAAATGTCAAAAACAGCCCCAACAATAGGTGCAGGCAAAAATCATGTTGTTACTGCTGAGCTTTACCGCAGGGCTACCAATTAAAATGGGTACGAAAAAAAAGAGCAGATTTTGGCGCATCTTCAAAAAACACTAAAAAACAAGAATTCTCAGAAAATGTTTAAAAAGAAAGCCCTCCGTTTTTTAAAACAGCGAGCGAAAATAAAAAAACTTGTAAAAGTTTTGTAGATTAATACAGAATAAAATACGCCCCACCGGATCTAAAATTAGTTTTTTAAAAACTGGAAACGGCCCCCGCAACATTTCCCTTGTTGTTTACGCCCGATTTGAGTCGCTTTTTGTTCCTTTTGAAAGGGGGAGCGCCACAAAAACTTCGAAAAAACAGCTTAAAGAGTAATCATCAAATTTGTTTTATTTGCTTTATTGTTGTTGGTCGGGTGTCCCTTCAGAACCAAATTGTATAGGGGCCTAATGCTGCGAAAAAATTTTTTGAATGATGGCAAATGGTAAGCCTGTTTAATAAACTGAATTCTCAGACTTATTTTGATCCCGAAGACCAAAAAACCCGTTGGGGGTCGCCCCCACTTGTTGGTTTGTGGTTTTTCTAGGAAGAATCCCAAAAACAGTAAGGACATGTCACATTACGGAAAAATTAGAGGAGCAGCGCACAGTAAATGCAAACTTCAAATAAAGTTTTATCTAAAACATGGAAGCTGCCCCCTTCTTTTTAACTTGCGAGGGTTTTCGCTTCATTTATAATGAAACGTGGGGCGTGCCTTCAGGGGGTCATGCATTGCCCCGTACAGAAAAGTACATGTGCTTTAATTAAAAAAAAATTCTTTTTTAGGGGTCTATGCAAACATGATGGGTTCATTAGAGTCCTGGCTTGTCCTTAAAATCTGCCCAAAAGGAAGAAATTTTGACTCACCTTGTTAGAAAGGGCGTTTACCCTTATGGAATTTCATGAAAGTGGGGAAAAAGGGTTTTCGAAGATCACTTCCCCCCTAAAGGCGCGTTCTTTTTTAGCCCTTTGAGGAAGGACATCAGTGATTTGATTACCCGCATGCTCAAGAGCGGGCGAAGTTGAGTGTAAACGATGGGAGACTATCTGACTCCCACTTGAGGCCCATGTATGTTTGTTGGGGACGTCTTTGAAAATTTCAGAAGCCTATGAACTTTTAAGCCCGGATCCCGGCATTACATTTCTGCGCCGGGATGGTTGGGGGGCTTTCTTAAGTTTATGGAGTAAAGTTGATTTATTGTCAGATTTTCCCTCTTCAGATGATTTAAAAAGGTTGCGTGGAGGAATTTGTATGGGTCGCATCATTACTAAAAGCAAACAACAAATTGGACGGTATGTCAAGTAAAAGGTCAACTATCTCATGTTTTAGATGCAAAAATCTGTATGGATGGGCAATGGCCCAATCACTTCCATTAGTAAATTCAAGATGTACACAGGACAAAAAATATTCAAAAAGGGATTAAATGGGGGTTTGGGAAGTTTAAGCCCGATCCCAAAAGCGTGGTTTCATTTGAAGTTACTTTAAATACCCCAGGAAATCCTGACCTGCATAATGATATCATTGCAGCAGAAAGTCTAAGATGGGACCAAGAGAACACCCAAAAATTTTGGGCCCAATTTCGAGGCAAAAAAATTTTTTTGTTTACGACTTCTACAATTTTTTTTAGCAGGTTTTGGTTGACACTGTTCATCGAAATTGCTTTCGATCAAGAACGTTCTGAAAAACCCTACATCATGAAGAACATGCCTCAGAACTAAACCCACAGATGCTTTAAAAAAAACTTTTTAAATTGTGAACAAAAAAGTGTTTTGGGAAAAATTGGGAACCGCACAAAGGAAAAATTCAGATTGGTACCAAGGAACGAAGCAAATTAAATAACTTCAAAACCCCAAAAAATTTTTGGACTTCAGAAGTTTCTGACGCTTTTTGGCATAATGATGAAAAAAAAGAAAAATCAATTTGACAAACTGATTTATTGGGTTTTTTGTTTTGAATTTTCAAAGCTTTTGATGTTAGGTTTCTTTTGATACTTTAAACCCCCGATCCTGAGTCCCGAGTACTTTTCACAAAACAGATAGTTTTGTTATAGAATCCCTTGAAGAATTATAAAGCATGGAAACCGAAGTAGCTAAAGGGATGCGGGGGGGTAGAACATCTGATTACCCCAAGATTGCTTTTCATTTAATTTTAAAAGAGGTTTTAGGGGAAAGATGAAGGTGAATTATCTGGAAAAGGGGTCAAGGAGTTGTGGGGCTAAGGTCAAAAATGTACAGTATTTCGAGCCCGGGAAAATCATTAAAAAGCAAAAGGAATATCCCCCAGCGTTGTGCAGTAAAAATACAAAAGACAAAAACAAGAAAGCATTGTTTGGGAATAAAATTTTTATCATGACAAGTAAAAATGCGTCTAATTACATGAGATCAACCAACGTTGTAACAAAGAAGTAAGATAGAAAAAACACAAAAAAGGGTTTTTGTTAATCCGGAGTTTTCAATGCTGGGCCTGGAGGCCGCATAAACAGGGGGGTTTTATATTTTTTATCAACTTTTATTATAAGATCAAACTAGTTCTCCAATTTATTTAATTTTTTCTGTTTGCTTGGGGAAATTCGAATTTTTTTTTTTATTTAAAATATTTTTTTTCCCCAAAGGGGGGGGTTTTAGTTGTAGGTGATTGGATGATTTTGATGCATTTATTAACCTCGAAAATGTTTCCCTTTTAGATTACAGCATGAAATGTTCCCTATATTTTCAAGTTCCCTTTACCCTTTTGTTTCGTTCTGCGTTCCCTTCGGCCTTCCTTTTTTAAACCCAAATTGTTTCGAAATTAATTAAAACGGAACTGGGTTTGGTGGGATTATTGCAGTTCTTCCCTTTACAAAAGATCTTTGAGGGGTGGTTGTTTTGTTGTGTCAGTTTCTCGTAAATAATTCACGGGGGATTCTTTTTACAATTTTTTTTATTTTTTATGGGTCAAACTCCAAACGGATCGGTTGCCCTGTTTCGAGGTCCCCCTTCTGCTTCTCCCCGGGAAAAAAAAGGTTTCCCTTTCTTTTAAACCAAAAGGTAAAAGTTTGCCCGGATGAAAATCTCCTTAACAACATTTATTGTTTTTCTTTTTTATTGCTTGTACTGGTTTTTGCCCCTTTTAAATTCTTCTTATTATTGCGCGCAAAATGAGGGCAAACTTTTAACCCCTTCGTGTTGGGAATTGTCAATCAGCTTCTGTGATACGGTTGGGGGAAAAAATTTTCGGCTAATGTTTGTTAAAGTTTTAAATAAAGCCCGTGTTGTGAACTCCCGGATGCCTTTCTAAAAGTAAACTCTGTGTTTTAACAAAATTGATTCACTTGGCTTTAAAATTTTTTTCCCAAACATCGATTGAATCATGCGGGGGTAGTTAGTGGGCCCGTTGGTATATTTAGTTGTTAGCGACAGCAACAGAGAAGACTCTTTTTGTTAATGGTCCCCATCTTTGATCTTTAAGCATGTCAATGATGTGAGTGGTACTTAAATCTTTTTCTCTATCCTTCAGAGGGTAAAATAGAGATCCATTTGAGGGTGTCGTTTTGGGTTTTTATTGAAAAGTGCGGTTCTGTATTGTCTAGGGGAGGTAATAATTTTCCAAAGTTGTTTTGATCCCTTCTTTTTCGGGTTTGTTCACTGACTCAGTGCTTGGCTTAGCTTTTTTAATTGCTTTATTCCCCTTTCCCAAAACCTTTTGGCGAAAAATGATTTTTTTCTTTTTTTTCTCAGCCAATATTTGTGCAAAAAAATCACAAGGTCAACCAACGACAATAAACCCCATTTTTTGGCCCTCTTTTTTTTTTCTGAGGTTTATAAAAGTCACTGAATTTTTTGGGGGCAAAGTTGGATTGGGGGTTGCCTGTTACTAGATAATTTTTGTTTTATTGCCCGTCAAATCTTTAAAAATGTGTGATGCCCCCGTTTTTTTAGTGTGCATTAATAAAATTAACTGCTCAAAATCTCTGCTTTTTAAAGGGTCTTGGCGTGCTGGCCCCTAGTTTGTTTGCTTTTTTTTTCCCCCGTATCCGCAGTTTACAAAAGCGAATTTTTTTCGCTAAAAAAAAGCGCATTCACCCCAGCGCCCCTTCATATTACGAGTGGGCATTTTTTTTAAATGTATTTTTTATTTACTTTTTTTATGTCTGGGGTTTTTCCCGCTTGACTAGAAATCTTTTTGTGGCAAACGAAGTGCAAAGATAGCAATAAGCTTTGCTGAAACTCAAAGTTAGTTTGCCCAAAATCTGTGGTTTTATTTTTAAAGGCTTTTACCAAACTTTTAGTATCTACTTTTGTCCTCCAATAAAAGCGAAGGGGATACAAGGTTGGTAAAAGTTTTTTTTGGTGCTCATTTTTATAAAAAAAAAATAATTTAATTTTAAAAAAAAGCATGAACAGTGATGATCTATCGCTACAAAGGTGGGCCCAAAACCTTCCCGAATTATGAAAGACCAGTTTATGACCCAAACTATTTGCCAAAAAGGAGAGGCTGTATTCTTTGGCAGAGTGGAAAAAAAAAACCGTTCCCCGGAATGAATTCAGATAGAAAAGTTTTAACAGATGCCGTCAAAGACATTATAAAGTTCTAACAGGTTGAAAACGCAATTTTGGGTTTGAAAAGGTGAAAAATGTGGGGGAAACGGTTTTTTAGTTTGTACCTAAAAGTCAGTAGATTTTCTCCCCTTGATTTTGAAAGATTTACTATGATTTAACGCAAAATCCGTTTAACAAAATATTAGGTCTCTGGATGTGTCTATTACAGATTTGGAAATTGTTATCGCCATTTAAACATGGGATTTTAATAACTTTTAATCATAAGATTTTGTTTCCCTTCAAATGAACGAGTGGAAAATCATCAGAACCAGAAAAACATGAATCAGGTGGAGAAAGTAACCAAGCCAGAAAATCAGCAGAAAACGCTAAAATTCAGGTGGAGACCTTTAAAAAACCCTGGGCGTGTTGAAGCAGGAAAAAAATTAGCAGAGTGGAACAGACAAAAAAATTAATATTACAGAATATGACTCACATGAAAACATAACCCCGCCAAACGCCAGAACAAGTTGTTTTCAATGCCAGCTATAAAAACCCCATGTGATACAAGGGCCGCAAAGTCTTCATGGAATATTGAACTTAAAACTGTTGCCATTTTTGGCGCCATTGCTGCTGTTGGGGGCAGTTATTACGGCTATAAAATTTATTTACACAATGGCAACAGAACAAAAAGCAATAAAAAAAAATCTGAGCACCTAAATGCAGAAAAACACCAGCACGCCAAAACCGCCAATAACAAAGCATTCACTTTGACCCATTTATAATGGAATAATATTTAAGAACTTAATTTTAAATTTTTTAATAAAAATTAATCATGGCGTATTATAAAATGATAAAGTCAATAAATAAAGACATGGAGTCTATAAAAGACATTTCCATAGACCAGAATTGTAATCAATGCGGTTGCTTAGGATGTAAGAACTTCCTTAATCTATGCAAGAAACGCTGAGAAAGGGAATCCTCAACGATGACGCTTTTTTTTGAGGCGTGTGTGTACTATATTAGACATCTACTATTTAAGATAAAAACATAGATTGTATTTTTTTGATAATTATAAGAACTTGAATAAGAACTTGGTTTGTACTTAGAGGATGACTTAGTTATGATCTTGAGGTGACTTAATCAAAAAACTTAATCAAGAACTTATTAAGAACTTGAAGTAATTTAAATTTAAAAAAACTTAATTAAGAACTTGGGGTGACTTAATTAAAAACTTAATTAAGAACTTGGGGTGACTTGGGGGTGGGGTGTGTGTGGTGTACACGAGCTTTATATTTGTCATGTGTAACACCATTGGTGCAAGACAGTGCTTGCTTTTTTGTAATGCATTGGCTCTTTGTTGCAAGTTCAAAGCAGCCGCCAAGTGCATTTAACAAAGCCTGATTAAATAAAACAAGACAATTGTATAAAGGGACACCCGGCGGCCCCCCAAAGGGCCCAGCCTGGAGCAGGTGAAGAAGTTGAAGCAAGTAGCAGGGCGTTGAAGCAAAACGGCGAAGGTAAAGCAGGGCGTTGAAGCAAAACGGCAAAAGGTTTAAAGCAGGGTGTCGAAGAAGGTAGCTAACAAAAAACGTCATTTCATTATATAACAAGTCATGTGGCAGGAGTAAGAATGCTATCGATCAGCATGATCGTACTATATTTAGAGACATGTCATTACTACATTTTGGAAAAATTGTCAGGTAGGTCTTCCCACTGTAACGCGCTAGCCAGGCGGTTACGCGTAACCGTTACTATTTTTAGAAGCCCGTCACAGTAGTTCAGAAAACTTGACAGGACAGGTGGTTATATATAGCTGTTTCTGTTTTAGACCGCGTCATTCCAATCGTCAGTTAGTTTACAAAAATTTTTCAGCATTAACGTTACTTTATTGGGAAGCTTGGAGCTGATCTGTTTTTGGTAGTGTAAAAGGGCGTGACCAATACTCCTTAAATTCAGGGTCTTGCAACATGGAAGTAATCTGTTTTAACTTGCCAGAAATATATTCATGGGAAGACCGACAGTGAAAAAACTGTGGTATCTAAAAAGGATCTTTGCAATAGCACGCAATTTGCGCGCATTGATCATCAGAATAATCACCCTTTCTCTTTGAGCCATTGTGCCCCGTTTTGAGCAATCCTACCTTTTTCCTTTGCTCATCAAACCATTTTTTGCAAAGATTCAAAAAATGCCAAAATTTAACGTAGATCATGATGTTTGAGCTCCCGCTTCTTCACATTTCTCACACCCTTTTGCAGCCTGTCAACAATTTCTTTTCATTGCTGTTTGTGAAAAAAGGTTTTCCGAAAACGTTTCTCTTGAAATCGTTGAGTTAATATCTGCTTGATTTGATTACAGATAGATATGCAGTCCCTGTTGGTCATCTTTTTCTGCTTTTCTTTTTTCCTTCCTTTTCTTTAAACAATTGTAAAAGAGATTTTTTGGGCTGTTTTGGCAGTTTTTTGTGGCCCTTCTCTCTCTGGGTTTACAAGCTACTTCAATCATTTTTTCAAAGTATCTTATATTTTCTGTAAAGCATTTTTTCTTCTTCAGTCCACAATTCCGTTGGTGTTGGCGGTGGTAATGGAAGATTTTGAGCTTGTTGGAAAGTTGTAGCTGATTCCATGTCTTCCACACCCAAATAATTTAATCTATAAAAATGTTGAAAAGGTATTTGTGATTCAAGAACTTTTTCTAACTCAGAATCCACCACTGTCTTCTGAAACTGCAGCTATATTTTGTGCCATATGCAAACACTTCTCTCACAGAAAAAGCACCACACGTCCCCACCACCACAACGCCCCCAAGTAAAATGACGAGATAACTCAAGGCCCATTGTCAAAACACTAAGTGCTGGGCGGATGTGACGTCTTTTAACTATCACATGATTAAATCTTGACTTATGATAGGTGAATGTAAGAAACATGTCTTATCTGTTTTACCCAGGCGGGAATAACTGAGCAAGATCCTTTCAACCACTTATAAAAATCTCGCTATTCAGAATGAAGGAAATAGAAATCAATCGCTATTAAATGCACCCTCTATTAAGAGAGGGCCAGCATTTCAAATTTTAATAGGCTTTTTGAAAGTCATTGAATTGCCTGCGCGGCAAGCCAAGCGGGGAGGTATGGTTTCACTTCAGCGCACTCGTGTGTGTGTATGTGTGTGTGTGTATGTGTGTATGTGTGTGTGTGTGTGTGTGTGTGTGTGTGTGTGTGTTTGTGTGCCCCTCTCTGTCTGTCTGTCTCTCTTCTCTGTCTGTCTGTCTGTTCTGAGGGGAACTTAACCTTAAAAGGGGTTTGTTTAGGGTTTCTCTCCTCTCTCCCACGCTGTAATTAACATACCGCGAAGTAAACGGATAGCCCTGTGCACCCACGTGTATTGGGCGCGTTCAGCACAACTGCTTTTCCTGCGTTACTCTATGGGGCGTGTTCAGTCCTGGCTACTTTCCCTACGTACTCTCTGAAAACTTTAGTAAATTAGTATTGAAAAAGGACAACCGTTACACAGTTGTTTGTTTGTAGATAATCGTTTTTTTGGTTATTGAAGTCTTACTTTTCAGAGAAAAGTATAAAAGCCAATCCTGGGGCACTTTCGCCAAATTGGTGGAGGAGCAAGTGGGGTAGAACAGACATTTCCTGTTCTTCACGGGAACGCAAACAGCAACGGGCGGGGGGGAACACACTGCAACGGTCAGAAGGGAACGGTAACCTGGTACAACGTTTATACCCGACGTTGTGGGCCCGTTCCCCTTTTTTA
>CM031629.1:43477925-43499345 GCA_018398815.1 Conus ventricosus | reverse complement strand
GATCGTTTATTTCTCTCTTTAGCACACTGGGAACGTAACAGGGAACCACATCAGAGAAAAGGGGGAATACTAGGAAGAACATGAGGAAATTAGAATGGAAACCCTTAGAAGAGAGAAGAGCTTTTATCGAACTTAACATCTTCTTCAAAGGCAGAGCTAAACTAATTTGATATTCCAATGGAACAACTAGTTATTGAATAAAAGTAGCACCAGGAGTGGCGGTCAATGTTATACCATACCTGCATCAAATACTGACAGCCACTTACATTCATTTATCCTAAATCTGTACAGTGTGGAACTCACTGCGGGTCCCATCAAGATTGCCAAAAATGCAGTCTCATTTAAAAAGCAAATTGATACGACAGGTTTTTTTTTTTGTCCTCTGGTAAAATTTGGTTTGCTAGGCAACGGAGTGCCTAGTTGCGAACGATGTCAACACACAGTGCAAGCGTTTGAACTCATATAAACTATAAAATAAGATGAATAACAAAATAAATCCATATTATAGGGTTTTGTGTTGTCTTTTAACATCCTTCCGTGAAGAAAAAATAGCCAAATGGTTGAAAAATGAGCCAAAAGTCAATTCCGAACCTTTGGGTCAGGCTATAAAGTGTGGGGGTGGACTTCTACCATTATTTGAAGACTCTGCACATTCTCCGCCATGATTCGCCATGCTATGGACGTATCAAGAACGCTGTCACTTACCTGAACCCAGGCCAGATCCAGTCATGACGTGTGATCAGCCCCTCTTTGCCATTGGAAAGAGTATCCAGGGGGACAATGGCCTGAGAAATATGGAGAAGACAAGCTTGAATTGCCTGGAGGTCTTCATATCGAGCAAGCAGCTTGGAGTGCAGTTGGCACGTGGCTGGAAGATAGTGGGTGGACACAACTTTTCAGGGCAGATGTTAAGACCAGCTGCAGCCAACACCCTTGCTGAACTGTGGACACGTGAGGAAGACCAGGTATGCACATGAAGTCACTGTGGGGGCCTTGTTTCTGCTTCAGGCTGAAGCGTACCAACAGAAACACTTTGCAGCTGACAGACTCAGAAAACAGGCTTTTGTTTCAGGAGTGGAAAAGAATGAGAAAAACAGCGACACCCCCAGTTCTCTACTGGTCGCTTGTGATGGACCTTGATCTTTCAGTTCTCACGTTCGTGAGATCTCTGAGGATGCCCAAATTTCCCTTTGTACGTACAGTCACTTGAAGAACTTTAACCTGGTTCTTTCTTCTTGACCACTACCATTACGCCGAGGCTCTCAGTCCATCGGGTGAGATCTGAACGGACTGCCAACCAAAGCACCAGGGGTTTGCTCAGGCTTTGGTGAAGGAAAGTTTACAGTCCAGAAGACAGACAACGTGTATCGTCTATCGCGTCGACCAAGCCCATGAGCAGATAAACAAGATGGTCAAGGGTGAGGGTGGAGGGGTGGGGGCTGACAGAGAACGTGCAGCAGTCGAGAAATGGATGACTGCTGGGCCAGAAATGGCAAGGTAGTGGATGAGTTCGAACACGCACTGCAGCTGGCAAAAACAACAATGACAAAAGGCATCAGAGCAGACAGCGGCACCCAGAAACGTCAAAGAAGACCTTAGCTCATAAAAAGAAAAACTGTTGTATCTGGCACCCTTTGCCGAAGAAAGCAAAGGGAACTCCGTGTCTGTCTACAAAAGATGTTGCAAGTACTAAAGTTGTAAACACAGTGGTGCATGCCAAAGAAATGGGTAAGGCACAGTACTTGGAATTTGTTAATGAAAGGCTGCTGCTAAGGTCAAACCCACTGTCAGACCCAATTCAACTTAACAGAGTAGCCCTTTTCAGAAATCAGAACAAGTCTAACCAGGACCAAGGGATCTGAAGCTGAAGACACCCAAGACCAACGTGGCTTTTTTGCAAG
This sequence comes from Conus ventricosus, assembly GCA_018398815.1. Classification (NCBI taxonomy): domain Eukaryota; kingdom Metazoa; phylum Mollusca; class Gastropoda; order Neogastropoda; family Conidae; genus Conus; species Conus ventricosus. The sequence continues at coordinate 43,497,444 of CM031629.1, read as the reverse complement.
ACTGTATGTTGGATGTCAGGCTAGAGGAGGAGACCTTGATGAGTTCTTTCAGCACGAAAACCATCAATTTCAGATTCTGGAGATTTGCGCCATGGCAACGAAAGCGATCTCCTGCAATGTTTTGAGAAAACTAAAGCCCCAGTCCTCACTGAACCACAGGTATCAGCTGTTCTCATTGATGGTGCTGCGCTAGCACACATTTTGAAGCCACACCAAGCACAAACATTCCAAGAGTACAGTGACTCTGTCTTTGTACCATATGTCCTGTGTGCCTGTCTACTGCTGACCGCGTTGACAATGTTTGGGACTGTTACCGTGACACACGTTAAGTCGTCGGTGAGAAGAAACGGGGCTCTGGCATCAGGAGACGAGTGAAAGGAGATGTTGCTCTGCCACGCAGCGGGCCAGAGTTTCTACGAAACAGTACAACAAAGAAAAAACTGTTTCACTTCCTGTCTGAAAATTTGAAGCTCATCAAGGAAGATGGGAAAGTGGTCATTGCAACACAAGGAGCGGAATTTATTAGTTCTAGTGACATTTGTGGGGACCAAAAGCGGTATCCCTTGTTCACGCGAAGAGGCGACACCAGATTGATTGTCCACTGTTCTGACCAGCAGAATGAATCACACTGACGTCATGATCGGACTTCTGACACGGGACGTAGTGGTGCTTGCAACTGCTCACTACCATTCCCCCCACTGGAAAACTGTGGGTTGCTTTTGTGCTGGATCCCATTTTCGTCTTCTGCCTATTCACATGTACGCCGCACACGGGGCCCCCAGGGAAGCAGCCATCTCTGATGTTCCATTCTCTTACCGGCTGTGACACTGTATCATTTTTTCTTTGGTGTCGGTAAAAGACATGCTGGAAGTGTGGATGTCTGCTCCAGAATTCACACAGCTGTTCCTCAGAGTGCTTGCATCACCAAGAAGTTCCAGGATGATTTCAGCCAGATTGAGCGCTTTGTCTCGCTGATGTACGACAAGACCAGTGTTTACGACAAGGTGAACGATGCGAGAAAACACCTGTTCACGAAGAAGGGCGCATGCTGGAAACCATCCCGCCCACTCAGGCTGCTCTTCTTGAACACACAAAAAGAGCGATCCTGCAGGCACTCATCTGGAAGGAAGCTCTCATTCCACAGCCAGAGTTTCCCAGATCCTGCAAGCGGGGGCTGGGAAAAAGTTGATGGAACTTATTCACCTGTTTGGGACATCACTTCCAGATGCATCCAAGATCTGCTCTGAACTAATAAAATGCAACTGCAAGAAAGTTGTAGAGGCCCGGTGTAGCTGTGCCACAGGGGGTGCCCCCTGCACTGCCCTTTGCTTCTGCGATGGCAAATGCCAGGTGACTGAAAGACTGAATTCAAAACTAGTTATGAGAGTAAATTGCTATGGACATAGAAGAAACTATGTTGCCCATGTTTTTTTTTTTAAATCTGAGATTCAATAATTATGCATGTAATGCATTTGTTTGTTAAAAATGAAGAAACACAGCTCCACATACAGTACTTGTAAATAGGAGTGCACTAAAACCCTGGTTGAAAATTTAGCTGAAGAAAATTGACAGAAAAGTCTGTTTTACATCAGTCTGTAGTGTCGAAGTGTCTTCTGCCTTTGCTTTAAATGAAGCAGAATCCTGTACCGTTCCCAAAGATAGCACTAGCAAGAATTTATTTGTAATTCACATAATTTCAAAACTAAATATACAAGCTTGCGATTGTTAGTAAACAGTACCGTTCTTGAAAAGAAAAAGATTCATTTCCATTAAAAATCAAAAACCAGTGTTTTTATTGTCATGATGTCCGAAATATGGTGCAGGCATACATAGATATAATTCAAAGGTAAAATGAAACTCTTATGACAAAGAACTGGTGTTTTGAAAGTTCGCTGTCTGCAAAAGTGTGTTTGGGGTACTGTGCTCTTTTACTGTGTTGGTTTTGTGTATTTAACAATGGATCTACGTGCTTGGTTGTGTTATTTTAACAATGGATAAAAGTTTTACTTTAACTGCATGTTAGAGTATTTGTTAATAATTTTACAAATTTACAAGTTTATAAGTTTACAAAACTTTGCATAACAGCCCAGACAGACAAACTCGGGGCAGCAGCAGGGCTACAGAAACCCAACATTAGCGGGACCCCCAGTCACTTAAATATTTTAAACCCAGCAAGAAATAATGTTCCCCAGTCAACCAAAAATAAATAGGTAGAAATATATTACAGAACTTGGTTTGACATAATATTCTTTCTGCTGCTGGCGCAAAGCTAATTAGTTTTGCACACAGCCTACACACGGTGTCAGCTGGCGGCACAGAACCGCTACCTACACTCTGTCACGCGGGCCTGCCCCTTTGGGTAAAATTTCAGGTATGCACGAACCACTATACTGTTTGCTTACACCACCTGATACGCCCTGTAATTAGGGGCCCGCGCGCGCAAGCGTAGCACACAGTCAATTGTTGTCAATGCCAACAACCAAACAATGCCACATACCCTTTTTGTACATTCTATGTTGACAGCATGTGTCTTGTTTTTTTCTCTGTTTGGGGTTTTGCGTTAACTATACTGGGAAACAAACGGGTGAGTTGAAATGGTAAATAGATATTTGAAAAAAGATAATCTTACCTGTTATTTCCATTCCTTCAGCGTGAGCAGGGTTATTTTACTTCCAAGCTGGCTTCATGGCGGGATTCTCTCGAAGTACAGATTTTATTTTGGCGGTTAGTTCTCCTCAGTTTATTTATCCATCTGAGAGAATGCTGCAAGTGGGATTCTACAAAGTTACAAAAAATTTCTTCTGTTCAATTCACACAGCCTTTCTAACCACTTGCCCTATGCTAGATAGCTTCTTAGATTTTGATTTTCTTTCAATTTAAGGATTGCATTCAGTGTGTTTTCAACTAACAGCCTGTCTTCAACCTTCGAAAATCTTAGTTTTTCTAACAGATTTTTTCCTGATAAGTGTATAAGCTTTTCACGTTTTCTTTTCCGCCTTGTCTGAAAGACAGCAGCAGGTTGCTTTAACAACGATTTTTATGTTCTTTGTTTTTAACGTTTCGCCTCTTTAATTTCCCCTTTGCTTCAAAAACAGATTGCACTTCTTTCCAATGTTGTTAAATAGCGCATAATAGTCAAAGGGGCTGTTGAATTCTATTATTGTATTCGTCTATAGGTTCACCAGCGACTTCATCTTCCCAATCAATAGTTAAGTCTTCTTCATCATCACTGATCACAATTGTTTCTATTTCTAGGCTAAGTCCTGTTGATTGCTTTGATTTTATTTTTCTAAGCAAGTCAGACTCCTGGGAACTCTCGGATTCCATCTAATTGTACACTTTCTATAACAATTTGTAGACACAAAACTTAACCGTCTTCTCCCCACTCGATCAGAGGGAAAACACTGTGCTGTTGGGTGCCCTCCAACACGGGGCTTGAAGGGCCCACTTGGCATTGAGCCAAATGCCCCAGGCAGAGGTGGGATAAAACGTTGGACAACGTCACTGTTTGGCAAGCCTTGTCTGTAATTAGAAACTTGATCCTACATAGAACCCCCCTGTGTGTATGTGCGTGTGTGATCCAGATCATGCCCTGAGTCCTTAATTAAGTCACCCAAATCCTTAATTAAGTTCTTGATCAAGTTACCCCAAGTTCTTAATTAAGTTCTTAAATAAGTTCTTAATTAAGTCACCTCCAAGTTTTTAATTAAGTTCTTAATTAAGTTCTTAATTAAGTTTTAATTAAGTTACCTAAGAATTGTAATAAGTCGTCCCTTTAAGTACAACCAAGTTCTTATTCAAGTTTTTCTTATATTTTCAAAAAACAATACAATCTAAGTTTTTTTCTTAAATAGTAGATGTCTAATATAGTACACACACGCCTCAAAAAAAAGCGTCATCGTTGAGGGAGTCTTGCTTAACGCCCTTGGTGTGAAATCGGTCAGCATAGTCTTTAAAGAGTTCTTACAAACCTAAGCAATTACAATTCTGGTCTATGGAAATGTCTTTTATAGACTCCATGTCTTTATTTATTGACTTCATCATTTTAAACAAATAATAATCCGCCATGTTTTATTAAAAAATTTAAATTTAATTTTTTAAAATATTATTGCATTTTAAATGGATCAAAATGATTTTTTGTTATTGGCGGTGCTAACGTGCTGTTGTTTTCTGTATTTAGTGGTTCAGATTTTTTTGGCTGCTTTTGTTTTTGTTGCCATTCTTTTATATTTTAAAAACCCTAATAACTGCCCCAGCAGCAGCAAGGCGCCAAAAATGGCAACAGTTTTAAGTTCAATATTCCATGAAACTTTGGTGCCCTTGAATTAACTTGCTCTTGTTCTGGAGCTGGCATTGGATCAACTGTTTGGGGTTGGCGGTGTTATGTTTTCATTCTGTGATTGTAACTTTAATTTTCTTTGTCGTTTAACTCTGCTACTCTTTTCCCTGCTGCAACACGCCCAGGATGAGGTGTTTTACTGGTCACTTTCTCGACTTGATTCAATGTTTTTGATTCAGTGTTTCCTGATTCTGCTCGTTTCATTTTGAAGGGAAATAAAATCTATTTTATTAAAAGTAATTAATCCCATGATTAACGGTGATAACAATGTTCCAATCTGTAATACAGATCGCAGCTTAGAGACTCTAATGATTTTGTTAAAACTGGATCTTGCGTTAAATCATACGTAAGATCTTGTTCAGAATCAATGGGAGCAAATCTACTAACTAGTTTAGTGTACAAACTAAGACTGTTTGTCCTACACTTTTTACCATTCTAGACCCCCGCTGCGCTTCATACCTGTTATGATCTTTATATGTCTTGCGGCGAATTGTTGAATGTTCTATGCTGAATTCAGTTCGAGGAACTGTTTTGTTTTTCCACATGTCAAAGATACAACCTTCCTTTTGGGCATAATAGCTTGATCATCAACTTCTTCATTTGTAAGTTCAGGAAGGTTTAGCACCCTGTAGCTCTTCAGTCATCGCTGTTCATGTTTTTATTACATTTTTTATTTTTTTTTAAAATGGCACCGAAAAACTTTCGCCCCCCTTTATACCCTTTGCCGTTATGGAGGGCTAAGTGTAGGATACTCATGCTTGGGAAAAGCCTTTAAAATAAAACGGCGATCTGGCAAACTAGGATTTGGGTTCGCAAAATGATTTGCATTATTAAGCTTCATTTGCTACGAGATTTTGTTAAAAGGAATAATCCAGAGAATAAAATTGTAAAATACATTTATAAAAAATGGCTTTACTCGTATGATGTAGGCGGCGCTGTGGTGAATGCGCTTTCTTTTGGAAGTAATACGCATTTAGTAAACTACGGGATACGCCCAGAGAAAGGGCAAACAAAGCTGTGGAGCAAATAGCTGCAGCACAAGATGCTATGAAAGCATGATTGAGCAGTAGATTTATTAACGACCCCACGAAAAAACGGGCATGAGCTTACAAATTTAAAGATGTTGACAAGCAATAAAAGAGTATTACTAGTAACGGGCAAACCAATCCAGCATTGGCCCCACCAAATTCAGCAACCTTTTTTATCCAACCGGGGCAGAAAAACAAAAGACAAGAAATTGGTTTATTGTCGTTGGTTGACGTTTCTATTTTGTCGCGCATAATATTGGCTGAATAAAAAGAACAAAATTATTATTCGCTAAAGGATATTGGGAAAGGGAATCACAGCAATAAAAAAGCTAGCCAAGCGGGGAGTTAGTGAACAAAAGCAAAGGAATGGTTATCAAACAAGCGATCTGCAAATTTATTTACTGCACCTAGACGATACAGAGACCAACTTGTGAATACCCAAATCCCAAAAGACACCCATCAAATGGATCTTCTATTTTACCCTCTATCGAAAATTTGACGAAAAAAATTAATAGCACTCACTCATTGACATGCTTCAGATACAAGTGCGAACCTTACACAAAGAGTGCTCTGCTGTTTGGGTTTCTAAAACTGATATACCAACAGGCCCTTAACTTATCTCGATGATTCAGTGATATGGAAAAGAATTAAAGGGCCCAAATATCAATATGTAAAACTAGAGTTACATAAAAGAGGCATTCAGGAGTTCACAGATCACAGGTTAGTTGAAACCCTTTTTCAAACAGTTATCTGAAAGCTTTTCTCCCCTACGTATCATAGAGAGCTGATTGACAATTCTCCACACAGAAGGGTTAGAAGACTGCCTCAGTTTTTGCGCGATGACAAAATGAAGAATTTAAAGGGCTAAAACAGTTACAAGCATCAAAGAAAAACAATAAATGTTGCTGAGACACCATACACACCCAAAATATTCGTTTGGTTTAAAATAAGTACCTTTATTTACCGGGGGAAGCAGAGGGACAACTCGCACAGGGCAACCGATCCTTTGGAGTTTGGATTCCATTGAAATAAAAGAATTGTAAATGAATCGCCCGTGTATTATTTACGAGAAACTGGGCACAACAAAACAACCAGCTCCTCAAAGATCTTTTGTAAAAAAAGAACTGCAGATAATCCCACCAGACACAGTTCCACTTTAATTATTTTACGGTTCTATAATGTCCAGTTGCATATGAAAACTCTGGATTAACAAACACACGTTTTGTGTTTGTTCTATCTAATGACTTCTTTGTTACAACAGTTGTGTTGATCTCATGTAGATTAGATCGCAGTTTTACGTTGTCATGATGAAAAGTCTTATTGTCAAACAACGCTTCTTTGTAGTTGTCATGCGATATGTTTGACTGCACAACACTGCGAGATATTCCTTTTGCTTTCTTAATGGTTTTCTCCTGCTCGAAATACTGTACATTTTTGACCTTAACCCCACATACTCCTTGATCACCTTTCCAGATAATTCATCCTTCATCTTTCCTCAAACCTTCTTATTAGTAATTGAATGTAAAGGCGACTCTTTAGGGTAATCGGACGTGTCATACCATCCACTCGCTCCTTTAGCTACTTCTATTTCCATGTCTTTATAGATGTCTTCAGTAGGGATATTTATAACAAAACTGTCTGTATCTGTGTAAAGTACTCTGGACTCAGGATACGAGGGTTTAAAGTAGTCATAAGAAACTCTAACATTAAAAGCTTTGATAATTCTAAAACAGTAAACCCAATAAATACAGGCTTGTCAATTTGACTTTCTTTTTTTTCATCATTATGCCAAAAAGCTGATCATGAGAATCTTCTGAAGTCTGATAATTAGGTTTTGAAGTCAGCTTAATTGCTTCGTTCTCTTTGGTGACCAATCTGACATCTTTGCGCTTGTGCGGATTCTCCATAGTCTTTCCAAAACAGCTGTTGTTCATCAGCTTGAAAAAGTCTTTTTCTGAAGCATCTGTGGATTTAGTTCTAAGATCAGTGTTCTTCATGATGTATGGTTTCATGAATGTTCTTGATCAAAAGCAATTATACGATGAACAGCTGTCAACTTCAAACCGTGTCTTAATATAAAATTGCAGAAGTCTGTAATGGCAGACATAATTTTTTTTGCCTCGAAGATTAGGCACAAGTTTAGGCGGCTCTGTTTTTGCCATCTTTAGACTTTCTGCAGCTAATGGGTAGTCATTATGCAGGTCATGGAGTTCATGAGGATATTCTAAGTCAACTTCTAGAATGTAATCCACGCTGTTGACCCGGCGTCAAATGCTCAACCACTTTAATGCCTTTTGAATATTATTCGTACCTGTGTACATTTTAAAGTTACGTAATGGAAGCGATGCGCCATTGCCCAACCATACAGATTGTTTGCATCTAAATACATGAGATAGTTAGACCTTTTACTCGGATCATAGTCGTCCAAGTATTTGTTGTTTGCTTTACAGTAATGATGCGACGCCATACTAATCCTCCCGCAATCCGTTTTCAATCATCTGAATCATTGGTAATCTGACAATAAATCAATCTGTACTCCAGTAAACTTTAAGAAAGCGTCCCAACTCATCCCGGGCGCAGAAATATAATGCGCGGGATCCAGGCTATAATGTTTCATGCAGGTCTTTCTATAATTTTCAAAGACGTCCGCCAACAAACATACATCAGCCATCAAGTATGAATCATGATAGTCTCCCATCGTTTTACAATCTAACTTCTGCCGCGCATCTTGAGCATGCTGGTAATCAGAATCACTGATGTCCTTTCCTCTAAGACTAGAAAACAACGCGCCTTTAGGTGGAAGTGTATCTTCGTCAAACCTTTCCCAACTGTTCATGTACTCATAAGGGTAAACGCCCTTTCTAACGAGAGTTGGGTCCAAAATATTCTTCCGTTATTGGGCAGGACTATTAAGGGACATAGCCAGTGACTCTAACGAACCCATCATGTGTTGCATAGAGTCATAAAAAGACATGTTATTTAAAGTGAAACAATGTACTTTTCTGATGACTGTGCAATGCATGTTACCCTGAAGGCGTGTCTACTGCTTTCATTATAAGGTGAGAGTCGTAACTCGCAAGTTATGAAAGAAGATGGCAGCTTCCATGTCTTAGGATCAAACTTTAGTTGAAGATTGCATTTACTGTGCGCTGCTCCTCTGAACTTTCCGCTAATGTGATCATGGTCTCTTACTGTTGGATTGGCTTCTTCACTGAGTTCTAAACCACAAATCCAACAGTGAGTGGCTGGGTCATACTGTTGTTGGTCTTCAGGCGTCATCATGATTTCAGATAAATTCAGATTATTAGAACAGGCGTTACGCACTTGCTGCATGCGCTGTAAAAATCTACTAGCGCATTAGGCCCTCTATATAATTCTGGCTCTGAATGGCGCCATCCGACCTGACAATAATGAAGGCAAATGAACAAATCTGATGATTACCATTAAGACTGTTTTTCGAAGTTTTTGTGGCGCTGCCCTTCATAAGGAACAATGAATGATTCAAAGTCTGCGTAAACAACATATGGAGAATTTTGCATCCGTTCCAGTTCTTAAAACTAACTTTACTGCCTTCTGGGGGCGTAATTAGTTCTGTATTACAGTCAACTGGGCCGATACCAATGTTTTGTATGTTCCACTACGCGGCTTGCACAGATGGAATTCTTGTTAAACATTTTCTACAGAATTCTTGTTTGTTAGTGTTTTTTTGAAGTATGCGCCAATAATCTACATCATTGTCGTATCAATGTGTAATGTGGTACCCCGCTGGTGAAGCATCAGCAGTAAGTCAACATGATTTTTGCCTGGATCGCCTATTGTTGGGCTGTTCTTGGACACTTTAATAGGTTGTAGATGTGTTTCCTCATCCCATGTGTAGATATTGATAGTTATTGGTTTGTTTTGTTCTTCAAACTGATCAATTTGATCTACACTAACAGGAAAGGATATTCCACTAAAGTAAGATCATTAATGTAATCCCAATGTTAGACACTCTCTCTGCGTTTTTGCGGGCGTAATGCAGCCTTGCGAGAACACACCACATAAAACATTTGTTGTCTGTATTCTTTAGTTTAAACTGCTCTTTTTGCAACTAATGTGGAGGTAGTGGAATGTAAGACTTGCCAACAATCGGCGCATACTTAGACTGTTTTAATCTAATCTCTAAGACTTCGCCCTCTGACCAACCAGAGCCTCTCATTTTGGCTTCTTCAGCGGCCACATCAAACTGTGTAAGCAGTTCGTCTGCCCAACCGGGTGTTAAGTCATTACGAGAAAGAATAGTCTGTTGTTTAGTTGAAACCCAGACTTCTAGATTTTCTTCATTATTGTTATATAGTCGATTAAAACAGCTAACATTACTTTAACTGGCGGGTCTATTGTTAGTTTACTTGGAACTGAGAAATAGCATGAGCAACACTTGCCTGTACGTTTGTTGGATCAATGACTTCTAAATCAATATCATTCAGTGCTCTTGATAAATCTTCTTGCATTGCTTCAAACAATTCGTCTGGACCTTCATATATTTTTATCCATGCTGAGTTTCTTTTCTAACTCAAAATATTTATTTAAATCAAAAAAATAATTAATCAATATCGATGGTCTTTTTGTGCTTGGACTCATAAACTAAAGTATAAACACCCTTTGGCGTTGTTAATGTGAGCTGTTTAGAACAGAGTTTAATGTTTCGTTTACTTTTTTTAAACATTCCTTTTTATCTGTTCGGGGTCTGGCTGTTGAGAAAAACTTGTCCTCGCCTTTCTTTGAAGATCAAACTTTTGTCTTTTGTAGTCATCAAAATCGGCCTGTAAACGATTAAATTCTTCATCCGTGATGTTTGAGTCAGCTAGTGCTTTATTTATAATCAGCTTGAAGGAACTAAGTTTAGCTGTTATTAGTTGAACCATAGCTGTGTGCTTTTGGAGTTTAGTTTTTATTTTTTTGCCGGCAGCACCTACGGCTAATGAACAAGGCCGAGAGCTAAAGACAAACCTCCTAGAGGTAAAGCTGCAGGTGCGCCTATGCCCATTGCTAAGAGGCCAACACTCGTTCCTGCTGATGCGGCGCTTATAGTCGATGCTCCAGTATTAACATAGGTAACAGCATTAAAGGCAGCAGAATACCTTCGTTTGGTTTTGCTGTATTTTGAAAGGTCCTGCTCTAGTTTTTGTAGCATTTGTGTAATGTTGGTTAATCTGAAAGTTTTTATGCCGGGGGGTTCTACTATCTCTTCTCTTGGCGACTCTGGCACATTTGGATAAACTTGAACAGGCATGCTTTTTTAAAATGAAAAATAATTTAGTATTCTGTATCTTTTAATTTTTTCTTTCAATATTCAGCTGTGGCATCAATTATAAAAACAAATGTACATTAAGCAGTTATCGGCTTCTTTTTCTTTCTCAATTTGAATGTTTACGTCTTTAAACCGTTCTCCCACTTCCATGTAACTGATTATCCTCTGTTGACCTTAGGTCAATCCATAAACCGTATTTTGATGTTAAATAATCATCGAGCCTAACACTGTGAAGGTGTAGATCTTTAGTACGCAAGGTCTGCTGTTAGACTTCGGCCCCTCCCGCCCCAAACAATTTTCTTATTTCGTCAAAATGATGATAAGGTCTAAGCCCGCTAGCGTAGATTTGGTTAGGACTACCATCAATTGTACATTGCACTTTCGTTATTTTTGGATTAAAAAACTTTTCACTTGCTCTTGCGAATGGTTCTTCATCTTCACACAGCAATAAAATACCTTTAAGCGATTTTACTGCGACACTAAGATTAAAATTCCATATAGCGTCTGCCCTGCTTTTAGGATAGTTGATGATGACGCACGTTTTCGTATATATTACTAATTGTGACTCATATTGGTGCTCAATCAGCCTTGCTAAATTAGAGTTGCTAACAACATCAAACTCTAACGAGATGTCAGAAATGCTGTACATTGCTTCGGTGTCTGATGATCTGATAACACGTTTGTAGTCATTAAAAGTTAGTTCGTATGACAATCTGTCTTTTAATGCTCCTTGAAGTATGGTGCATGCGCTTTTAACAACTCAAAATCTAAGGGAATGGAAAAGCGATTACCATACGCATAACTTACAGCTAAAGCCTTTTTGCTGCTTTTAGCACCTGAGGCGAGTTCGGCGCCTATTCTAAGTTTTAGTGCTTCTTCATTGCCAATTCCTTGAAACGCAAGATCTTCCCTTTCATTCGCGGTTAGCATAGATCAGAATAGGTTAAAAATATGTCTGCATTGTTTAAAGAAAATACTTCTTGCCCCTCAAGTTTTACAGAAATTTTCTTACGATTGCCCGCCCCAAATTTTGGACAACTGTTCTGGTTTGGTCTGTTGTTGAAGCGAGTTCTATTTTGAAAGTAAGCCGTGCAGAGCCTGGCACAATCAAATCATTCGCTCCTAGGTCTGGAAATTTAACAGTAAGAATTTGATCCGCATCAATAGTAGATGGATTATTTGGAACAGTAATATTCCGTTTATTTGCCCTTCACGCCATGGGGTTCTTTCAGTCTTCTATGCGGGTCAAGAATCGAGCCATATACTTGTGACATTTTTATAAAACAAAATAAAAAGTTAATTATTTAAAAACATGGCGGGAATTGGAGGTGAAGAAGATTATGAATTAGTGATCTTAGAGACGCCGACATGGATGAAAGGACTCCTTTGACACAGCATCGCTCGACGTTCTCATTGCGGCGTGGAATTAACAGAAAGTACGGTCGGAGCATTTTACAAAAGTTTAAACATAAAACCTCCCGAAGTTTTAGACCCTAATAATTTTGAACGAGATGAGAATGGCCATTTGTTTGTGAAAATCGGCCCCAACCGAGAACAACTTTTCAGCTTACACATGAACAAAACCCATCAAAGTTTTTAAAGTTGAGTACAATTAACCAAAGACTTAAGGCAAAAGATCTAGATCGCCTTGGCATCCCTAAACCAAACCAAAATTAAAGAGGAAAGCAGTTGCTACCCTTCAAAACATGGAACAAGAACTCCCAACAGTTCCCAAAACATAGAACTTCAAAATTTAATTCCAATAGCAGACAGAACAACAAAAGTAATAGAAGAAGCAGAAACCAGTTTTTCAGAAGAAACAGCATTAAAAACAATTAATGATCCCCCAATACCCCGCAAGAATTAGAGGCTATTAATCAGAATGTAAGAAAAATTAGAGGTGAATTAACAGACAATTTAGCAAAACTAAGTGAAATAGATGAGCATATAAAAAAAGAAAAAGAAAAACTCGTTGAGGCTGATGACGCCAACTTAGGGCCTAGTGTTAAAGAAAGAATAAAACAAAGGACTAAAAGATCTTGAAAAGAAAGAGCAGCAAGACTAAAAGCGGCGTCTACTAACCGAGACCAATTACGAACTCAAGTGATCAGAATAAGAGAAACTATCCAAAGAATTTTATATGAAGACACAACGCTAGCAAACGAATAAAAACACTGTTTAGGAACAAGGTGGTCACATTAGCAAGCGTTATAACAGCCTTAGGATTTGCAATAAGTACACTGGTGATGGCTATTACAGGTGGTGGTGGTGGTGCTGGGCTGGTGCCTCCATCGCCATCACCATCGCCTGATAAATCATGGGTAAAAAAACAGCTTGATCATCTTGCGAGTTTATTAAAAAAATAGCTGGTAAAGCTATAGACTCTTTACCTGGTATATTAGGGAGTGTTATTAGCTGGCTTTTGTCTACTGCAAGCAAAGTAGTTGGCTTTATGGCCGAGCACTTATGGGCATTAGTTCTCTTAATAGTTGGGTTACTATTTAGTAAGATAAAGACCAAGTAATCCTAGGGCAGTTAATCCAATAACAAGTGCTGTCTTTTCATATTCATGGTCATCGCGAACAAAGTCCACGTCTTCAACAGTCTTTGGGCTTTGAACCTCGGGGATTGGATGACTTATTCTGGGGTGTTTTTTTATTGTTTGTAATATTACTGGCTCAGAATTTATGTCGTTTTTTCAACCTTCTGTTCATTGCCTGCTACAAGGATTTCATTGTTGTAGTTTATTATTGTTCCTACATGGTGTCTAAGGTCAGAAGGCAGCATGTATAAACAGTGCCAACAGCAAAGTCTACTTTCGATCTTGCGTATTGTAAAAACATGTTGGTACCTTTTAATACTTGAATGTAAATCAACTTAGAATTAATGGCGTCCTCTAAATTAGCTAAGTATTGTTTTTGTGCTCAAAACCAGTAGAAGGAACTGTTATGTTCGCCATTGTCTGTGCTTGCGAACCTAGCAAACACCAAACGTAAGTACGAATAGAGTCGTTTATTCGTTCTATTCCCGCTTGAGTTAGGCCCTCAGATATGTCTAAGATAAATGTTGTTCCATGCTGTTTTATGCTCTTGCTCTATGGACCCGAGGTGAACGCGTGTGCCTGAAGAGAAAGATGTGTAAGGAGGATTCCAGTCATAGTTATACTTTCTGTGCACGCCCCAAAATAAAGGGTGCCTAAGCCATGATTAAGATCCGACTTTTGTCTAAAGTCTGTCTTAACATTATATTGAATTCGTTACAGATCCTTTCAAAAGCCTTCATGTCTATTCTGTTGCTAAAATGGATTAAACGTTTTATCATTTGGTAATGGCGCTCGCAGTTCAGTCAAATACGTCTGAAGGTGTAATAAAAATGAAATCTATAACTGACTCACCAAAAGATCAGGATGATTTAAGTGATCAGCATACGACACTCCACACCCAGTTGATGCACAAAACACAGCAAAGTTTAACTGGTTCTGATAAAAACTGCATCGGATGACTAAACCACACTTTTGCGATGTAGTCTTTTTTTAATAGGAGGGTTAAGATATCTGCTTAATGGAGTACTCACCTTTTTATGAAAGTGTCAGTCTGGGTCACAGCAATGTCAAGAGTATCAGTTGCTATATTTTTAAGATTGTAGTGGCGCCCAACAGAATATTTTGCATCTTTAGTATATTTAAACGCGCTCATTTTTTATTTTGTTTTAAAAAAATGTTGTAACAATAACAACCCAAGACAGTCCTTTGTTTTTAGAACATGCTATTGATAACAATTGCGGAACAAAATGGTCGCACTTCATGAAATTTTTTACAAAGTCGAAGGGTTTAATATAAGCAAAACCAAGGGGAAATAATAGATTACAAAGTTGTGGGGCTCAAAGCTAACCAGTTAACAATACCTGATGGTTATTACGGGTTTTGCTCACTAAAAGAAGCAATGAGTAAATTCGGCATTACTCTCAAACTTAACAATGCAAATCTAAAAACAATATTAACATTCAAACCTGAAAAAGCAGATTACTTATTTGATAAAGAGCTAGCTAAAATGTTAGGCTTTGAAGTTGACACTCAGGTCACAAAAGATTTGTTGTTGCGCCAAACGAAATACTTTTAAGGGGGAAAATACCGCTCGATCTTGCATTACATTCATTACTCATGTTCATTTGGATGAGCTGAGCACTGATGAACACTTAGTGATGGAAGGCCCTCAAATGTTTTAAGAGCTTTTCCGGCGGGGAAAGCTGCATATTGCGATTATGAAATTATACAATTCCCTAATTACAGTTTAAAAATTAGCTTGTAGGAGGTTTGAATTATTTCGTATAAAAATCGCAGACAAAACAGGGAAAGTCGTTAAAATGTGATAACCTACACATTGTTTTGGAAATAAAATAAATAAACTGTACTAAAAATGTCGCGTGGACCAGAAGAATCCGGAGTTACATTAGCGCTGTAAGGTGTATAACTTTAGAATTAAAAGACCTTGCAGACGTTGTGGACTTTGAACAGAATGGTGTGAAATAGGCACTTTGTATGGTTTTGAGTACACTAAAGATGGTGATTATTAAACGCAAAGAGGTTGGCGACAGCAAAAAGTTTCCTAAACTAGAACAACTGCGCAATCTAGAAGCAAATAATGTTGGCCAGTATGAATATAAAATAGTTCGAAAACCTGACCTTAAATGGCACTTAGAACCATATTTAGAAGTGGAATAAAATTTGAATTCATAAGCCCATTTACATTTTTTAGTCGTCAAAAAAGTTTCAGAAAAGCATTCAACTCTGGCCCTTTACACGTAAGTCTTATGCCAGATGACAATAGTCGGAAAGAGATTGAAAATAAAGCTGTATGAGAAAAACAGTACATCCTCCACAGAAGAGAAACGGTTTTAAAAGATGCTTCTACAAAATTACAGTTCATTCCGCAAATGAAATTAGGAGACACGTTCACAATGATATTTGAAATTTCTGTCTTAAAAGATAAGGGGAGGGATGGGGTTGTGGGCGTCAGTGACGTCCTTCTAAAAGGAATTCTAATTAGCTGGCAAAACTTAGACGTTGAAAAACTTAAAGTTACCGTCGTCAATTCTTCACAATGGCGAGGATATTAAGGTCATAACAACAAGCAACAAAATCAATATTAGTCTAAATAGAACAATCTTACAGAACAAATTGGATTAATCTTACACATTAGACCTTATAGGATTTTATTATACTGAACAAGTTTTAACAGAGGGCATGATAAAAACAATAACTGGAATTAGATAAGTTCTGTTATAAAACTATGGAGCAGTTAAAAATTTATGACAAAAACCCCCTCATTGTTCATTAATTTGTGGACAAACTGGTTGTGGAAAAACAATATTTATCCTCGACCTGTTACAAACAGTTTATCGTTATAATTTTAACCATATTGTGATTTTCTGCCCAACACTTAAATGGAACAAAGCATATCACGATAGAAGGTTTATATGGTCAGATGATAACATATTTTTGTTAATCCTAGCAATAAACTGAGTGAGTGTTTAGAACACTTTATAGACTGTTTGAAGGAACGCAGACACTATTTATTATAGATGACTGTTCGGCAGAAAGAGACATAGTTAAAAAAGAAATACTTAGTCAAAACTGGCTTTCAGCGGAAGACATGCTGGGATAAGTGTGTGGATTTTATGTCAGAAATATAACTCGGTTTTAAAAGACTTTAGAGAACAGTTAAAGACTGTAGTTTTATTTCACATGAAAGACAGAGATGCATTTGATGAATGTTTGCGTGAAAATGATGTTATTGAAAATGATCAGGAAAAACATAGGATTAAGCAAAAACTAAAATCTGAAAAGTTTAGTAAATTAGTATTGAAAACGGATAATCCTACACAGTATATTTGTTTGTAGATAATCGTTATTTTTTGGTTACTTGTCAGAGAACTATAAAATGCCGCTTTTAGGCCACTTTCTCCCGAAAACTTGGTGGAGGAGCAAGTGAGGTAGAACAGACATTTATTAGTTCTCTGCATCCCAAAGGTTGATGAATTCCGGGGACAAGACAGGCAAGCCTACAAGACGGGCGAGTTTCACAATCATTCCAAGCCAGTGACAGGATAGGCCAGTAACTGTTGCTTCCTGTCATTAACGTGAAATAATTGTGTTGAAAGTGTATCGTACTACCGTAAGCTTTGTTCACATCCTTGGTGATTTTTCGTTTCGTGTTTCCAAGTCATCCCAAGTCACGTGGTTGTAAGACTGCAGCATTGTGTCTGCAGGTCAAACACACACAGGTCAAACATACATGCCGACACGAAAGAAACGAAGAAATGACGACTGGAATAAACAGTGTGTGTTCTGTTGACCAGCAAACTTGAGTCAACGGAAACAAAATATGGATACAACAAAGAGAGTACAAAGCTGAGTAGTCACTTTCATTCAAGCCAACTTTTTTGTTGCATATGATTCCTTCAGTTGTTGTCTCATGAGGTACCGATATTTAAGTCCTGATCATTGAGATATTTGAAAGGAATGAAACTTGCGTTTCTTTCCTTCAAAAAGCTACTATCCTTGTTCCCTCTATGTGGTAGAAATAGCATCAGCTGTTCTGGACGCTGACCACCACGTAACTGCCCATGCACAGTGCAGCAAGATCAAGACTTGGATTTCACAGGACGGTCAAGTACCATCTTGCTGAAACGTGACTGGGCAAGCTTCTTGAAGGATTTTGTCAAAGATCATTGGGCTAAACCACCCTGTGCCTGAGTGAAGTCTGAAATACCAAGCCTTGTTTCGCCGTTGTTGAAAGTGATGCACTTCGTGTGGTTTGAGGGAGAAACTCTCTCTCTCTCTCTCTCTCTCTCTCTCTCTCTCTCTCTCTCTCTCTCCTCTCTCTCTCTCTCTCTCTCTCTGTCTCTCTGTCTGTCTCTGTCTGTCTGTCTGTCTGTCTGTCTCTCCATCTCTCTCTCTCTCTCTCTCTCTCTCTCTCTCTCTCTCTCTCTCTCTCTCTCTGTAAGCCTCAACTTCACCCACCTTGTTATAGTGTCAATGGTCACAGGCATACGTATTTTGATAAGTTTTAAACTATTTTGTGCATATGAGTCTTCAAATCTTCTTTGTGCTGCCGTTATTTCCAATGACAGTGTTCTTACATTTATGTCACAGAAGTTTGTACTTCCTTGTGAAACCCCCGAAGTTCTCCCGAAGTTCTCCAAATATTAAGGCAGGTTGTCAAGTTCCAACCCCCTTCAGCTTCCCCATACTCCCTCCCCCTTTTTGATCTTATTAACCCCTACCCCTTTCCCCTTCACACACACACGCACGCACGCACGCACGCACGCACGCACGCACACACACACACACACACACACATACGTGCGCGCGCACACACACATAAATGACACGCGCGCGCACACATACACACACACATACAGGCACACATATACTGACAGGCGCCCGCGCGAGCACGTGCACACACACACACACACACACACACACACACACGCACGCACGCACACACACACACACACACACACACACACACACACACACACACACACACACACACACACACACACACACACACACACACAAGCAAGGAAAACCTCGGACTGATAAAAATAGCGATCGACCTATCTCTTTAACATCTCATTTATGCAAGTTAATGGAAAAAAAAAACAGTCTCAAGTAGACTAGTTCGTTTCTGTGAAAAACAAAACATTATTAAAAAAAAAATCAAGCCGCTTTTCGAAAAGGTCGCTCCACTACTGAACATTAATTAGTCACACTTACGACACAAATTAAACAGCAGTTTGGCAGACGGAAAAATATTTTAGCAACCTTTTTTTATGTGAAAAAAGCTTACGATCAAGTATGGCGTTACCGATTACTTTCAAAACTACAATATAAATAGTAATATGTATAACTGTATACAAAAATTTTTTATCACAACGTTTCATATAGGTAAGAGTTGGAAGCACATATTCTAAGTCCAGAGAACTTCAGATGGGTCTTCCACAAGGCTCGGTTATTTCACCTATTTTATTAAATATACTTATAGCAGATCTTCCAAATAATCTATCAAAAGATACAGTTTTAGTCCAGTATGCAGATGATATATGCATGTGGATGAAAGTGACAATGAAGCATAACACTCCAATTAGGGTACTTAACTATACCAAAAAAATGTACCAACGCGAACTAAATAAAACTGATATATTTATGAAGGAAAATGGACTCTCTTTATCATTAGAAAAAACACATATGGTACCTTTTAATTCGGGGCATAACCCAGAAAAACTGCCTGATTTCACTATTGGTGGCAGTGTCATTAATTATTCGCAAAGCGTAAGGTTTCTAGGTGTATATTTATCATCCATAGTTACTTGGAATCAACATATAGACTATATATTAAATAAAGCCAGAAAAGCTTTAAATTTTCTCAAAATCATTAGTAAACAGCGAGGGGTCAAGATACAAAAGCACTTTTATGTCTTGCTAATTCCTTAGTTCGTTCGCGTTTAACCTACGGCCAGGAATCTTTCTTTAGTGCACCAAAACATTTATTAAACAACTACAAAGTATAGATTGTAAAGCCTTTAAACTGGCACTAGGAGTGCCGACTCATGCTTACAATCTTGGATCATATAAAGAAGCAGGAGTTCTTCCTCTTGACGGACATAGGAAAATCTCTGCAGCTAAATTTGTATTAAAATCCTTTGCACATAACTCATTCTGTAATGAAGAAACAAAGTTAAAATTTATGCAAGACTTTGTTAACAGGGCTAAGATAAATATTTGTATTAAAATCCTTTGCACATAACTCATTCTGTAATGAAGAAACAAAGTTAAAATTTAAGCATGACTTTGTTAAC
>CM031629.1:43454684-43476676 GCA_018398815.1 Conus ventricosus | reverse complement strand
GGCACATAATTTCTGTTGAAGAAAAGCATCAGGCATGGCATATAGAAAGTAAATGACTGGTAACGTGAGGTTTAAGAAGAAAAAAAGGCGAACGTCTAAAACGAATAAGTGATGTAGGAGTCTAATGCTAATCAGATTATTCAATGAATTCACACAATGATATTTTTTTTTCTCCAGATTTGTTGTTGTTGTTTGTTTAACATCAATTCTTGAGTGCTGCTTTAACTGGTACTAACATTTTGTTCTGAAGGCATTTGTTCTTGTCAATATTTATCTGTCGTCGTTGCTTACGCTAAAAAGGGCGCACAGAAACATGAACATGAGAGGGGAACATGTCGATACGTCCCAGTACCATTACGTTCCAGTACCATTACGTCCCAGTACCATAGCGTCCCAGTACCATTACGTCCCACCACCATTGCATCCCAGTACCATTGCGTCCCAATACCATTGCGTCCCAATACCATTAGGTCCCAATACAACTACGTGCCATTGCGTCCCCGTACCATTAGGTCCCAATACTAGTGAACACGGGATAGGCTGTCCTACAATCTCACTGTCCGTGGGACAGTTATTTCTAGAAATGAATGTCCATCGGACGCTGGCTCCTAGGAAACGGTGTCAACAGACACTATCTCCTACAAATAAATGTCCTACATCTATAGGAATAACTGTCCGGGGTGGACACTTATTTCTAGGAACGACTGTCTGATATTGCTGGAGGTTATTCTTTGTGGTGTGTTGTACTTTTACAGTGGTTGAATATTTATGGTCCCTATTCGGTTCTTCGCAGTCCGCTGGTCCTTATAGGCACTGATTAGCAAAGTAGGGGTTTATTTTATTTTACATGTAATTTGTTTTTGGTTGTTGTTGTTTGTTTGTTTTTTTAATTCATTTACGCACGTTCACCATGACCTGGTCACACCACACATAGACGCACTCGGTTGGTTGGTTGGTTATTGGGTTTTAACGTTCCTTTGTTGATATCAGGACGGCTGGTCACATTATACTAACACCAGCGAACCAGTATTAAAAAGAAAATGAAAAGGTTGTTTATGCATGCATATAATTCATTCACCTAATTGTATTTCCCCTTAGTAATCAGGTGTGGATTGGATTAATAATAATAATAATAATAATAATATAATAATAATAATAATAATAATAATAATAATAATAATAATTGTCCCTATCCAAATTCCCTGTTATATCAACAACAAAAAATGTTGAAAATCTAACTTGACACTCGCAGCTGTTTTCAACATAAACGAAAATACTTTAAAGAGAGAGAGAGAGAGAGAGAGAGAGAGAGAGAGAGAGAGAGAGAGAGAGAGAGAGAGAGAGAGAGTATCACAGAAGTTATGTGAACAGTGAGATAGACATGTAGAGGGAAAGAGATATAGTAGTAGTAGTAGTATAGTAGTAGTAGTAGTAGTAGTAGTATAGGAGCTGGCTGTATTGCCGAGGCCTTCGGACTCCCGTTCCTAGGACATTCATTCCTGACGGACATTCTATACTTTTACACCGGTGATGTCGGACAAACATGTGGACGGACATTGACCAAAAAAAATGTATCGAGAGGTTCCAGATGACACAAGAAGCAGAAGCGATAATATGTTTTCAATTTGCATGATAATAAATTTATTTCACCACTTTAAAGCACTCAAAACGTATCCGATATTAAACTTACATGACTGAAGCAGACGTCTTATAGGAATTGGCCACTTATCATGACAAGTTTTTAGCTAAAGTAAACATCTCAACTCAATAGATCAGTCTCGTTACATCAGATTTGACTCAATTCGTAGCCTACTTGGTTTTCTGGGGTGCATAAATACAGAACAATAAATAACAACCAGTTTAAATTTAATGAATTAACCTCTTTCAGCTAACTAACCCTCAACTTAACATTCATTATTATCACAAAATTTGTGATTAACATTAATCTTTTTCAACTTATTAAGGTAATTAAAACAATCATTATTCTTGCAACATTGTGATGGGCATTAATCCTTTTCAACTATTTAACGTAAAGAAAACAATCGTTATCGTTGACATGCTTGAAATTTTCTTCGCTTACATATCTTATTGATCTTCAGACTTTCGTCCCGTGATTTCAGTTAAAAGAAGAAACAATTCTTTCTTCACTTATATTGAAGACTGCTGTATTTAGCTTCAGAACGAAGCAAAACAACTTTTAGTAAGCATATCATGTTCAATAGCAAGCAAGTGCAATCATCTTTCAATATCCTTCAATTCCCTAAAAAAATCATTCAAAAGGGGGATCTGTTAAAGGTATTGCGGAAATAATGACATCAGGTGACAAAAGCAGTTTGCTTGGGACTGCACGCGTTTCAAAGAAAACTACAAGTCCCAAATATGATGTGAGACTGCTCGCCAGTACTCTTGGAGACTGCGATCTCCATTCCGGAACTCATTCTTCAGCCGGATGAGACTGGCCTCCAGGACGCGCCACTTCTGGCGACGCGTGGGCGGTGCCTGACCTCGCCGTGCTGCTGCCAGCTGTTGCTCCGCAACGGCTTGTCTGTCCTTCAACACTCGCAGGAACGACCACAGTGACGGATAACGGACATGAATCACGTCACCCAGTGCACGATGATAGGCTGGAAAAAAACCACACACACTTGAAAATGTAGCCAACACAATGGGTAAGTTGAATGAATGAGACTATAAACCGAGGTTCCGTGTGTGAACGCACGCATAACATCTTGCATACACGTAAAATCCCACCACCAACTTTCGGAAGAGTAGGCCAGTTTGGCCGTTGGTATGGATGACACGTTACACATAGCATGCACCCTGCGTGAGAAATGGAAAAAAAATGAAGGAAGTAAGGAAAATGAGTGATCGACATTGAACGATACTGACTGGATGACACGGGAAACGACTGAATGAAGCGCCAGCTGGCAGCTCTTCAGTCGGCACTACCCAGGTAGGCAGCCCGTTGTGTAAACGAGTGTTGATTGTAAAGCGCTTAGAGCTTGGCCTCTAGCCGAGAATAGGCGCTATATAAGTATTCATTATTATTATTATTATTATTATAAGTTACCATTACCAATGTGCCAACAAACTATTGTATTAATTTGTAGGCCTATATTAGCCTTGTGCTGCCTTGAGACGGGGAACTTTGATCTATAAAAAATGAGAGAGAGAGAGAGAGAGAGAGAGAGAGAGAGAGAGAGGAGAGAGAGAGTTTGTTGATTGGAAGTTTCATGTCCCTTTTTCACAACGAGGTGATCTCAGAGACAAGGATCAGGACCAGAGCCAATTGTCGGGTGATTCTCATTTACAATGTCAATAATCCAAAACTGCCCCAACTGGCGTACAACAAGGTGTACTGTCTGACCAAGTTGGAAGATAACTAGTTTCCAGTAGGTTATTGTAGAAAAAAACTACTTAGTGCTAGACATAGCAGTTTACAATGATTAAAGTATATGATAATCACAAGACAAGGGATAAAGGAGAAAAAGAGGATAGCAGAGCGTATTGGAGAAGTTTAACAAGCCTAAAAAAGACAGATGAAAGAGGCCGGGGATAGAAGATAGACAAAATGGGGCCAAGAATGATAGTACGGCGTTCGAAAACAGATAGATAAGTTGTACAAGAGGCAAAACAAAACAAACAAATAAAAACCAACTAAAAGGAACCGGTTTATAGTAGACCGGAGGCACTGCGGTGATATTTGGTCGAGTGGCTCAGTAGATGCCACAAGACAGACAGACAGACACACAGACAGACAGTGACAGAGGGAGAGTGCAAATGCCTTCAACATGGTTATTCGTGCGCTGTGACATGCTACGGTCGAATACGTTCCACAGTGCAGGGGGAAACGTTGCCTGCTGTCCGACATACGTCTTCCTAACATAATTATGCAAGGAAGTCCATGAGGGCTGGATAATGATTCACATATCTCCGTGAACGTCTGGCATTGACTAAGTTGTTAAAGGTCATGTTCACGACTGCGAGCGGCAAGTAGCCAATGGACATGACCTGTCGTATGAGCCGTTTCAGTCGTGGATTTTGACGATATGGCCCTGCAAGCCGAGGTCTTTCACCCTTTTCCAGAGGTTCTGGGTGAAATGAAAATAGCACCCAGCTCTGCGGGTTCCCGGCAACTCGGTGTCAATGGCTGAGTGGAGGGCTTGCTCGAAGTCAGCAACGATCTTTCTTGGCCGCCATCTATTGTGACTGATTCTTCTGACAGCAGTTTTCATCTCTGTGAAAACATGTCGATAATGGCCTGTGGTTCGACCCTCCATCAGAACTTGCACTAATAGGATTATAAATCCATGGACATCGCCCAGAATGGTGACAAACTGTTCATAAGGCCTGGGGCACACCCGGAATGTCGCGTTCATATAGAGAGTTTCACACCTTTCGAGCTGTCGTATGTTTTCGTCTGTGGCGTAGATGACGATGCCCCATTCCGGCACATTCCGGAGCAGAAACCTGTCTCTCAGCCATGTTTCCGCCCACGGACCGTCAATAGTCACTTCCTCTACCGTGGTAGGAATAGGAGGAACGCGAGCACTTCGCGTACGTTCCACAGCCGACCGCACAGATTCAAACGGGGTACCTCTATATCGCCCCCACCCTGACGCTGCACATTTGCAACTACAGCATCATAGATGCGTCTCGACGGCCTTGTGGGGTCCTCCTGTGCTTCTGCTCTCATCCTTTCACGTACAAGGGCACGATTAATTTGAGCTGTCTCCTCGGGGTGATTGTGGACATTGACAGTCCTAAATATTCTGATGTCTGCATTTCGTTGTCAACTGCAAAAACATTGCTTCGAATGCCTGCAACACATTGCCTTCGAATGCCTGCAACACATGTTTCACCTCCACTCCATCTGCTCCACTAATTCTTTTCTGTTGATACCGAAAACCTCGGTAAATTAGAATTCTACCCATACGGTCGTCTTTAACAAGCTCTGGTTCCATCTCAAACAAAAACAATATCAAAGTTTCACTTCGTCTAGTTTTCGCTTGCTAATGAAACATGATTGTGCTACGTGTCGCAAAACCGAAGTGGGTGACGTAATACCCGACAGCATGGGAAGCACGTGACAGTGACATCACACGGTGCAGTAGAAAAAAAAAATGACCCCCATGAAATATACTCCCATATCTGAATTTTAACTCAGATCGATCCGAAGTTTCTCAACAAGATTATCCCACCATTACAAAAAATTCGTCCCTTGACAGACTTGCCCTCTCTCTCTCTCTCTCTCTCTCTCTCTCTCTCTCTCTCTCTCTTCTCCTCTCTCTCTCTCTCTCTCTCTCTCTCTCTCCTCTCTCTCTCTTCTCCTCTCTCTCTCTCTCCTCTCTCTCTCTCCTCTCTCTGTGGGACTGGAGAACAATAATTGACAGAGAAACACGGAATAATTAATGGAAATTGCACAATCAGACTGTAATTTCTTCTTTATGAAAAATCATGAAGGAAAAAAAAGGGTCATAATACTTGTTACAATATGTTATCGTCTACGTGTCACTAAAAATCAAAATAAATTATGACTCTTCAATTAAAGGTCTTGCTTTAAAAAAAAGGACCTGTCATCTTTCATCAGATTATAAAATATAATAAATTAATAAAGACCGCTCACGCTGAACCTCAGTTCGGGTAGCTACAAAACTCAATGAATGAACAAAGTTGCGTCAAAATTGCATTAAACATGAACAAATAACGGTTTTAAACAGTCATTTTGTGAATGTATGCTTTTGAAAAGTGGATATTCTTTATCAGCATGTCAGACTGCATACACCAATCAATTTTGGTCAAAATTGCTCCAAAAAAAAACAAACAACAACGGTTTTTTAAACGGCCATTCACTGTGCATTGTTCTGAAAAGTTTAATACAATCAATCGGACCTGACTTCCAGATCATGCGCCAAATTTGTTGAAATCCGTCCAGTAGTTGTTGAGAAATAGGCCGCTAAGTCGGGACACACACACACACACACACACACACACACACACACACACACACACACACACACACAGACAATTAAAGTTTGCTGGACCTCTAATTATACGAACTTGAGGAAAATTGTCTGACCAACGAAATATCTGATAAATCAATGTGTTTAACAGTTTGTGTGTATGTCTATTTATGTATTTATTTATTTCTTTATTTATTTATTTATCTCTGCTCCATCCTTAATCACTGTTCACACCCACCCATCCCTTCTCTCCCCCAGTCTGACCACGATGATCACGCACCCCCCCCCCCTCCCCCCTCCCACTTCCATCCCCACCTTCCGCGGCCCACACCTCACTCTGCCCACCTCACCTCCCCATCCCCCCCCCCCCCCCCCCCCCACCCACACACACACACACTGCCCACTGCAGCGTTCAAGCATTGCTCAAGTAATAATCGTGTTGGGACCTAATGGTACGGGGACGTAATGGGTATCCTTTATGGGACGCATCGAGATGCAATTTTCTTGGGCCTATCAACACGCAATTTTGTTGGGACGCAATGGTACGGGACGCAATGGCACTGGGACCCAATGGTATTGGGACCCAATGGGATTGCTTTATGGTACACATTGAGACTGGGAGAGAATGGGACGCAATGGTACTGGACGTAATGGTACTGGGACGTATCGACATGACCCCTATGAGAGGATGTTTGCTGTTGTCCACACGTTTTGTCTCATTGTCAAAGGATTCCCAGAGAGTTTTCCCGTGTCAAATTTCAAACAGATTCCAAGCATGCTGTACAATGCTTTCTACAATATTGAATTGTTCAAGGGACAGCAGAAGAGCATAGAATTATGCAATGCATAATTTGAACTCTGTTCGTAAATGGGCACAAAAGGGGATGTTTCCTTGTTTGTTCTGTGTGCTCTGTGCTGTCATATCTGCTAGGCGATTAGGTGTCCTAAACACCATTCTTTTGGAGTTATGAGCGTGTCATTGTTTTCTTGTGCTAGCAAGAGTTACCCAACTTGTTTGTTGTTGAACTCATGAAGTAAATGTGTACTTTCGCAATCAACATAACACGTTTATTCACTACTCTTTGTGATGCAAATGATAACGTAATTAATCGTTCTGGGTCTAATCAAATTCACATTTATTAATAACAGAATCATTTCCCCTTAAATGCCTGCATGTTTGTGTCAATGGTTGATTTTCAAACCGGCAGTCATGGAGTCCTTCACTTGAGATGACTTTACCAAGTCAGACTCCATTTTACTGGTCAGCTTCACGTACTGATTACTTTTCTTATAGTCAGGTGTCTAGATCTGACAACAAAACCAAATTTATATTACGCTGTGTTTCCACTTGCAACGAGATTGCCGTCGCATAGGACGTCATTGTGAAGCTATGACGTAGCTGCGTGACGTAAAAGACACGGAAAATCCTCTCCCATGATTCTGGTGGGGTTTCAGAGTTCCTGATAACAAATCGTGCTTGCCTTATGCAGCATTACTTGTTGAACATGCAGAAAACTGCTACGCTTCGTGTCAGCTGGCAGAATATAATGGTTTGTTTGTCTGTTGTCTCTTTTGTACTTTCAGTTCCTATAGAATGGGAACGAAGAATGCTGTCTGTGTGTGTGTGTGTGTGTGTTGTGTGTGTGTGTGTGTGTGTGTGTGTCTCCGTCCGTCCGTGGTCAAAATGTGTTTCCACTCGCTCCAGACAAAACTACCGGTCCGAATCTTTCTGAAAATTTGTAGGTATGTTCATTATGGGTCACGGATGATGCCCGATGTTTGGTTTACCGTTATAGCCGTTACTAACGGCTGTAACGGCCTTTAAAACGGTTTTCGTCTTTATGAAATATCAGAAAGTACTTGGTCGATCTTTGTTAAAAGTAGCAGTTATGTTTATTATGGGTCACGGATGATGCCCGATGTTTAGTTCTTAACCGTTATTAACGGCTATAACCACCCATAACGGGTTTTTCTTCTTCTTTTTTTATGGAGTATCTCAGAAAGTACGTGGCCGATATTTCAGAAAATTTATAGGTATGTTCTTTATGGGTCACGAATGATGCCCGATGTTTAAGTTTAGCGTTATAGTCGTTACTAACGGCCCATAATGGTTTTCTTTTTTATGGGAAATTTTTAGAAAGTACTTGGCCGATCTTTCTGAAAATGTGTAAGTATGTTCTTTATAGGTCACAGATGATGGCCGATGTTTACCAGAATAGCCATTACAAACGGTTACACCAGCCCAAGACGGTTTTTCCTCTTTATGGAATATCTCATGCGTATTCAAGATAAACTGGGAGTATGTTTATATGCTTTGTATCTTGTTTGCTTCGTGCTCAGACCTTCTAGTTTAGCTCCATACTGCTACATTTACATGCAGATTTTGGTGTGCCTTGCAGTCTGTGACCACCACTTTGGTATTAAGATTCCCAAACAGTCACGGATACCAAAACGGCGATCTTATACCGCTCTGCTGGTTTGATATCTAACAGAGCAACTGTCTGCCGTTTTGGTATCCATGACCATTTTGGATCTTTATACCGAAATGGCGCGGTATCGGTACCCATTGTTTCAGTACGCGGATTCGAACAACAGCATTTTTTTTTTCTTTTCCTGAAGTTTGATCATGAAATGAACAGGTTTTGTCACATTATTCTGAAACCAAATGATTTGTCTCTGGGAGCAGTAAAAAACATTGATAAAAAGCAAGATCAGTGCGTTGTTTGTCAGTGCGAGGATGTGCTATTCATATGTTAAAGAAAACACACACACACACACACACACGCAACAGCACGCACGCACGCACGCACGCACGCACGCACGCACGCACGCACGCACGCACGCACGCACGCACGCACGCACGCACACACACACACACACACACACACACACACACACACACACACACACACACACACACACACACTGGAAGGCACGGTGGGACCCGGACAAGCACTATCCTCAACTGCCGAATAAACCAGCAAGGAGCAATCCTGCACCACTCTTTGTTGAAACCTACGCTGTGTTCTTCACACACGGTGCCGGTGTGGCAGACAGTACCAGCAAGGAGCAGTCCTGCACCACTCTTTGTTGAAACCTACGCTGTGTTCTTCACACACGGTGCCGGTGTGGCAGACAGTACCAGCAAGGAGCAGTCCTGCACCACTCTTTGTTGAAACCTACGCTGTGTTCTTCACACACGGTGCCGGTGTGGCAGACAGTACCAGCAATGAGCAGTCCTGCACCACTCTTTGTTGAAACCTACGCTGTGTTCTTCACACACGGTGCCGTGTGGCAGACAGTACCAGCAAGGAGCAGTCCTGCACCACTCTTTGTTGAAACCTACGCTGTGTTCTTCACACACGGTGCCGGTGTGGCAGACAGTACCAGCAATGAGCAGTCCTGCACCACTCTTTGTTGAAACCTACGCTGTGTTCTTCACACACGGTGCCGGTGTGGCAGACAGTACCAGCAAGGAGCAATCCTGCACCACTCTTTGTTGAAACCTACGCTGTGTTCTTCACACACGGTGCCGGTGTGGCAGACAGTACCAGCAAGGAGCAATCCTGCACCACTCTTTGTTGAAACCTACGCTGTGTTCTTCACACACGGTGCCGGTGTGGCAGACAGTACCAGCAAGGAGCAATCCTGCACCACTCTTTGTTGAAACCTATGCTGTGTTCTTCACACACGTGGCCGGTGTGGCAGACAGTACCTGCAAGGAGCAGTCCTGCACCACTCTTTGTTGAAACCTACGCTGTGTTCTTCACACACGGTGCCGGTGTGGCAGACAGTACCAGCAAGGAGCAGTCCTGCACCACTCTTTGTTGAAACCTACGCTGTGTTCTTCACACACGGTGCCGGTGTGGCAGACAGTACCAGCAAGGAGCAATCCTGCACCACTCTTTGTTGAAACCTACGCTGTGTTCTTTACACACGGTGCCGGTGTGGCAGACAGTACCAGCAAGGAGCAATCCTGCACCACTCTTTGTTGAAACCTACGCTGTGTTCTTCACACACGGTGCCGGTGTGGCAGACAGTACCAGCAAGGAGCAACCCTGCACCACTCTTTGTTGAAACCTACGCTGTGTTCTTCACACACGGTGCCGGTGTGGCAGACAGTACCAGCAAGGAGCAACCCTGCACCACTCTTTGTTGAAACCTACGCTGTGTTCTTCACACACGGTGCTGGTGTGGCAGACAGTACCAGCAAGGAGCAACCCTGCACCACTCTTTGTTGAAACCTACGCTGTGTTCTTCACACACGGTGCCGGTGTGGCAGACAGTACCAGCAAGGAGCAGTCCTGCACCACTCTTTGTTGAAACCTACGCTGTGTTCTTCACACACGGTGCCGGTGTGGCAGACAGTACCAGCAAGGAGCAATCCTGCACCACTCTTTGTTGAAACCTACGCTGTGTTCTTCACACACGGTGCCGGTGTGGCAGACAGTACCAGCAAGGAGCAATCCTGCACCACTCTTTGTTGAAACCTACGCTGTGATCTTCACACACGGTGCCGGTGTGGCAGACAGTACCAGCAAGGAGCAATCCTGCACCACTCTTTGTTGAAACCTACGCTGTGTTCTTCACACACGGTGCCGGTGTGGCAGACAGTACCAGCAAGGAGCAGTCCTGCACCACTCTTTGTTGAAACCTACGCTGTGTTCTTCACACACGGTGCC
Source organism: Conus ventricosus (assembly GCA_018398815.1). NCBI lineage: Eukaryota > Metazoa > Mollusca > Gastropoda > Neogastropoda > Conidae > Conus > Conus ventricosus. The sequence continues at coordinate 43,466,031 of CM031629.1, read as the reverse complement.
GGTGTGGCAGACAGTACCAGCAAGGAGCAGTCCTGCACCACTCTTTGTTGAAACCTACGCCGTGTTCTTCACACACGGTGCCGGTGTGGCAGACAGTACCAGCAAGGAGCAATCCTGCACCACTCTTTGTTGAAACCTACGCCGTGTTCTTCACACACGGTGCCGGTGTGGCAGACAGTACCAGCAAGGAGCAGTCCTGCACCACTCTTTGTTGAAACCTACGCTGTGTTCTTCACACACGGTGCCGGTGTGGCAGACAGAACCAGCAAGGAGCAATCCTGCACCACTCTTTGTTGAAACCTACGCTGTGTTCTTCACACACGGTGCCGGTGTGGCAGACAGTACCAGCAAGGAGCAACCCTGCACCACTCTTTGTTGAAACCTACGCCGTGTTCTTCACACACGGTGCCGGTGTGGCAGACAGTACCAGCAAGGAGCAATCCTGCACCACTCTTTGTTGAAACCTACACTGTGTTCTTCACACACGGTGCCGGTGTGGCAGACAGTACCAGCAAGGAGCAATCCTGCACCACTCTTTGTTGAAACCTACGCTGTGTTCTTCACACACGGTGCCGGTGTGGCAGACAGTACCAGCAAGGAGCAGTCCTGCACCACTCTTTGTTGAAACCTACGCTGTGTTCTTCACACACGGTGCCGGTGTGGCAGACAGTACCAGCAAGGAGCAGTCCTGCACCACTCTTTGTTGAAACCTACGCTGTGTTCTTCACACACGGTGCCGGTGTGGCAGACAGTACCAGCAAGGAGCAACCCTGCACCACTCTTTGTTGAAACCTACGCTGTGTTCTTCACACACGGTGCCGGTGTGGCAGACAGTACCAGCAAGGAGCATTCCTGCACCACTCTTTGTTGAAACCTACGCTGTGTTCTTCACACACGGTGCCGTGTGGCAGACAGTACCAGCAAGGAGCAATCCTGCACCACTCTTTGTTGAAACCTACGCTGTGTTCTTCACACACGGTGCCGGTGTGGCAGACAGTACCAGCAAGGAGCAGTCCTGCACCACTCTTTGTTGAAACCTACGCTGTGTTCTTCACACACGGTGCCGGTGTGGCGGACAGTACCAGCAAGGAGCAGTCCTGCACCACTCTTTGTTGAAACCTACGCTGTGTTCTTCACACACGGTGCCGGTGTGGCAGACAGTACCAGCAAGGAGCAGTCCTGCACCACTCTTTGTTGAAACCTACGCTGTGTTCTTCACACACGGTGCCGGTGTGGCAGACAGTACCAGCAAGGAGCAGTCCTGCACCACTCTTTGTTGAAACCTACGCTGTGTTCTTCACACACGGTGCCGGTGTGGCAGACAGTACCAGCAAGGAGCAGTCCTGCACCACTCTTTGTTGAAACCTACGCTGTGTTCTTCACACACGGTGCCGTGTGGCAGACAGTACCAGCAAGGAGCAATCCTGCACCACTCTTTGTTGAAACCTACGCTGTGTTCTTCACACACGGTGCCGGTGTGGCAGACAGTACCAGCAAGGAGCAATCCTGCACCACTCTTTGTTGAAACCTACGCTGTGTTCTTCACACACGGTGCCGGTGTGGCAGACAGTACCAGCAAGGAGCAATCCTGCACCACTCTTTGTTGAAACCTACGCTGTGTTCTTCACACACGGTGCCGGTGTGGCAGACAGTACCAGCAAGGAGCAATCCTGCACCACTCTTTGTTGAAACCTACGCTGTGTTCTTCACACACGGTGCCGGTGTGGCAGACAGTACCAGCAAGGAGCAATCCTGCACCACTCTTTGTTGAAACCTACGCTGTGTTCTTCACACACGGTGCCGGTGTGGCAGACAGTACCAGCAAGGAGCAATCCTGCACCACTCTTTGTTGAAACCTACGCTGTGTTCTTCACACACGGTGCCGGTGTGGCAGACAGTACCAGCAAGGAGCAATCCTGCACCACTCTTTGTTGAAACCTACGCTGTGTTCTTCACACACGGTGCCGGTGTGGCAGACAGTACCAGCAAGGAGCAATCCTGCACCACTCTTTGTTGAAACCTACGCTGTGTTCTTCACACACGGTGCCGGTGTGGCAGACAGTACCAGCAAGGAGCAATCCTGCACCACTCTTTGTTGAAACCTACACTGTGTTCTTCACACACGGTGCCGGTGTGGCAGACAGTGACTTTGTACTTTTGCTTGGAGCTCATTTCTTGAACAGAAAATGTTTTCTACTGTAGCTTGTGGATATCACATTGTTTTCAGTGAGTTTTTATTTTTCCTGTAAGATTGGGGTAAAAAGAAAAAGAAGTCAAGGGAAGAATTAGAACGAACTGTACAGTGAGTTGATGTTCAGAGTTTTTTTAATGCAGGAAAAATTGAGGGCAGACCAGGTATTGTTTTGGGTTGGACTGCCATCTGGTTGTCGCTGCTGGTCATTCTATATTTCGTGATTGTACGGTTGAACGCTGGACATCCGTTACATTCGTGTGGTTAGGGATTTCATAAGTTTCTACTGTTCCTACTGTTCCAACTGTTCCTGCTGGGCCTTGTGTTCCCATTGATCCTGAGCGTGCGTGGAGAGTGTGAACGTTTGGTGTCAATAAAGTGGCCCAACGCCACCCCCCCCCCCCCCCCCCCTCCCCCTTCCCCCCCCCCCCCCCCCCCCCCCTCCCCCCAAGCTGCGTCACTGGCTGTTGAGGGCGTGGCGAGGTTACACAGGTACACACAGGGCTTTCCACTACGTGATGAAACGAGCGTTTTTTCAGTCACGTTATTGTTAATAATAATAATAATGAATATTTATATAGCGCCTATTATCGGCTAGAGACCAAGCTCTAAGCGCTTTACAATCAACACTCGTTTACACAACGGGCTGCCTACCTGGGTAGTGCCGACTGAAGGAGCTGCCAGCCGGCGCTTCATTCAGTCGTTTCCAGTGTCATCCAGTCAGTATCGTTCAATATCGACCACTCATTTTCCTTACTTCCTTCATTCTATCCATTTCTCACGCAGGGTGCATGCTATGTGTAACGTGTCATCCATACCAACGGCCAAACTGGTCTACTCTTCCGAAAGTTGGTGATGGGATTTTACGTGTGTGCAAGATGTTATGCGTGCGGAACCTCGGTTTATAGTCTCATTCGAAGGACTGGTGTGGAAATGAAGTCAGAACAAATGTTAACTCCGAAGGAAAAATTCCCCTGTACCGAAAAATCCCCCTGTACCAAAATTAGATCAAATTCGTCTCGGGAAGAGCAGGATAAGTACTCGCCGATAAAAGCAAAATTGGTATATTGTTTGTCAGTGTGAAGGCTGCGTAGTTCACACGTTCACGTTTTATGTAAGTAAGGAAGGAAAGTAGTTGGTAAGGTGCGTCTGTCACAATTATTTGACGTCGTGGTGACAGGCAATGCAAGTTACATGGTGTTGAGTGGAGTGCTGAACCATGTGCGCATCCCAAAGGTTGATGACCTCCAGGGACAAGAACGGCAAGCTTACAAGACGGGCGAGTTTCACAATCATTCCAAGCCAGTGACAGGATAGGCCACTAACTGTTACTTCCTGTCATTAACGTGAAATAATTGTGTTGAAAGTGTATCGTACTACCGTAAGCTTTGTTCACATCCTTGGTGATTTTTCGTTTCGTGTTTCCAAGTCATCCCAAGTCACGTGGTTGTGAGACTGCAGCATTGTGTCTACATGTCAGGTCAAACATACACAGGTGAAACATACATGCTGACACGAAAGAAACGAAGAAATGACGATTGGAATAAACAGTGTGTGTTCTGTTGACCAGCAAACTTGAGTTAACGGGAACAAAATATGGATACAACAAAGAGAGTACAAAGCTGAGCAGTCACTTTCATTCAAGCCAACCTTTTTCGTGCACGTTTCCTTCAGTTGTTGTCTCATGAGGGACCGATATTCCAGTTCTGATCACTGAGGTTTTTAAAAGAAATGAAACGCGCGTTTCTTTCCTCTGAAAAGCTACTATCCTTGTTCCCTCTACGTGGTAGAAATAGCTTCAGCTGTTCTGGACGCTGACCACCACGTAACTGCCCTTGCACAGTGCAGCAAGATCAAGACTTGGATTTCACAGGATGGTCAAGTACCATCTTGTTGAAACATGACTGGGCAAGCTTCTTGAAGGATTTTGTCAAAGATCATTGGGCTAAACCACCCTGTGCCATTGACTGAAGTCTGAAATACCAAGCTTTGTTTCGCTGTTGTTGACAGTGATGCACTTCGTGTGGTTTGAAGGAGAAAAACTCTCTCTGTGTGTCTCTCTGTCTCTCTCTCTGTCTGTCTGTCTGTCTGTCTGTCTGTCCTTCTCTCTCTCTCTCTCTCTCTTCTCTCTCTCTCTCTCTCTCTCTCTCTCTCTCTCTCTCTCTCTCTCTCTCTCTCTCTCTCTGAAAATGTGTCTGTCTCAAAAGATTCACCAGCTTTCAAAACTAAAATATTTCTTAGACCAACATTGTCGTAAGCTGTTTTTTACTTCGTACATTGAATCTCATTTGAATTACTCTTCTACATTGTGGATTCGGCCAGTTATAACGTATTAAAACCACTCTTCAGTCTTCATAGACGGCTGTGAAACTCGTTCTTCTCAAATTTACAACTGCAACTCCCTCTGATTATAAACGTTTAGACATTTTGCCTCTAAAATGGAAACTCACTTATAACAAAGCAATTTTCATGTTTAAGATAATGTCCAATCAAGCACCACCAACTTTGAAAAATAAATTTAAAACGAACCTGATTCGCAATGTCAGAAAGATTCAGATACCCCTACCGAGGATTGATCTTTTTAAATCTAGCCTCATTTACTCTGGTGGTTGTTTGTGGAATGACCTAGTGTCTTCATTTAATGTAATTTCTAGTCTAAACGTTTTCAAAAAACAATACTTTTCATATCTGATGTCACGCTTCCTAAACAGTGTGACTAATGAGAACATCATATAACCTTCTTTATACGTATTTCAAAATTATTGTTTGGATTTAAGTACAAATGATGTTTAAATGTATTTGAATGTTCATTTGTATTCCTTCGTTACCATTTCTCTATATCTTGTCATGACATACTGTTCACCTGTCCACCTTTCATTGACGTCCTTCATTTCTCTTCTTCTCCTTTTTTTTTTAAATGTATTTGCTGGAAGTTGTTTTCTCTTTGTTGTGTGTGTGTGTGTGTGTGTGTGTGTGTGTGTGTGTGTGTGTGTGTGTGTGTGTGTGTGTGTGTGTGTGAGTGAGTGAAAAGTTGACTGTCATATTTTTGGATTGCCTTTTGTATTTCAGGCTAATATTCTTTTCACTATTTAGATGGTTCGTTGATTTTGAAGTCACATATTGTTATTTTTTTTCTGCTTCATCGAGGGCAAGATGTAAAAAAGCCTGTATTGTGCTTATTCTTTATCCCCATTAAAAAAGATTCGTTCGTTCGTTCGTTCGTTCGTTCGTTCTCTCTCTCTTTCTCTCTCTCTCTCTCTCTCTCTCTCTCTCTCTCTCTCTCTCTCTCTCTCTCTCTCTCTCTCTCTCTCTCTCTCTGTTATGCTTCGATCTCTCCTCCTTTCTCTGTCTGATTCCTTCTGTTAGTTCATTCAGATACAAAGAAATATAATTAGAAGAGAATGACATTCTTTAACTAGTAAAGAAATCAAAAAGAAAGTTGATTTCAATATAAAGGGATGAAACAGGAAATCCACATCTTCAGTGTGAAATTGAGAATATTCCAGAAAGAGAAAATCTTGGCATGTTTGTAATCCCCCACATTAACCAGAATGACAAATGTGTCTTAACTATATTGGACGAATGAATAGTATAGGGAAAGACAACAGGATCTGGTTACATGCCGACATTGTGAGAGCTCAACAAATTGAATACGGCAAGCAAGCATAACCACGACCTATAGTTATACAATTTTCTCGATGGAGAGATGCAATGACTGTTTTGACTGTTCGTGATTTTCGACACAAAATAGAACAAAAAGGTGGTCGAGAGTCTAACGATTTAAAACACGTACAGGGTACTATTATCTCATAACCAGTAAAGGAGGCAAGAGGGAGAATGAGAAAAGTGGAAAATTGGTGACAGGCACCATAGCTCCCAGCCCGCAGAGTTATGCACTAATCGCAATGAAGTGGCGGCACTAGGGGCAGACCACGTGCAGACAGCCACCTCTCAGGTAGCAGACAAGGGAGATCAAGGCCAACGTGAGGCAAGCCAATTGCATCAAGGCCAACGCGAGGCAAGCCAATTGCAGAGTGGAGTCCCCTGCCAATGACAATGCCGTGACGTCAGTCAGCTCCCAGCGGCAGAGCGGATTGGCTGAGGAATCCTTCATTCCCACGTGACCCTTGTGTCCTCTGACGTCATCAGCAAGATGTACCGTCAACCTTCAGGCAGTGGAGGGACTTTCACGCCGTAGGACGTCAGTGGACACAGCAACAGTGCACGGGCTTCACGCTCCGCTGGGTGACGGGAAGACAGTCAGTACTACACAGCTAGTTTATAAACCAGTCCAACAGAGTCAGCCCCTACTGCTGGCAGTGGCAGTGTTGGGACAGTCAGTACTACACAGCTAGTTTATAAACCATCCACCAGAGTCAGCCCCTACTGCTGCAGTGGCAGTGTTGGGACAGTCAGACTACACAGCTAGTTATAAACCAGTCCAACAGACTCAGCCCCTAACTGCTGACATGGCAGTGTTGGGACAGTCAGGACTACACAGCTAGTTTATAAACCAGTCCAACAGAGTCAGCCCCTACTGCTGGCAGTGGCAGTGTTGGACAGTCAGTACTACACAGCTAGTTTATAAACCAGTCCAACAGAGTCACCCCTACTGCTGGCAGTGGCAGTGTTGGGACAGTCAGGACTACACAGCTAGTTTTAAAAACCAGTCCAACAGAGTCAGCCCCTACTGCTGGCAGTGCAGTGTTGGGACAGTCAGTACTACACAGCTAGTTTATAAACCAGTCCAACAGAGTCAGAGCCCCTACTGCTGGCAGTGCAGTGTTGGGAACAGTGAGGACTACAACAGCTAGTTTATAAACCAGTCCACAGAGTCAGCCCCCTACTGCTGGCAGTGGCAGTGTTGGGACAGTCATACTACACAGCTAGTTTATAAACCAGTCCAACAGAGTCAGCCCTACTGCTGGCAGTGGCAGTGTTGGGACAGTCAGGACACACAGCTAGTTTTATAAACCAGTCCACCAGAGTCAGCCCCTACTGCTGGCAGTGGCAGTGTGGGACAGTCAGGACTACACAGCTAGTTTATAAACCAGTCCAACAGACTCAGCCCCTACTGCTGACAGTGGCAGTGTTGGGACAGTCAGGACTACACAGCTGTTTATAAACCAGTCCAACAGAGTCAGCCCCTACTGCTGGCAGTGCAGTGTTGGGACAGTCAGTACTACACAGCTAGTTTATAAACCAGTCCAACAGAGTCAGCCCCTACTGCTGGCAGTGGCAGTGTTGGGACAGTCAGGACTACACAGCTAGTTTATAAACCAGTCCAACAGAGTCAAGCCCCTACTGCAGGCAGTGGCAGTGTAGGGACAGTCAGTACTACACAGCTAGTTTATAAACCAGTCCAACAGAGTCACCCCTACTGCTGGCAGTGGCTGTGTTGGGACAGTCAGGACTACACAGCTAGTTTATAAACCAGTCCAACAGCGTCAGCCCCTACTGCTGGCAGTGGCAGTGTTGGGACAGTCATACTACACAGCTAGTTTATAAACCAGTCCAACAGAGTCAGCCCCTACTGCGGCAGTGGCATGTGTTGGGACAGTCAGGACTACACAGCTAGTTTATAAACCAGTCCAACAGAGTCAGCCCCTACTGTTGGCAGTGGCAGTGTTGGACAGTCAGGACTACACACTAGTTTATAAACCAGTCCAACAGAGCAGCCCCTACTGTTGGCAGTGGTCGGTGTGGACAGTCAGCAACTACTTAGCTGGTTTATAAACCAGTCCAACAGGTCAGCCCCTACTGCTGACAGTGGCAGTGTTGGGACAGTCAGTACTACACAGCTGGTTTATAAACCAGTCCAACAGGTGTGCCCCTACTGCTGGCAGTGGCAGTGTTAGGACAGTCAGGACTACACAGCTGGTTTATAAACCAGTCCAACAGAGTCAGCCCCTACTGCTGACAGTGGCAGTGTTTGGGACAGTCAGGACTACACAGCTGGTTTATAAACCGTCCAACAGGCCAGCCCCTACTGGTGACAGTGGCAGTGTTGGGACAGTAAGGACTACACAGCTAGTTTTAAAACCAGTCCAACAGAGTCAGCCCCTACTGCTGGCAGTGGCAGTGTTGGGACAGTCAGGCCTACACAGCTAGTTTATAAACCAGTCCAACAGAGTCAGCCCCTACTGCTGGCAGTGGCAGTGTTGGGACAGTTTAGCACTACACAGCTGGTTTATAAACCAGTCCAACAGGTCAGGCCCCTACTGCCGGCAGTGGCAGTGTTGGGACAGTCAGGACTACACAGCTGGTTTATAAACCAGTCCAACAGGTCAGCCCCTACTGCCGACAGTGGCATGTGTTGGGACAGTCAGGACACACAGCTGGTTTATAAACCAGTCCAACAGGTCAGCCCCTACTGCCGACAGTGCAGTGTTGGGACAGTCAGGACTACACAGCTGGTTTATAAACCAGTCCAACAGTCAGCCCCTACTTCTGACAGTGGCAGTGTTTGGACATTGCTTGGCAGGAAGATGTAGGACAGGTCTGACCATCCATTTGAGTGGGCTTTCCAAAAAAGGATGTTGAGAATTTTGACAAAGAAACTATTTTGTCATATATCAAGTATGTTAGTTCTTTGAACATTTTTTGAGTGTGCAGGAATCTTCTGTAATTCATATATTGATTATGGTAATAGGTTTTTTTTTTCTAACCATATAAATCCGAAGATCCTGCTCATCAATTTTCCCATCAAGACAGACACTCAGGAGGTCATCAATACTTGTGAGGAATTATGTTGAAAATTATGTAAGAGATATAAAAGTGGAATATGATAACACCGCAGTCACTGAAACAGAGGAGAGAGTGTGTTAAGTGTTGATAAAAAAAAATGTTGCTCTCTATGTTGCAGCTGAAGGATAATTTTTGTTTTTATCAACACCTGAATTGAAAGACAACAGTGTAATTGTAGAAGACCATGTAACACAGTGCATTGGAAAAGAGAGGATTTGTATATTACCTCGTGTTGTGACATGAATCCAGGAGATCACACTGAACAAAGGCGGAGAACATGTCAGACCATGCACCAAGTTTTAACTCTGATCAGACAGACGAAGGCGGAAATATTTCTCTTTGATCTGACCATTTTGAACGGGGATTGTAACTGTGATTTTAATAATCAATTTTTTTTTTTTAAAGGGAAATCAGACATTCTATATGTTCATCAGGGATGAACTGGACCATAATTAGTCCAACATATGATGTGTTTTGTGTTTTTGTGTGCTATGTGGCTGTTGGTTGAGTTCTACTCGTCCTGTTGCTGTTTCTCTTAGCAGAGTTATTGCCCTTTTCCATCACTTTGCTTTATCTCCTGTTCATGCTTGTTGCAGTTACTTCTTTTATTTTCATCATCTTCCTCGTCGTCATCGTCTTGTTCTCATTTTTGTTCTTCTTGGTTTTTTGTTGTTGTTGATCATGTTCTATTTCTTTGTCCTCGACTTCTTCTCCTCTTCCTCCTCCTCCTCTTCTTCTTCTTCTTCTTCTTCTTCTTCTTCTTCTTCTTCTTCTCCGTCTTCTTCTTCTTCTTCTTCTTCGTTATAATAATCAATTTACTTTTTCTAATCTCCACATGGACAAAGTATCATTGATTGGTTTCTTGGTTCTGAAGAGTTGTGTAAATATTGCGGCATTCACACCAATGACTATCTATATTCTTTGCATTTGACAGTGGTTAATGATCAGTGTTTTAGTTATAACAAGGAAACTAAAGCAGTATGTGTGGGAAAATGGCGAATTCTGAGGAATAATGAAAGAGCTTAGCTACATATTAAGAAGAGCTAGACAGTATTAAATTTATGGAGATGATATCTAAAGCTCGCCAGATGTTAGCAGCTGATGTCAATAGTGAAGTTGATCTATGCACCAAAGCTTGTGCAAGATGGCAGCCTACGTAGTACAGACAACTGGAAAAGGAAATGATCATAATGACTGGTTTGATGAAGAGCGTCAGCTTAAGAAAGAACAGATAAAGAAACTTTGAACAGATTCACACGTGCAAGTGGATTATTATGTTCTATAAAAAGGAAGGAAACAAACAAACTAACTAACAATCAGACAAAAGACAAACACATTTCGTCACTATAACCTCTTACATTTGTTGAGATGAGTACATTTTACAGGTTACAATTGAACAGACATTTGGATATGAAGCAAGAACCCAGTCCAAAAGGAGCCTCACATGGTGTTCAGAAGTGATTCCACTCTGCCATACAGAGCAGTTTTCAGACCAATCCATATACCTTCATAGTTGTCACCGACGCGCGTGAAAAAGTCAACAAAGTTCACCATCTCCAAAGCAGTCTCGAAACTGACCAGCAAAGTTCCGTGTTCCTGGCACTCTCTCTCGCATCTATTCGGAACTCTTTCTCTCTCTCTCACACACACGCACACACATACACACACACATGCGCGCGCGCACACACACACACACACACACACACACACACACACACACACACACACACACACACACACACACACACACACACGTACACTCACACTCATACTCACACATACATTTGCTCACAACACACACACACACACACACACACACACACACACACACACACACACACACACACACACACACACACACACACGTACACTCACACTCATACTCACACATACACACACACACACACACACACACACACACACACACACACACACACACACACACACGCACACACACACACACACACACACACACACGTACACTCACACTCATACTCACACACACATTTGCTCACACACACACACACACACACACACACACACAGTGAGGGTGAGAGGAAGGAAAGTGGACAGGCTCTGAAGGAGTCAGCAGCTGACCACAACCGCCGGCGGAGCACGTGAAACTCGTGAGCGTCAGAAGAAGAGACAGAGGAAGCCTCTGGAGAGAAGACTGGAGGAACGGTCACCACAACGTCGGAGTATAAAAGCGTTGAGCCAGGTTGACTGCGGCCTTCTGTACCCTGTTGCAGTGTGTTCGCCGTCCGTTGCTGGTGTGCTGTTCTCCGTGCCTTCTGCTGTGCTGTCTTCCGTGTGAGATTACCATGGACCAGTTAGTTTCTCGTAAGTCGTGTTGTGTCACTTCAAAGTCCTCCCCTCTTGCAACAAGTTTCAGCTTCTCACGACCCCCTC
>CM031629.1:43448382-43454584 GCA_018398815.1 Conus ventricosus | reverse complement strand
TGTGAGGGGTGGGGGGGGGGGGGTGGTATTGGAGTGGTGAAGGGGTGCGGAGGTGGGGGGTGGGTTGGGGGGGGGGGGGGGGGGGGGGGGGGGGGGGGGGGGGGGGGGGGGGGGGGGGGGGGGGGGGGGGGGGGGGGGGGGGGGGGGGGGGGGGGGGGGGGGGGGGGGGTTTATTGGGGGGGAGTAGGGGGAAGGGGGGGGGGGAGGGGGGGGGGGGGGGGAGGGTGGGGATATTGGGGGGGGGGGGGATGGAGGGAGGTGGGTGGGGTGGTATTGGAGTGGTAAAGGGGTGAGGTGGGGGTGGTATTGGAGTGGTGAAGGGTGGGTGGGGTGGTATGAGTGTGAAGGGTGGGGTGGGGTGTTTTGGAGTGGTGAAGGGGGGAGGTGGGTGGATTGGGTGGTGAGGGTGAGGGGGGTGGTATTGAGTGGTGAAGGGTGAGGTGGGGGGTGGTATTGGAGTGGTGAAGGGGTGGGGTGGGTGGTATTGGAGTGGTGAAGGGGAGGGGGGGTGGTATTGGAGTGGAAGGGTGAGGTTGCGGTGGTATTGGAGGGTGAAGGGTGGGGTGGGGGTTTGGAGTGGTGAGGGGTGAGGGTGGGGGTGGTTGGAGTGGTGAAGGGGTGAGGGTGGGGGTGGTTTGGAGGGGAAAGTGGTGAGGTGGGGGGGGGGGTTGGTTTTGGGGGGAAGGGGTGGGGTTGGGGGTGGGTATTGGAGTGGTGAAGGGAGTGAGGTTGGTGGTGGGGTGGTAGTTGGGGGGTGGGTTTGGTGATGAGTGGGAAGGGTGGTGGGGGAAGGGGGTTGGTGATTGGGGGTGGTGTTGGAAGTGGGAAGGGGGGGGGGGGGTGGTATTGGGGTGGTGAAGGGGTGAGGGGGGGGTGGTTTGGGGGTATTGGAGTGGTGAAGGGTGAGGGTGGGGGTTGGTGTTGGGGTGGTGAAGGGGTTGAGGGTGGGGGTGGTTTTGGGGAGGGGTGAAGGGGTGAGGGGGGGGGTGGTATTGGAGTGGTGGGGTGGTGGGGGGTTGGTATTGGAGTGGGGAGGGGTGAGGGTGGGGGGTTTGGTTTTTGGGAAAGGGTTTTGGGGGGGGTGGAAGGGGTGAGGGGGGAGGGTGGGGGGTTGGTTTGTTGGGGGTTTGGTGGGTGGTGTTGAGTGGTGGGGGGTGGGTGTGGGGTGGTATTGGGTGGTGGGGGTTGAGGGTTTGGGGGGGTTTGGTATGGGGGGGGTATTGGAGTGGTGAAGGGTTGAGGGTGGGGGTGGTTTTTTGGAGTGGTAAGGGGGGGAGGGTGGGGGTGGTATTGGAGTGGTGAAGGGGTGGGGGTTTGGGGTGGTTTGGGTGGTTTAGGGTGGGGTTTTGGGGGTGGTTTGGGTGGTGAAGGGGTGAGGTGGGTTGTTTTGGAGGGCTGGGTGGGGTGGGGTTGGTATTGGGTTGTAAAGGGGTTTGGGGGTGGGGGTGGTATTGGGGTGGGTGGGGGGTTTGAGGGTGGGGGTGGTTGGTATTGATGGTGAGTGAAGGGGTTTGAGGAGGGGTGGGGGGGTGGTTTGGTGTGTGAAGGGGTGAAGGGTATTTGGGGGTGGTATTTTGGGGGGGGTGGGTGAAGGGTTTTAAGGGGGGGGTGGTATTGGAGTGGTGAAGGGTGAGGGGGGGGGTTTTGGTTTTATTGGGGTGGTGAAGGGGGGGGAGGGTGGGGTGGTATTGGAGTGGGTGAAGGGGTGAGGGTGGGGGTGGTTTGGAGTGTGAAGGGGTGAGGGTGGGGGGGGGTTGGTATTGGAGTGGTGAAGGGGTGAGGGTGGGGGGTGGTAGGAGTGGTGATGGGTGAGGGTGGGGTTGGTATTGGAGTAAGCAGGTTGGATGGGTTGTTTGAAACCAAAGACAATTCAGAGAGGATAAAGAATTTGCCCATGTCTTTAATGATGTATCTAATACTGGGACAAGCGATATCAATGCTCCAATTACATTTCAAGAGGTGAAAGTGCCATATATTCTCTGCCCCCCCCCCCCCCCCCCCCCCCCCCCCCCCCCCCCCCCCGCAAAAAAAAGAAAGAAAAAAAAGGACAAAAAAGAAAAATGCTCTTGGGATTGATGCCATTTCTAATGAAATAATTAAACATTTTCCCCGACAAATGGATAAGCATTTTACTTAGTATATTTGAAAAATGCTGGAGCTTAGATCATTTTCCAGAAATATGGAAAGAGTCAGTAATAGTACCGATTCACAAGGAAAGGTAAACCGGAAGAGAAGTATGGTAGTTACAGACCTATTTTATTAAACTTCTCATGTCTGTAACTTTATGAAGCAATTGTTTTAAATAGACAAAACTACAAATTTTTGAAAGAACAAAGTTTCCCCAACAAACCAAGTAGGTTTTTGAACGGGTAGAAGTGCTATTGAACACTTGGTCAAACTACCACTCAAATTAAACACAGTTTTCCAGGGAAAATGTCTACTAGCTACCTTTTTTATATCACTAAAGCTTTTGATCAAGTATGGCCTCTCGTTTGCTTTATAAACTTAAAGAGATTGGATTATCAGTAAACATTTTTGATTTTCTTACAGACTCTTAGAAAATAGTATATTGGAATGAAGGTAAGGGAACTCCTATTCTACAAGAAGAAAATCAACATGGGCATTCTTCAGGGGTCTGTTTTTGCCCCTTTACTTTTTAGTATTCTGATGTCCGATTTACTCACAAAAATTACTAAAAAATATAGGACTAGCCAATATGCAGATGACATAGCATATGGATGAAGTGACATAAAAAATGTACATCTGTCAGATCACAAAACTATATTAAAAGGTTAATATCTATATATATATATATAATATATATATATATATATATTATATATATATATATATATTATATAAAGAATTAAATACCTTTATTTATTTACTTTATTTATTACTGGATCTGATCCAGTTATGCCTTTATTTCAAGTCAACGGCATACCCATCAAATATACATAAATAGTGAAATTCTTTGGAGTAAATAACATCAAAGTGGCTTTGGAATGTTTATATAGAGCATACTCTAACAAAAGCTCAAACAAACTGTAAATCTATTAAAAATTTAATAGCAAGCATGCTTGAGCGCTACCAAGGGGTCGTGATAGCAGTTCTGTAACAATAGTCTGAAAAAAAAACCCAGCCAACTAATCAATTGCGTAGGATAATGATATATGGATGGGAGTTGTTTTATCATTTAAAATTTGACTCCCAATTTCCGCACATAATCAACTTAATTATTTATGTAATTTTTTTATTTGAATGTTTTTTATTCTGTTGAAATTTTTTTTTGACAGGATCTCCGGGATTTAAACACTTCATTTTGCCTTTCTGTGCTTGACCCCGTACCTCTGCAACAACAGTCCTAGGTACGACATGGATGGAGAGCCAAAAGTACAGGTAAACCACCTACGTCACGAATCGTATTGACACCCCCCCACCCCCCCCGCATCATTCCAATCCAGACCAAACCCAGCAAACGTTTGTGTGACTATTTCCCTTGATGACGAGAAAACATGATCTCTGAGTAGAACTCGTGCTATTCTGTTTCTGGGACGTCTGTAGTGATACAGAAGACCCTGCTCACTGAGCCCAGATTAATTGACGCCAGAACAACGTGAACCATTGAACCTTGGTTACAGCGTGACAATTAGACGCCGACGACACAGACCAGACTGACCATGCAGCCCCAGTGTGACAAACCAGGAAGAAACGGTATCACTGACAACACGATTCCTACACACACACGCTACACAACAAGCTATGGGTTGCTGAACGTTTACTGGCCGTCCTGGATTCACTGGGATGACACAGGATGATGACATGGTCCACACTGATGAGTAAGGTGATGAGAACGGACACCTGCTGTACACTAAGGACAGAAAGCCACTCACCTTGCAGGTCACACTGTTGGTCCATTCTTTTTCCAGCTGGATGTAGTCTCCATGCAGCACTGTATCTGTTATGGCAGTAATGCAGACGTGACAGCCATACACAGGTTTACTAAATGCGAGTGGAAAATGTGACGGGAAAATGCCTTCCAAACAACCCTTGACTCTCAATGACACAACAAAACAAAGCAACTGTCCCATACTAGCAGAGGCGCCCACAAGCCAAATAAAGATTCGATTCATCTGTGTTGGTATCAACGTTTCACAGGACTGAAATACTCTCTGGAACGTTACACATTTTATCTTGCCTGATTCACGTGGAAGCACACTCACACAGCACAGTCTGTAGTTTGAGGAAAGGATGTATTTCAAATGTGGTGTTCCAGAGAAAACATCCAGCGGGAAGGCGTTCACTGGATTTCCTCTTATGTCTAGTTGAGTCAGTCGTGGGCATTTCTAAAACCTATAAACCCGATCTCTGCAACAGCAGAGAAGGACACATTCAGATGTTTCAAACTGGGGAGATATATTGACAAAATACTGCCAAGAACACTAATGCGTGTCTGGGACATATCCGCTTCTTGAAGTGAGAACTGAGCATACTTTGGCAAACTGTTAGTCGTTTTGACTATTGGGTTGTTTCTCACGAACAGCGTTCTTAAATTTGTCAACAGAAGATAATCCCCAATGTTGAGAACTCTCACTCTATTATTTGAAACGTCGAGGAACTGTAGATGTTAAGATTCATCAAAGAAGTGTTGACCAAGGAACAAGAAGACATGATCAGACGAACGAGATACCCATTGTGGACGACATCATGCAGCACCATTCCTGAACCCTTGGCGTCCAGGGAGCGTAGTTCAGGAAACAGACTGGCAGCAAAAGGTTTTCTACACAGAAACAGGTGCCCTTGGCACTGGCAGTGTTCAGGACAGGTCCTGTCACACATCAGTTCATCATCCTGCTGTGGGCACTGACCCCAGCCATCACACAGATGACCTATGTGCACACACACCCTAGAAGCTCGACAGTGGTAAAGGCCAGGACAGTTTGATCTGTCACAGGCTTGTTCATCTTCTCCATGAACACAATCAGAAAATCCGTTGCATTGGTGTAGACAGGGAGACAGTACAGCCACTGGCTTACACAACGGTAATGACTGTCTGGACAGGCTGTGTCAGCTCCCATCACTTGCTGAGTGAAGTAACCAGTGCCATCTAAATTGATATAAAATGGTTCCCTTCTCTTGTCATAGGAGGCTGCGTAATGCATTGCTGTGTTAGCGGGACAGCCAGTCTCATCAGAACTGTCCACGCAGTCAGAGTGTTCATTACAGTGTTGACTGTCCAACACAGACTGGCCGTTCACACACCAAAATCCGTCATGTGAGGGGTGGACACAGAATGACTCATCACTTTCATCTGGACAATGGTGTCTTAAGTCACATAGCAGAGTGTAATGCACTGTTGTGATGCCATCATCACATTTAAACATTGTGTCTGTGCACATGAATTTTCTGGAAGAAAACGCTGTCGCGTTGTGCTCATCATTTACTGTCAGCATCGTGTCGTCCTGTGGAACCATGGCTCTTCTGCAGTGACTGACAGGGTCACACAACAGGAAGAGATGGGCCCGGTGGCTGCCTGGACAAATCCACAACAACTGCAGTGTGTTGTTGAAGGTGGGTTGGTGGTGATGGTGAAGGCGTCAGTGAGACAGGCGGAGGGAAAATACTGAGCATGAGTGATGGCACTTCACATCCCAGCTGTGTGATATTTAACGAGCAATCCAACAGGATGCAACCCCCCCTCTCTAGCTCCATCGTCCCGACCAACCTTGAGGGATGATATATCTTGACCAGTCTGAAATGGTAAATTTTATAGATCAACGTGTGGTCAGACCAAACACGAAATTTGCTGTACATGAAAGGCAAGGAAGAACAACCTGAATGAATACCTATAGCTGAATGCAGATCAATATAATTTTCAAGCATGCGTGTGAAACGTTCCTTTTCCTTGCATGTTTTTATCGAAGCCAGTCTTCCACCCCTCATTTGGCAATGATAATGGAAAATGTTAATACCAGCCATTACCTCGAGTGGGACTATCTGAAAACATTTGTTTTGTGAAGCCACCAGACCCTGGCAGCCAGGACTACTGAAGGGACAGTGTTCTGTTTCATCACGGTCATCTTCACACTCTGGTTTTAGGTTACAGTGCATGTGATCTTGAAATTGGAGTAATGGTCCACAGAGCAGTTGTATAAACTGCTGGGCAGCTTTTGGGGTCGATCATTCTCACCAATAGAAGAGA
>CM031629.1:43420882-43445882 GCA_018398815.1 Conus ventricosus | reverse complement strand
ATATACTGCCCCCTCGAACTGCCCGTCCTGGAGATACGAGTCTCACTTTCTCTTCCTGGAGTTCTTCTGTCCTCTTGAGAAACGACAGCTCAACTCCTCTCCCTGAGTTGGTACCTGCTGGGGCCCTGAACTACCAGTGTGTTCCTCACACCATGGCCATCTTCAACCACCTCACGTGGTAAAGGGGAAGGTGGAATGGCGAAGGGTAAAGGGTGAAGGCTGAAACACGAATAAGTTTCGGTAAGTAACCCTGCATCCAAATTCAACATATGAATTTCTTTCTTTCTCTTTTCTTAAGTTATCCCCCGGTAGCTTTCCCCCACTATCTATCATCTCTCACCTGTAAATGACTGTCAGCAAAGAGGACCAACGTCCTGTCAGTTCGAGTCTCTAGGCCATCTGCTGGGTTAAAACTGGACTCGTTTCCCCCCCTTCTCCCTAAGTGAGTGCAATACTCAGGGTTCAAAACACATGACCAGCACCTTACCTTATGACTAATCCCTTGTTAAACTATCATCTCAGTGGTTCACTTTCACCCAATGACCACATCGTTTCTTGAATGAGTCATACTCACAATATTTTGGGACGCCCGCTACACTAGTCAAGCCATATGAATATTCTTCCTTTAGTTTGTGCCACGGGAAATGATTTCATATCATTACACATGCGATGGAGCGTCACAGGCCTTGAGGTGAGGCTAAGGGGGGGGGGGGGGCGTCACAGGACAACCCCCCATCCTGGGAGGAAAAATTTTTCTCCCAGATAATTTTTTAAAGTATCTACAACTTCACTGAACCACAAACTTCAGCCATGAATCTCCAAATGCGTAACCATCACACAAGATTCACCAAATAATAATCAACGATAGAAATCCTATCATCATGATCCTCCATAAATAGCATAGTTCAAACTTTTCAGTCTGTCTATAAAAAAAACATTCATAAATTGATCACCACATTCAACAAAAATACATTTCACAAATTACATGATAAAACAATTAGGGATATTACAATTCAAAGTACCAATTGTGTTCATACATTAAGATGAGAAGCACATATTTTCCATCGACTTTTGTCTCACCTCAGATGTTTCAAAAACCCTCATGAAATGAGAAATACTTCCAAGTGTGAATGTTTCTCAATAGACATTAAACAAAATAATCAGAGTTTTTAAACATATCCGCCTTGCCCCACATGTTATTTATAGTCCCATTGCACAAGTCACATCTTCCATTGTTCCAATGAACAAATGAAAACAAGGGGTTTGGTCTCATTCACAATCAAACATGTGTATATCCATTTCTAAAGAGTTTATTTTCTCATCACACATACATATATTTCACGTCACAAGCAAAGTAGACATAAATAGTACTTGAGTTTTCCATTGTAACAAAGAATAAATATGTATTCCATCAACATCAAGTAGTTTGGTTCTTACAAAACATAAAGTCCACTTCAATAAGCAAATTATGCATAAATACCTCTTGATATTTTAAAATCGTCAGTAGCAATACAATGGCACTGTCCCAAAAGTGATCACATACCGTAATCATTAGAAAGACAAAAACTGAAAATAGTCTTTTCCCGGTGAAGACAGTTCATTGTTCCATGAATATTTTCCCACGCACGTGGACAACTATCTGCCCCAATGACCATTTTGTGTTCCAGGCAACTGTTCACATAAAACGGAAAAGTCCCGGCAATGCCAAAAGACCATCTTAATATCTCTTGTATCTTAGTCCTTTGACGATTTCAAGACTCAGTGGCCTATGGTCAGTCCTGTAACTGACGTTCTTTCCAGTCAAGAACCTGCCGGAACTTCTCACATGCCATACAATTGCCCAGCACTCTCGCGACAACCTCTTTTTTTTTCCAAACGGCTCAGGGGATGGTCCTGGATCGCACGGTATTTCAGAAGTTAACTGAATTCTATGGGGTTCAATACAGTTACGGTACCTGGGGTATCCGTCAACACATCCTAAACGTCTTTTTTCAAAATGTCTTTGAGCTGTTCTGTTGACTGTAGACAAATCATTCGACAGAATCCACATCCTCATAGGTTTCACTTTGTTAGACAAGAATAGAAAGGGGTACAACATCATCTGCCACTGGTAGAAGGGTAACATTCCTACATTTGCTGTTTTCCATAACTTTTGATCTGTCCCCTTACTGACATTGGGTTACAAAATTCAACACTGGATAATGGCTGTCATGTTGACATCAGTTTCTGATCAGACATATCCCATCAACGACTGGGGATTGATGCAACCATTTGTAACTTCAACATACCTGCCTTAAAACATGTTCACATGAAATACCTTCACATGTTTGCCATTTTGATCCTATAATTACTTCAGAAAGTGTTTCGACCACCTGAAAAGGAAACCCTTCCCATAACACGAAGCTTGTTATGTTCATTACAGTTTAGTAGCACAAGGACTTTATTCCCTACACTGAAGGATCGTGCTGTGCTTTTCTGTCGCAAAGACCTTGTACAACACACAGTTTTCCTATCACTGACTGTTGATCAAGCTCACATGCATCCTTCAAACGATTATGCATTCAAAACGTATTGGGGAAACATTTGACTGTTCAGGTATGTACGTCTTTTTCGTCCTTTGTGTCATCAATAGATCCAAAGGTCCCCTTGGTGAGTGGTCCGAAAAGAAGCTCAAATGGTGGAGAATCCCAGCGTTATCGTTCGGCATTCCCTTGTATGCAAAAAGCAAAGCCGGTAACGAAACGATCCCATCCTGGGCTCCTTGTCTCCTTGCAACCTTTCTCAAACATGGATTTTAAAACGGTCATTGAAACGTTCAACCATGCCATTTTCGATTGGGGATGATATGGCGTGTTGAAAATGGAAGAATTGACAACATCTGTAAATTTCTCTCATTAGATCAGAAATGAATGCGTTCCACAATCCGAGAGAATTTCGTCTGGAAGACCAACTCTGGAAAAAATTGCAAGTAAGGCTTCAGCGACAGATACTGTATCAATCTTCCTTCATGGAATCGCTTCTGGATACCTTGTTGCCTGTATCCCACCAAAGTCAAGATCAGCGATATCCCCGAAGAAGATATGGTAGCGTCCAACAAATCAATAGCTACCTGTCCTAAATCGAACGGAATGGGAGGCAATTATGTGCAAAGGAGGTGCACATGGACGCGACCTTTCTGAGTTGTCTTTGGGCAATGTCACATGAGCGGGCATATTTCGTACTTCCTTGTGACACCTGGCCATTAAAAAGAATCAAGAACTCTCTTAATGTTCTTTTTGAGGCCGCAGTGACCAGCGAAACAATGCATCATGAGCCGTGTGCAGCACTGTTTTTCTCTAAGTGGTTTTTGGAACCACTACTTGTCTGTTGTCCTGTCCCAGGTACACACCTGTAGAGGGAATGTCAGAGTCCCAGTATGTTACGTTGGTTTGTCCCGTTGTACGTCCAGTGACAGCCCTGTTTAGGCACAGAAAGAATTGTCGTCACGTCTCGTCTTTCCCTGCATTTTCATTAAATCAGTCTGGGTAATCTGGAGTTCATATTCGCCTAGTTTTGAGAACTTTTAGCGGCTTTTTGTAGCCTGTCCTGCCTATGAACGTTTGATCTAGTACTCACAAGACAAGAACCAAACGAGCCTACAGCACCCACCATGTACGTACGACACTGCAAATTGCCCAAGATCATTCCGCAGACTGGGTTATCAATAACACAGGCGGTTAAGAAAACCGGATAGTACGTGTATCGACTGAAATTTTCGCCAGCGAAACGTTTTTTTCAATCTTGCCTCCAAACGACCTACCACTTTTGGACAGTGTTTGAGAACTGCGTGAAGCACGAAAGACCTTCCGTACACCACAGTATGCAACCCAGTGTCCCTCGCAAAACCGAAGCCTGCAAACCATTGATGGCTTCCGTTTTCTAACACCATCCCATCAACAGATGGTTCTGGTGCCCAACACAAGGCCTTCTCACAATCCGTGGAGACTAATCGGGTTTTGAATCTTTTGGTTGAAAGGGCAATTTTTCTCAAATGAACTTGCCATCACAAAAGAAACATCCGCATTGTCGATCGGGCAGCCGACTGATTTTTGAACTTCCTGTTCTGTCCACGAAACTGGCCCAAAAAGGTCTAACGTGTGGTCGTTTGTGCCAGCGACTCGGAACGTTTGCTGAGGAGTTACGGGTCTTTCCGGCGGTGATACTGGTATTGGACGAAAGTCACTCGAACCGCTAGAAAAAGATCCCTGTCCGTTTCCAGAGAGGGGTTATTCCTTGAGGAACTCAAAAATGACCCACGATTTCCTTTCCTGGTATCTGCCCTGTCCGATGGGATAGTACAATGGACGCATGAGATGCAAAGATGGAAAATTTCTCCTTTCCTTGCCACGCCCTTATCTGGGTTGAGCGATTCAATACATCAAGCCATCTGACACAATTCCTCCACGATTTCAAATTGCCTTTCTTTAAGAAAGGGAGTGGCCAGATCGTTGCTCTCGCTCGGGAAAAAGTTGTTCCTAAGAAGGAGATCTCGCAGTGACTGGAACAGCTTTTTCGATTTAGATAAATTCGATCCATCGATCCAAACAATGACTCATACGAGCAGAAAGACGGAAACGATTCCTCCTTTTCAGGCGGCACAGAACGAAACGTTCGGAAAACGATCACAAACATTGATATTGTCTTGAGATTCTGTCTTTCAACTTTTCCCAAGTTAAATTTTGTTTCGCTGCAAGTGAGGTACAATGTCAAAGCGCTACCCTTAAACACGACGCAATTACCAATGTCCACTTTCCTTGGCCAACCACAAACGTTGCGTGGACTTTCAAATCGGAAAAGAAAACTATTCAATGTCTCCGTTTTTCCTCAAAAGGCCGCCAACTTTGGAATCTATGCCGCTTTGGGTTGAGGCATGCTGCGAACCGACGTGGAGGTCTCGTGTCGATGCCTGGATCCTTTTAATTTCATCATCAGTCCCTCTAGTTGCTAACGGCCTCAAACTTAAATTGACGTTCTCAGCTTCAGCCTCCCGCTGTAATTTTATTTTTCTTCAGCTTCCCTCTGTAGTCTATTTGCCTTCAGCTTCCCTCTGTAATCTTTTTCTTCATTTCGGCTTCCCTCCTGTAATTTATTTTCTTCACTTCAGCATCCCTCTGTAGACTTTTTCTTCAACTTCATTTCCCCTCGGTAATCTAGTTTCTTCAGCTTCCAGCTTTCCCTCTGTAGTCCTAATTTCTCGCTTTCTATGTTCCTTTCTTCTTCACTTTCTAGTTTCCTTTGACTTTCTCTTCTCTTTGCTCTAGCCTGTCTGCCCTATCAATTCATGTTGCACATAGTGGTAAGTTTTTTCTCCATCAAAACCCAAGCTTCCCGCTTGTTGAACATATCTTCAAACAGCCATAATGAACCCACAGATATAAACACCAAACAATCTCAAAGTATGAATAAAAATAAGGCGAGATAGATGATATATGTTTCACACAACCGTAATTATAGTAATATACAAATACAGAATTCAATTTCCGTGTAAACAGAAAAACCGCTATACAAAACATGGTAGATATGAAATCCAAGGAAGTGTATTTTTTGTACAAAAAATAATTTGCAAACTGCTATCAAAAAAATTTTGGATTTTAGAAACAAAATAAGTTTGAATGCAAAACTGTTTCCCCTTAAGAAAGAAATAAACACATAAAGTTTTCGGAAAATAAAATTCTTTATAAGTTTTAGTTCGCAATGTATCTTGTTGTCAGTCCTTTCTTTCTTACATACTTAATTTCAAACGAATTTTAACAAAACAAATGAGTACCGCCTATACAAAAATGAATATAAATTACAAAACTAATGGAATCACAACAATAAAAAGAGGGAAGAAACACATACTACAGGAAATCCTTAACCTAAAAATGAAATTGTAGAAAAGAATACTAGATAGGCGCTTATTGAGGAGAAGGTTTAAGGAGATTTTGTAAAGGGTGAAAAGGAAATGAAAGGGATTACACAGGACCGGCATAGTGAGCAGAAATCAAGAAAAGGAAAAGAAGCCCTCAGACAGCACCCTAGTGGTCCACTGTCTCCCTGAAACTGGAGACGGGGAAAAAAACAAATCACTCACAATATACACAACACACAGCAAGAAGGCAAAATAATAAACAATCAAATAATAAATGCACATTCACTCAAACTCAAAAGAAAATCGTCGCACCACACCCAGAAAAAAAAAAATTGATCACAAGAAAAGATGTTTAATTTGGACAGAGCGGAAATCAACTCCACCAACACACTACTAGCGTGACGGAGGAGAAGTTGATCCCACATCTCTGAGGGCAAGGGGAAAAATCAACTGAAACAATAGGAAAGCGAAAGAAATAGATGATGTAGGTATGAGAAGGAAAGAGAATTGACTCCCCAACGCCATGTCCCCCTCCTGCTAAACGCCAGGAAGAGGTTGGGGCTACATCCCTGGGAAAGGGGACAAAAATACTAATCTTCTAGGATGGGACAACAACTCCCAACGCCCTGCCCCCTTGCAGCCAGGTTCGAGCAAGAGGAGTGAAGGCGGATCGGTCCTGAGGTGGGGAAGGGTCAAAAAGAAATCCACCAAAAAAAAAAACCTTCACGGAGTAGAGCACCAAAAGAATCGCAACCACCTTAACCAGCACATAGAAATAAGCAAAAAACAACAACAAATGCAAATATTAAACACAATCAATAATTAAACTACTTCTTTGTTTTTTTTTCTTCCCTCAAACCCTTGAGGGCACAAATAGTAATCCTTTTTTTTTCCCTCTTCCTCAAACCCTTGAGGGCACAAATAGAATCCTTTTTTTTTTTCCCAAACCCTTTGAGGGTAACAATATAAATCTTTTTTTTAACCCCAAGGGCACAAATAGAAATTCTATCTTTTCTTTTATGTTTTTTTTCCGGGAAAACAACGGCAGCTACTGGCCGTGAAACTGGAGTCGGGGTCACCACTGTCCACACTGTCCACTCTGGCATACCCGCATTTTCATGACAGCAATTACTCTACGCACCCGCAATCTTTCCCAAAACAACAAAAAGGCCGCACTAACCGAATGTTATTTCCCTTCTCCCCCTCTCCTTCAGGGAAAACAATTTACTAAATCACATCAAGCCCTTGTAAACAGATTGTACCTCTGTACCTCTCTCCCCACTTGAGAGACAATCATCTGCACACATGTATCCTCCTCACGTCGGAGACAAAATCAATCTTCCCACTTGTACTCGCTTTTACACAGGAAGAAAAAACGTCTTTCCACAGTATCTCTCCTCACACTGAGAAGATAATAAAATAATCTAGTTCAGCTTCTATAAAGCCGTGGCCTTCCACATTCCGTGATCCAAAAAAATCCGACCAAGGAGAATACATAACAGCCCTAATCACTGAGGACCTGCCTGCCTCAAGTAAAGCTTCTTTCTCCGCTTTCTCGATTTCCCGTCTCCGCTCTGGAGACAATAACTGCCCCCTACGAACTCTCCGCGTCCCTGGAGAGACGAGTCGCCGACTTTCTCTTCCTTGGAGTTCGTCTGTCGCTTGAGAAACGAACGAGCTTCAACTCCTCCCCTGGAGTTATGGTACCGGCGGGGGCTGAACGACCAGTGTGTTCCTCACACCATGGGCCAACTTCAAGCCACCTACACGGGTGGAAAGGGTGAAGGGTGAAGGTCGAAGGTAAAGGTTGAAGGGCTGAAAACACGATAAGGTTCGGTAAGTAACCTGCTTCCAAAATTCAATATATGAATTCTTCTTTCCTCTTTTCTTTAAGTTAGTCCCCCTGAGCTTTCACCCACGATCTATCACTCACCTGGTAATGAACTGTCAGCAAAGAGGACCACCGTCCGGACAGGTTCGACTCTAGGCCATCTGCTGGGTTAAAACTGACTCTTTCCCCCCTCGCCTAGTGAGGGCATACTCAGTGTTCAAAACACATGACCAGCACCTTACCTTACCAGCCCTTGTTAAACTATCACTCATGGGTCACTTTCATTCCACCCAATGACCAAATTCGTTTCTTGAATGAGTCCATACTCTAATTATATTGGGACGCCCCGCAACAACTATCAAGCCATATGAATATCTTCCTTTAGTTGTGGCACGGGAAATGATCATATCATTAACTACATGCGAGAGCGTCACAATGCCTTGATGTGAGGCTACTCCACATGACACTCCTCCTCGTCTCTGTCTGTCTGTCGGTCTGTCTGTTCTGAGGCAACTTGACCTTAACGGGTTTGTCTGTTCCGGTGAATTCTCTCTCTAACTTCTTCCGCCACAGGAAAAGGCGGCTTTTAGGTCACTTTTCGCCAAAAACTTGGTGGTGGAGCAAGTGAGTAAACAGACATTTATCTGAGTCTCTGGGGGGTAGGCGGGGGAGGGGGGTAGGCTGGGGAGGGTGGGGGCTAATTGCGGGGAGGTTCGGGGGAAGTGGGGGATGCTAATTGTGGGGAGGTTGGGGGGGGGGGGGGGGGGGGGGGGGGGGTTTTGGGGTTGGGCAGATTAGGGGTAGGTTGGGGGGAGTAATTGGGGCGGTTGGGGGGGGGACAGGGTTGTGACGGATCCTACCTTGACTGTCGTATAGAAACACTTAGTCCCCCAATGCAAGTCGTCACTTTCCTTTTTTGCTCTACAGTTCGCGAGAGAACTAACTAATCAGAATCTCTCTCTCTTCTCTCTCTCTCTCGTCTCGCTCACTCCTCTCTCTCTCTCTCCTCCTCTTCATCTGCCTCTTCCACTCTCTCTTCTCCCTCTCTTCTCCTCGTCTCTCTCTCTCTCTGTCCTGTCTTCCCCTCTCTCTCTCTCTCTCTCTCTCTCTCTCTCTCTTTCTCTCTCTCTCCTATCGGTCGGTGCATCTGTCCTTCTGTCGTCCCTCTCCTCTCTCTCTCTCTCTCTCTCCTCTCCGTCTACGCTCTCCTCTCCTCTCTCCTCTCTCTCTCTGCAAAGGTTGCAGCAGAGGAGGGGTGGAGATATGTTGGGGTGTGATTGGTTAGGTGTTGAAGGGTAAGAGAGAGAGAGAGAAGAGAGAGAGAGAGAGAGAGAAAGATAGAGAAGGTGTGTGTGAGTGTGTGCGCGCGCGTGCCGCGCGCGCGTGTGTGTGTGGCTGTGTGGGGTGTGTGGGGGTGTGTGGGTGTGTGTGTGGTGTGTGTTGGGTGTGGTGTGTGTGTGTGTGTGTTGTGAGGTGGGAGGGGGAGGTAACGCCTAAATCGAACTGGCTAGCAACCCTGTAACATTGTGCTTTGCTTTGGTCTGTCGTCTTGTGGCTGGTCACTTTAAAGTCTTTGGTGTTAAATACTAATTAAGTCTGAAGTCACTTTTTGCCTGCCTATTTGTATTTGGCTTTTAATGCTCAATGAATGTTTACGATTGTGTAACGGTTTGGTGGTTCATTGCATGCCCCAAGAAAGGACAGAAGACAGAAAGACGAACGAAACAAAGAAACCATGAAAAAAAAAGAAAAAAAAAAACAAATACAAGAGAAACAAATACCGTATTTTTTTTAAGAATTGAAATTGTAAATTTACAACTTCACTAACTGAATGAAGACATGCACAAAAAAGTAAGAATAATAGTTTTAAGTAGAAAGATTTGATACGCAGAAATAACTGATCAATCACTACTAT
The DNA here is from genome assembly GCA_018398815.1 of Conus ventricosus. Lineage (NCBI taxonomy): Eukaryota > Metazoa > Mollusca > Gastropoda > Neogastropoda > Conidae > Conus > Conus ventricosus. Next base: position 43,436,246 of record CM031629.1, on the reverse strand, counting down.
TCACACACACACACACACACAGCACACACACACACACAACACACACACACACACACACCCACACACACACACACGACACACACACACCCCAAAACCCCCCCCACACACACACACACACGTATCACAACACACCGCACACACGACACACACACACACACACACTCACACACACACACACACACACACACACACACACACACACATCCACACACACACTACACACAACACACACAACCACACACACACAGTCATACACACACACACACAGTCAGACACATCGCCAGTCTGTCCTCTACTATCTATATGCAACATTAATTCAGGAGGGTCTGGTAGCTTAGTAAATGATCTTTGAATTTCTGAAAGAAATCAACATTTTTCATCTGATCTGAGATTTTATTTTACGGAAAAAAGAGTATCTTAAAGAATTTTCTGGTGCTATTGATCAGAAAGTGTATTTTAAAGAGATGTGTATATGGGGGTTTTTTTGTTTGTTCGTTTGTTTGTTTATTGTTGATCACGAGTATGAGTTGACTTCAATGTAGTGAACACCCTGATACGGGCCCTTTGACCCTCGGCTGGGATACAAAGGAAACAAACAAGTAGAGAAACAGACAACTAATTATAAGAGAAACAAATAAAGCAGTCTAATTCAGGAAAGTGATGAATGAACTTATCGTTATTGAATGAAGAAATGCACAAAGACAGTAAGAATTACAGTTTAAGTAGAAAGATTTGAAATACGCAGAAAGGACTACGTAACTTATGTAATAAACAAAACTGTTCACTCTCTCTCTCTCTCTCGGGTCTTCTCTCTCTCTCTCTCTCTCTCTCCTCTCTCGGAGAGTGTTCTACAGCAGTGTGGTGGATCAACATCACAAAAAAAACTGCAGGCTGATAGGATATAAAAACTCACACTCATTGTATGGACGCAATGTCTGAGCAGTAAACCATCGGCAGTCTGAAATCCCTCCTCCCCCCCCCCCCCCCCCCCGTCCAGGTCATTTGGTGGTTTACCGAACACCGCAAACTTTTCAATGCTACAAATGAATTTTTTCAATTGTATAGTGGCAACATCCAGGCGGCGTACTCAGCGCCGTACTGTACCAATGGGTTTGAATCTGGAATCGAACACATTAAAAACAGTGTCAGAGACTCATCATCGAGCATACGCATGTCTTGGGTACACAGTTAACATTGTTTTAGCCTCAGCTAACAAGATCAATTCCAAGCAAATCTGAAACTTAAACGTAGAGGAATGTATACCCAAGGACTTAAAACATTTCACCACTGCATACCCATTCCATATACACCATTTTTTCCCGTAGAGCAAGGTATCTACCGTTCTTAAATCATGTCACCATGTAAGGATATTTCAGAGTTCATCACTTGTGTATTTAGGCACCTCGTGTTGCTGCTTACAGGGTAGGAATTCCGGTAAAACCAAGAAGCTGTCTCACAGCAAGAACCCCCCCGGGGGGTTTTTTAGTTTTTTACAACCCCGTTTGTAAGTCATTGGATAAGGTAACATTACAGTAAGGCATGCACCTGGGCGGAAATCAACAGAAAAAGCTTCCAGGTAAAACATGAAGCTGTCTAACTCAAACGTCAGTTTTGTAGAGCATGGGTTAGGTTTTATTACACTAACGAATTTTATTTACATGGGCAGAAATCAACGAAAAGCTGCGAGGTAAAACACGAGCTGTTCACATCATCACTGCAACGTCAGTTAAAAGTCCTGGGTGAGGTACATTACAGTAAGGTACATGGTATAATGCTCTGCTTTCACCGAAGTGTTGGATTAAAGTCTTTGGGGTTTCATCTTACTGGTAAAATGTGCAGATAGTGAAGTTGTGGAGTGAATGTAATGCCGAGTCACCAAAGACCTGGTTTGTGTGAAGAAATGCAACCGTTCATTTATATATCAAATGAATGCAGTTCTTGGTAGGAACTCAAGAGACTTCTTTGTTACCACACAGTAATCAGTGAGGTCGTTAATGCCCACTTTTCTTTTCAAACAGAACTCTGAATGACAATAACCGTTTTGAGTAATTTTATTGCAGAAACCAAATACTTTGGAATTTTCGCCGTGTTTATTTGCTATTTATGTGTTCTTTGTGTCTCTTAGTCCAATTAGATGGTCAACTGAACAAACATTCATTAAGAAACGGGTCCTACTTCCCATTACAATGCTAATTGATAGTCCACATTCAAACACATGCATGGCTTGGACCAATTGGGCAGTTCTATTACTAGTTTTATCCAATCGTTCTTAACTGATTTTTTATTAATATGACGATGGACACGGTAAACGAATGTTTCCTTTTGAAGTAGGCCTACCATGATCGTGTATAACATGTGAGAAAACAGGTTCCATAAGCCGCACAACTGAAAACCTGTTCTGTTTTCCCTAGTAAGTAAATGGTCACCTTCCATCAGTGTAGGGGGGGGGGGGGGGGGGGGGGGGGGGGGGGGGGGGGGGGAGGGGGGGGGGGGGGTGGGGGGGGGGGGGGGGGGGGGGGGGTGGGGGGGGGGGGGGGGGAGGGGGGGGGGTGGGGGGGGGGGGGGGGGGGGGGGGGGGGGGGGGGGGGGGGGGGGGGGGGGGGGGGGGGGGGGGCAAACAAACCCACGTGGATGGGAGGAAAGGCAGTCACAGGACGTGTTTACCCAGCAAAGCAGAACGAAGAATGTTGGATTCCCATCGTTTATGCTAATAACGTTTACTAGTGCGAGATAATGTCCCCCTCAGATATTTTTGCAAAGAAGTGGCATCAGTACCTTGACATTGCGCTCAATCCAGACCCCTAATGTGGGAGATTTTTGTCATGCAGTTTTTAGCCATTTTGTCAGACTGTTGTGGGAGGAGTAGCTGATGGATGTGGGAGTGTAAAGTGATGGATGTGGGAGTGTAGCTGATGGATGTGAGTGTAGGTGATGGATGTGGAGAGTACTGATGGATGTGGGAGTGTAGGTGATGGATTGGGAGTGTAGCTGATGATGTGGGAGTGTAGTGAAGGATGGTGGGATTGTAGCTTGATGCTTGCGGGAGGTAGCTGATGGATGTGGGTGTAGCTGATTGATGGGTTGTCTCCCTCGTCTTGAGGAGCTTCACTGCTGAATCAGAAGTGAACAATTTTTGCAACAGCTGTTCCTGTTTAACGGCTTGGTCCGGGGCACTGACCTCTCAAAACAGGTGGGCGTGACCAAGTTTGATGAAGTTGACGCTTGGTTTTGAAGAAGAATCATTTTTCGTTAGTTGGGATAGTCATTTTACTTCAGTCGACTTAACCGTGAGAATTAATTGACGCGCTTGAATAATAAGTCCTTGCCAAAAGAAAATTAAAAGCAGAAGCAACCAAATCCTGGATGTATCCTTGTTCATTATACGTAGATCCTCCCAACTCAACTCCCTTTCCCTCGAATGGGTTTTATGGAATAAAGCCTGGTGCTTTGAAAAAGAACGTGGTTTCAAAGCAGGCCTTGATTCCAAGATACATGAAACACGTGCTTTGAATTTGTCTAATGTGTTGGGCAGACTTGGAAAGAGACGTTTGGCAAAGTCTTAGCAACTTTACTCTTGTGGTACTCTCAAGAACATTTGGACAAGCGTTGCTCAACTGTCGGCAGATGACGGTGAAGTTAAAGACGATAAACGAGCAGTGTTACAGAGTGCAGTGTTTAAAGAAAGAAACCAGTGTAGACAATCCATGGGTTTTGATGATGCAGGGTGCACCGCCTCAGCTGGAGGTTGAAAACAGAAATTGGGCATTATGTTCATATTGAAAACAGAACCAAGAGGACAGAAATTGGCTTGTGTCATGATATTGAAAACAGAACTCAGAGGACAGAAATTGGGCAATGTGTCAGTATCATTAGAAACACAAATTCAAGAGGACCGCAATTGGGCATTGAGTCCATTATCGTGAAAACAGAACTTAAGGGGACTGAAATTTGGGGGGGCCGGTATGTCATTATATTTGATAACAGAACTGAAGAGGACAGAAATTGGCGTTGTGTCCCCCATTAATTGCATTGGGTCATTATAGGAAAACAGAACTAAGAGGAACAGAAATTGGGCCATTGTGTCATTATATTAAAAAACAGGACTGAAGAGACCAAATTGGGCGTTTGTGTCATTATAAAGAAATGTGACAGTAATAGTGAAAACAGACCTCAAGAAGGACAGAACTTGGGCGTTGTGTCCCATTAATAGTGAAAATAGAACTCAAGAGACAGAATTGAGCGTTTTGTGTCATTCTAGTGAACACCAGAACTCACGAGGAACAGAAATTGAGCGTTGTGTCATTAAGTGCATTGTGTCATTATAGTGAAAACAGTTCTCAAGAGGACGTAATTGGTGTTTTGTGGTCATTCTACTTGCAATTGTGTCATAATAGTGAAAACAGAACTCAAGAGGACCGAAATTGAGCGTATGTGTCATTAAAATGCCCTGTGTCCATTATAGTGAAAACCGAACTCAAGAGGACAGAAACTGGGCCGTTGTGTCATTATATTGCATTGTGGTCATTATATTGAAAACAGCCTTCTGAGTTCTGCGCCGCACCTCACCAGAACGGCCTGCCACATCAATCAGCATACTCTAGAGATGTGTGTTTGAGAAAATGATGCAAGCGAATCGCATGGGTCCAAAGGAAAGCACATTGACTCAGGTGTCATGTACACTTTGGCTGCAGACAAGAAAGGAAAGACCTTGACTCGGTCAGTGCAGGGCAAAGTTTGTTGTGAACAGGCATAGGAGATGCAAAACTCAGGTAACTGAACTTGCCTCAAGTTTCTACTTTGCCGAAGTCCTTCCATTGCATTACTCAGGTGATGATTTGATTCAAAATTATTCCGAGGTGGACGTCATTAGCGGTAGTCGCAAGCTCCACTCGTCTCTCTAGAAATGGTTTGATAACCCGCCTGGGATTGTCCCCCTTAAAGAGGAACACTCGCGGCTTAAGACTGGCTAGTTTCACGTGCGCTGCTTATTCATTAAATGACTACCACCAACGTTATCCCGAAATAAAAGGGAAGTAATCATTGTCTTCGCCGGGAAAGTCTCGGTCAAAAATGTGTAATTTGCTTTAAAAAAAACATTAAGGGACGATATGAAACGCTCATCTTCAAACCCACACATGACATTGCTAATTATGTAAACTCTTGACATTGACTGAACAATGCTAATAATTTTTTTTAAAAAAGAGACGACCCAAACATTTCCATTCGAGAACATGCGTGGAAAAAAATAAAAAATGAAAGCAGAGGCTCACATCAAGGCTGGTCCAGTGACCCCCAATAAGGAAATGAATGAATTGGGCACATTAGAGATTCATCCTTGACATTCACTCGCTTCTCTCTCTCGATTTTTTTTTCTTTTTATAAACAGGGATAGAGAGGAAAAGGAATTCAGTTTTTACCAACAGGCCTGAACAACTCCAACCAGACATTCCTAAGCTGAACAAATTCTCAGACACGCTTCCTAAGCCTGGACCTGCCAAGTATGTGTTGACTGAAATGCCGATCAATATTCCTGGTGATGTCCAGAGACCGCAATCTTCCGCAGAGAGCAGTGTTGGTGAAAAGTGTGTCCGATTTCCAACACAACACACACACACCCGACACACACACACACACATAAGACACACCCATCAACCCGACACACACAAACACACACACCCACACACACACACACACACACAACCACCACCACTTCACGCCTCACACACACACACACACAACACACACACACACACACACACACACACACACACACACACACCACACACACACACACTCACACCACACCTACATATATTTCAGCCCTCGATGCTCCACACACACGCGCACACACACCACACACACAACACACACACACACAACACACACACACACACACACACACACACACACACACACACAATCAACACACACACACACACACACACACCACACACACACACACACACACCCAATTGCACTCATTCCATACTCACCTCTTTCTCTCTCTCTCTCTCTCTCTGCTCTGCTATGTCTCCTCTCTCTCTCTCTCTTCTCTCTCGCTCTCACACACACACACACACACACACTACACATATACATACAGTACAGACAGAAATATACTTACACTCGCGCGCGCGCGCCCACACCACACCACACCACAGCACACAACCCACCACACAACACACATCCTGTCCTCTCTGCTATCTGTCACCCCCCCTCTCTCTCTCTCTCTCGCTCTCCCTCTTCTCTCTCTCAAATGTCTTTATTGCCATAGTTTGACATGTGTCCATTGTCCGTCACAATATTGATTAATGGTTGTTAATTGTTTCATTGTGTTTTCATTACATTCTATATTTCGGATGTTGTACGTAATGTATTGCTTCGAGATTTCTGGTTTTTCACTATTGTGATTGATAATTATGCATTTTTTGTGAGGCAGATGAAAAAAAGCTGAAAAGCGTAATTCTTTTAACCCTCAATAAAGATAATTTTTGACTTTGACTTGACTGACACACACACACACACACTACATCACACACACACACACACACACACACACATCTCACACACACACACACACAGCGCCACACACACGTGCGCCGCCGCGCGCACAATTGCACTTCACTCACTCACTGTCACTCTCTCTCTCTCTCTCATCTTCGTCTCTCCTCTCATCTCGAATCATCGTCCTCTGCTCCTATCTCTCCGCTCGTCTTCTCTCTCTCTCTCTCTCACACACGCGCACACACATACACACACACACGCGCGCGCGCGCACAACAACCACACACACACACCACACACACACACACACACACGTACACTCACACTCAATACTCACACATACATTTTGCTCACGACACACACACACACACAACACACACACACACACACACGACAAAACCCACGCACACACATACACCACACACACACACACACCACACACACACACACACCTACACACACCACAACACACCTCACACACCGTGAGGGTGAGGAGAAAGGAAAGTGGACAGACTCTGAAGGAGTCAGCAGCAGACCACAGCCCGCCGGCAGAGCACGTGAAAACTCGTGAGCGTCAGAAAGACAGAGGAAGCCTCTGGAGAGAAGACTGGATGAACGAACGGGTACACCACAACGTCGGAATAAAAAAGCGTTGAAGCAGGTTGACTGCTGCATTCAGTACCCTGTGGCAGTGTGTTGCGCGTCCGTTGCTGGTTTGCTGTTCTCCGTGCCTTCTTGCTGTGGCTGTCTTTCCGTGTTGAGGAATACCATGGGCAGACAGTTTTCTCGTAAGTCGTGTGGTGTCACTTTCAAAAGTTCCTCCACTCTTGCAACAAGGTTTTTCAGCTTCACATGACCCCTCTTTGGCAGTTGCTTGACTCATGGGAACCCGCCAACCATCGTCACCCCCCCCCCCCCCCCAGTCCCCTCCACTAACTTCTGTTTTTAAAGAGGCTGCCATAAAAAAGTTTTTTCCAAAAATGGTGCCCACTTATGCGTTTATTGGCATTTGTACTTTTTTTTTTTTCCGATTAATTCACTTGCCTCTGACTGCAAACACATCCACACACACACACACACACACACACACACACACACAACACACACACACACACACACACACACCACACACACAACTGTTGTTTTTGGATAACTGTTGTTTATGGTTGTATTACAGTTTGTGTTTGTTTCCATTTAGTATTTGCCGACACCCCCCCTCCCCCCCCCCCCCCCCCACACACACACACAACACTCCCGACCCTCCCCTATCCCCCCGGATCCTCGCCTTCCCTCCACCCTTCAATGTCATTGGAATTTTACTAATCTTATACACGTTTGCATATACAGTATAAACTGAAGTGTTTTCCCTCTTACGCGGATACACCACTCGCAACATGCACACACTCTTGCTTTTTTGTTTTGTTTTTTGGTCTAATATCACTTGAAGTGAAAAGACATTAACTTAAGAACGAACACACACACACACACACACACACACACACACCACACACAACACACACCACACCCACCACACAGGAGAGAAAAATGTCTTTGATTATGAACGTGCGTTTTTGAAATGGGAAGCCCTTGAACGCACTTCTGCTCTTATATCAAATTGTAGTTGCGATGTGTTTTTTGTTAAAAGCATGAAGTTTGCTGGAGGGGGAGGGTGGGGGAGGAGCAAGAGCGAGAGAGGGGGGCACAGGGAGCATTTTTGGGCTGCCCTCCACATACAAAACAACAATAAATTGGGGGGGGGGGGGGGGGGGAAACAGAGTACCTTTTGGTTCCCCAAATATTTGAAGCCTCAAAAATTTGCCGAACAGCATACTATAGCGCACCCCCCTCCCCCCATCCCCTCTATCCTCTCCGTCTCCCTATTTTATACAGGATTTCGAAAAGAATACCGTCCTGAGAATTTGTAAAATGAGAGACCCCCCCACCTCCAACCCAGCATTTAAACGAATATTTGCCTCCCCCTCCGCCACCCCCTTACTTAAAGTGAAGAATTCCAAACCATCCCTGAGTGCAGGCTGGCCCGCCTAATCGAAATGAGTTCTCCAACGCCACTGACCTAAGAATGTGTTCTTGCCTGCTCCCTGTTGCCAGTGAAATTTTAAGGGAGGGGGGGGGGGGGGGGGGGGGGGGGGGGGGGGGGGGGGGGGGGGGGGGGGGGGGGGGGGGGGGGGGGGGGGGGGGGGGGGTGTCACGTCCCACGATTTACACTTTCAACTTCCAAGTGCCCCTACCCCCCCTCGGCACCCCCCCCCCCCCCCCCTCGTACTTTCACATATATAATGACCCAGCTATGTTCAACATCAGTTTTATTTCAACATATTATTTACCTTACCCCTGGTCCCCTCCACTCTTCATTTGGTCCCTCATCTCTGATTTCCGTTTAAAAAAAAAAAAGGTGAATTGATGATTAAACATTTGTGTGGGGAGGGGAGTGGCGTTAGACATGAGAAATGAGAATAAGCATGTTATGTTTCAACCACGGAAGAAAGTAATTGAATTCATCGTCATTGACCAACGACCATCCTTCTCGCTCTTACCTCCTTCCCTTCCTTCCGTCGGTCTGTCTCTCTTCGCTCCTGTCTCTGGCTCTCTCTGTGATCGCTGTGTGTCTCTCTTACACTTTCCTGTTGTTATATTATGAGTTCCCATATGTTGTTCTGTAACATGAAATACCGTTTGTGTAAGACGTAATTCTGCCTATCATGCACTTCCGCACCAAATGTTGGCCTCTATAAACTGTTTTGTTGTTGTTGTTTGTTTGTTTGTTTTTTGGGGGAGGGGGGGGGGGGAGACTGGGGAGCTGCCTAGACAGGGGGAAAAAAAGAAAAAAAAAGCCTGTACAAAGTCATGCGATGAGAGAGGACATAGATCGCTCACTGGCCTAGTTCAGTGTCCACTTCCTGAAAACCTCAGCCTGTACAAGTCAGCAGAAGAGAGGACATAGAATCGCTACACTGGCCCGTTCAGTGTCCACTTCCTGAAAACATCAGCCTGTACAAGTCAGCAGAGAGAGGACATAGGAATCGCCACAGCCAGTTCAGTGTCCACTTCCTGAAAACATCAGCTTACAAAGTCAGCCAGAGAGACATGAAGCGCTCACTGGGGCCAGTTCATGTCCACTTCCTTAAAAACAAGGCGAGACGAGACGCGCGTGTTTGGAGGGGTGAAAAGTGTTTCTTATATATGCCTACAACGACCGTTTCCACTGCTTCGTAACCCCGTCCCCACTCCCCGCCGTCCAACCTAAATTCCAACTCCTTCCCCCAATACTCTTTCCTCCCCCCCCCCCCCCCCCCCACCCCCCCCCCCACACACACACTACACACTCACACGTCCTGAGGTACGGCCGTCCTCTAGAGAAACGTTGTAATGGGAGAAACTATACCAGTTGTAGAGAAAAGTTTTAAAAAACCAGGATCAGCGACGTTGTTATCCAGTTGTAAACAGGTCATTTCTGTGCAGTCCTACATCCTGCAGAAATGGCTGCGTTTCCGGCAAAGAAAATTTGTTTTTTTCTTCATAAGCTTACTCCCCTCCCGTACAGAGCTTTTCTCATCGAAATAACTCAAACGATAGTTGAAATCTGAAGCATGTTGTGTCCTGTTCCTGGGGGGGGGGCCAGTATTTTTCATATTTCTAAAGCCTGACCAGATCTGGAGATGACAGAAAGGAGTGTTGGAATAAAAAGGGAGTAGGCCCTAGTAAAAATAAACAATTCCCGCCTTTTTTTCCGGTGTGCTACGTGTTTTATTAAATGATTACTTTTTTACATTCCTACACACGTCCCTGTTTTACAAAAAACAGTTTGATAGCGATAAGATTGAGAATAGCCGGCAACCCTCATCACGACCTGGTTTTAAATCCACCTAAAGACGTGATAAGCCGTGAGAAGATTCCAGTGTCGGGGCACCCCTCCCCTCTAGACCAAAACAATAGTGTTCAGTCAAATGAGACGATTAGAGTGTAAAGGCGGGGCTGCTCGTGGACGGTTAACATGTAAATTGATGACCCATACATTTTGGTTAAAAGCTCATAATCTCAGATGCAATTCGGTGATTGTGCATATGCCGACCCCAGTTCCAGTATGTTCATCTTTAAACCGGAGAATGGTGCTCGAGCACCCAGCGCTCTTGCAACCCTCCCCCCCTCTCTCTCCTCTCTCTCTGCTCTCGCTCTCGACTCCACATACAAAAACATATTTGCCCTTCATCCATTCTGCAACCTTCTGCCGTATAATGAATAGTATTGAGCGCATTTCTGAACATCCTCAATCATGTCTGCCACTAGGCTGACCTTGATCTATAAAGGAAATCATAATGAAAGTCAAATGATAGATAGAGTAGTAGGCCATATCGATAACGAAGAGTAATAGTAGTGAAAGGATATATGAATGATCAGTGAGTGACAAGCTGACAGTACAATAGGAAACAGGAGGACGGTGGGGGTGGAGGTGGGGGTGGGAAGTGGGGGTTGGGCAGAAAGGGAACCACATAGGGCCGCCTACACCCACATCGTCTCTCTCTCTCCTCTCTCTCTCACTCTCCTCTCTCTCTCTCCTCCCATCTCCTCGTCCGCTCTCCTCTCTCTCTCTCTTGTAAATAGATGTGAGCATTAACAAACTACAAAACAACGAACAACAACTACTGACTGCCACTTACTCTACTACCACTGATGGTGACGGAGTGGTGATAAAAGACATAGTAATTTTAGAAGATAATGGTAATTTTAATGATGAGAACTGCAGCAACGACATCAACTGATGAATGATGATGATGTCTTGATAGAATGGTAGTAATGATATGAGAGGATGAGAATGACATAGGCAATCATTGTAAAATTAAATGTAATATCCGAAATAATAGTTGGTGGGAAAAGATTAACACGAATGATCGGCGTGAAAGCTAGTACTATTGGGAACAGGGAGAAAGGTCTTTATGGTAATTAATTATGAGATGAATGACAGTGATAACAGTTATAATGATACATCTTGTGATGTTAGCAATAATTTGTAGTAGCCGAAAGGTATAGAAATAATACACGAGTAAAAGGCTAACAATTACTAGTGAACAGGAAAAAAGGGGGCGGGGGGGGGGGCGCACACACACAACAGCACTCACACACACAGGCGCGCCCCACGCGCGCACCACGCACGCACGCACGCCACGTCACGTCACGCACGCACGCACGCACGCACGCACCGCACGCACGCACGCACGCACGCACGCACGCACGCGACGCACGCGACCAACGCAACGCACGCACGACACATCACACACACACACCACAACACACACACACACACACACACACACACACGCACGCACGCCCACGCGGCACGCACACACACACACCCACACAATATTCAGGGGGCAATGAAATGCCACTGCTGGGGGAGGGGTGGGGGGGGGGGGGGAAAAAAAGATATCAACGCGAAAATGAAACCATCGCCTTCTCCCGCTTGGACTGAGGTTGCCCATGATTACATAATCTTAAGGTAAAAATAAACTAATGGTATTCTACAATATGCAGACATAAGACTAAATCTAAAGATGACGAAGTACGTGAAAAAAAAAGTTAGGTTGCTGGCTTTTAAAACTGCGGGGGACAAAACAGATAACGCCCGCCCTGTCTTTACACCAGCATCATGTTTTCAAAACATGGCGAAGTTAAGGAGGGTGGAAACGTGGTAGTATGGAGGAAGAAAGGGTAATGGTGTGGGGGGTTGGACAATGGATTATTGGTCCTGTATCAAATGTACCAATAATTTGCACTTGCTGGTGCCGGAAAGTGGTCGCTCCTATCTGGGCCCTGTCCAGGTACTAATCTAGCATGGAATAAATGAAATAAGAGCTGATTCCTTGTGCCCTGACTGCGGACACCTACGGCACTGACTGGACCAGACATTTGTCTCATATTATCATATATCAAATCATGGAGGCTTTATCAGCCGTTTGCACTAATTTCAGACAGAAATAATAAGTTTTACTTTTTTTTTTTACATGAGTGCTTTTCTTGTGTGATAGTTTTCCAAAAGGAAACGCATCTGGAAGCAACTAAAGCCTAGTGTTATAATGTTTTTTTTAAACTGTTTAAGCGTTTCCATGGCGACAGTGTGAGTTGGCAGTTGTGACACAGTTTTATAACTCTAGTCAGTAAAAGATGCATGAATGATATGAGAGAAAAATGTTGCCCGTTTCTGTGGGGGTCCCCTTGTGTGTACACTGTCGTTGAAAGTGAGAAGACTTCCGTGGGCGTTCATACCATCGTGCCAGACAGGCCTCAGACGATTTAGTAGCTGGATCTGGATTGGTACGGTCGCTGGACATATCCATTAACTGACATTAGGTGATGATATTAATCGTCTTTCTGCTTTTGCCAAGCCGACTTGAAAGCTGTCGACTGACTTTTGGTGGACATGTTATCATATCAAGGTGTTGCCACTCAGTTATTGTCTTGGAAGTAGAGTTACGGTACCTGATCGGTGTGTGTTTTTCAGAAGGCAGGAGCACCTATCATTGTTTCGTATGTAGTACCACATCAGCTTTCCGATGGCATTGGCTTGGAGTTGTTGGAAATTTAATCTCTCCTTGGATCTCAGTGTACGTCATGTCCTAATTTTGCTTGGTCACGCATTTCTTAACATTTTTCTATACGTTTATATCTGCTACGTTTGGGGGCCCATAGGCCTACCACATTTCCGTAGTAGACCTAATTAGATCTGCGCACCGATTTTGAAAACAGAACGTTAAGTTTTTTATGTTCTAACTCGATAAAAGTAAACGAGTAAATAAAGAAATGCCTAAGTCCTTCCCCGCCCCGACAGTGTAATAACGAATACTGAAATCCCTCTCCGACTGGAAGTGCCCTCATTGCCTCAATGAACTGCGGACTCCTAATTTCTAACGGTCACCCTCTCCTACGAAACCCCACGAGAACAAGGGGAAGCACGCTGATTGACTTTAAGTGTTCGGAAATGGCCGCGCTGGAAGTGTATGTAAGGGCACGTTATTCCTGTAGTTTCACCAAAGACGCTGCATTCATTGTTAAGGTTGAACAGCTTCAAACCTCCTACCAAAGGTAACTTTGATAGTCTTAAGTTAACTCCGTGGTCAGTGATCATAAACGTCACGGTATAATTTTTTCAGCGACGAAGAATGTAGAGATCAGCCTCCCCCCCCCCCCCCCATTCTTATTTTTTAGGCTGAAGGACACGCGATTGTTTGTTTAGGGGGGGGGGGGGGGGTCATTCTAGCACATAACAGAAAGAGAGGCAGGTTTCGTATTTTCCTGAAATGTGTGAGGATGTGCCACGTCCAAGGTTTCCCTTTATTTTCGATTTTCAGACAAACTCTGGGAAAACTTTTACCCGACACTCCCTTGCTCGTGTTTTGTTTTTGCAATGCCCAAGTACCGACGGGGTAATCGGCTGAGGAAGTGTGGATAACTGGATTGGGGGGGTCAAGTATTGTTCAGCGCTTGTACTCCTCCAAACAATGTTACGCAAATGTGTTCAAACTTTTTTTTTTTACTCGAGCAAAAAATAAACTTTCACCACGAGAACAGTAGAAAGCAAAAAGAAAAAAAAAAAAGCAGAATTAAATTGTGCCAAAAATTATCAAAATCTGACATGTGGAGAAAAAGCTTTTTTTTCTTATCTTTTTTTTTGGTTGTTAATCAGATTTATCCGCCCCCCCCCAAAAGGGAAAAAATAGAAAAGTTGTGCAGTACACTTGTGGTATGTGAATGCAAACCAGGGTCAGGGGTCCACCAACAGAAGGGTTACAGCAGGTGATGACAAGTGACAGCAGGTTGAGCAACAATGGCTGTTGCATCCCACTTATACCCTATTACTTGAATTCTGAACCCATTCTGTGTAATGATATGAATACTGAACCCATTTCTGTGTCATAACTTGAAACTGAACTCATTCTGCCATGACTTGCATACTGAACCCATTCTGTGTAATGAATTGCACACTGAACCCATTCTGTGTCATGACTTGCACACTGATCTCAGTCTGTGTCATGACTTGTACACTGAACCCATTCTGTGTCATGACTTGCACACTGAACCCATTCTGTGTCATGACTTGCACACTGAACCCATTCTGTGTCATGACTTGCACACTGAACCCATTCTGTGTCATGACATGCACACAGATCTCAGTCTGTGTCATGACTTGCACACTGAACCCATTCTGTATCATGACTTGCACACTGAACCCATTCTGTGTCATGACTTGCACACTGAACCCATTTTGTGCTATGACTTGCACATAGTGAACCCATTCTGACAATGGCTTTACTTCTCTCTCAAAAATGAAAGGGTGGAAAAATTAACATAAGACTTAACAAAACCAAAGTAAGTAGAATTTTATCTGGCATCACCCGGTCCATAAACATCCCACCCCACCACAAACACACACTGCCTGACTGAAACTAATTTGTTGTCATGGTTACCACACACACACACACACACACACACACACACACACACACACACACACAACACACACACATACACACACACACACACATACACACACACACACACACACACACACACACACACACACACACACACACACACACACACACACACACACACACACACACACACCTTATTGCAAACCCCTCCCCTCCCTAGTCCTAGACTGTATCCTGGGGTTGGCTCTTATTCAAGCAGAGTTCATACAGGTCTGGAAAAGCCTGGCAATGTCAGTCCATTTTACAGGTCCTGGAAAAGTTGGAAATCACACTTATGGCCTGGAATAGCCCGAATGGAAAGTCAAGCACAATGATTTTGTTGTTTGTTTTTGGCTTGATATTATCATGGCTGGTTAT
>CM031629.1:43397667-43415167 GCA_018398815.1 Conus ventricosus | reverse complement strand
CGAGGATAACGTTGGTGGTACTAATTTCATGAATAAGCAGCGCATGTGAAACTAGCCAGTCTTAAGCCGCGAGTGTTCCTCTTTAAGGAGACCAACCCAGGCCATTTCTAGAGTGACGAGTGTCATTTCTAGAGTGACGAATGTCGAGTGACGAGTGTCATTTCTAGAGTGACGAGTGTCATTTCTAGAGTGACGAATGTCGAGTGACGAGTGTCATTTCTAGAGTGACGAGTGTCATTTCTAGAGTGACGAGTGTCATATCTAGAGTGACGAGTGAGCATGCAGCCACCACTAATGACGTTACCCTCTGAATAATTTGAATCAATCATCACCTCGCGTAATGCAATGAAGACTTCGGCAAAGAAGAACATGCGCAAGTTCAGTTACCTGAGTTTTGCATCACACCTATGCCTGTTTACCAACAACTTTGCCCAGCACTGACGAGTCAAGGTCTTTTCCTTTCTCGTCTGCAGCCAAAGTGTACAGTGACACCTGAGTCAATGTGCTTTCATTTGACCATCCGATCGCTTGCATATGTGGCTGGACAGAAATTTACTTCTGCAAATGTTTAATCTTCATGCTCTTGAAGAGCATGTTTCGTTTTATTGTAGCTATTTTTATTCTTTTGTATGTAGTTGAGCTGATAAGGGTAGTGTAAGTGCATAGGGATTTCAGTGAATTCTGAGCCTTTTGTAGTAGAGTTGATAAGGGTAGTACAAGTGCATAGGGATTTCAGTGAATTCTGATCTTTTGTCAGAAGAGTTACCGCCTTGGTGCCAAATTAGCTTGGTTCCAGAATTTCTTTAGAATGCCAGTGGACAAGTAGGAATACAATAGTTGGTTTGTGGATATAATCAGTCTACTTGGCATAATCTCTGTTTAGGAATGTGCACAAATTACCAGACATTAATGGATATTTATTCATGGTAATGACAAAGCATTAATTAATACTGTTATTTACTGAAGCTCAGGGCCTATATTCTGCTGCGTATTAGCTGTTGGTGTAAACTGGAGGCAATAATACCAGCCTCCTGCCAAAATGCGATCTCTTCCCCACTGCTTGTCACAGCTAACAGAGGTTTTGCTGTTCGTTTGGGAAAAAGGGAAGACCGGTTTCATGCTGGTTTAGCCAAAGCACCAAAGAAAAGGTGATTATCTTTTGAGGTATGTCAAAACAAGTTTACTGGGAACAAGTTCATTGGGAATCTGGTTGTTATTGATAAATATTTTTGTTGTTGTTGACTTGTTTAAGTGTTTTAAAGAAAATGTTAAAAGCCACTTAATGGAGATGTTTACAAGACTAAGAGTTTTCACTTAGGATGAGAACTGGTTGTACTTTTCTTTCAAGATGATCTTGGACAGCTCTCTCTCTCTCCCTCTCTGTCTCTGTCTCTCTCTCTCTCTCTCTCTCTCTCTCTCTCTCTCTCTCTCTTCTGTGCATGTTATTTTTTTCATGGAATCAGTACCTGATGTGATGGAGGCTGGAATGAATTATTCAGTTATGCTCATTCCTTGTAGTTACAGTGTTGTTGAAAGCAATTCCTGAAAATCAATGCTGATCTATTTAATTTTCATTTTAGATGTATCAGAAACTTCGTTTTGAATTGTGTTCCATTTCTTGGCTACACTCGGGCCTAGAATTACGAAGTTGGGCGAGTTGCGACGATAGGTGAATGAAGGGAAGTAACCTTTTTTTTTTTTGAAGAGTAAACCATTGAAACGTATGATTTGCTTCCCTTTGCTGTGTTCTTGCTGGCTATGTCGATGCCAGGCATTTATAATCTTTTTTTTTTGAAGATCATGTGCGTTTTGGTGCTATGATTTAGGGACACACATGTTGCCCTTTTCAGAGGACGCCTGTTCCACACCAGAGAGGTGGCCGGGACAGATGAACGGGTGTGTGTCAACACCCTGTCCTGAGGAAGATAATGTTTTTCCCATGTTGATATTCTGTTGTAAAATTTTTGTTTTGTTTTGACATTTTTTCAACATGTCCCTGGCCTGTGCAATTCATTGTACCTTTGGTACCATGGATTTTTTGTAAAGCTGGTGGTCACAATGGTTATTGTTACCACAAGCCAATGTGTATGCAATCAATGGTATTGAATGAAGATGATATGTTTTTCTTTTGTCAGAGCCATTGATTGAATGATGATTGTGTATGTATTATTACGAGTAAATGAAAATTTGTTTCATATTATGAGAGACTAACTGAATCTGCTGAGTAATAATCTAGTCCATGTCCTGTTGGGGATAATTGTGGTTTCCCTGTTCTGTGGTCTTAATAGACACAAGGGTCAGTGCTGCTAGCATGCAGTACAACCTTTACTGTAACAGAACAGATGCCGGTATCTTCACAGTATCTTAATGTTGTTATTTTATTTTGCTTTTGTTCCATTGTTATGCTGAGTTTATTTTTTTGCAGATTCACCATGGTTGTGTATTCATAGTTATAAATGTATGTTTCATTTCATTCATGCTTTTGGAGATTTCTCCTTTTGTTGCCAATTTTCTAAATATGTTGTTCCTGGTAATTTTCCAGGTTGGCTGGTTGGTTGGTCTGGTTTTGATTGACTGAAATAAACGAAAAGTCAAACATCAACACGGTCTTGGGTGATGGACAGATGACTCTCCCCCTTACCCTTGACTGCTTACAAAATGGCGCTGCGAGCAGGATCCATCCTTCCAAGAGGAAGACCAGGGCAATCCCACCCCAGACCTCCAACCAGGAGATCTTGTCCTGACCAGAAAACATAGGCCAGGGCGGAATAAGATCCAGGATATCTTGGGGGAGCGGATCTTCTTTGTGGTTCAGGTGCCTGGACCGGAGGTGGGCCATTCACCATTGCCCCACTGGATGGTGTTGGCACTACGGTGAAGGTGAACAGGCATGAAATTTGTCAGTTTCTCCCCTCTGTTGTGGAGCCTCTTGGAAAGATGGATCCTGAGAGTGCTCTGAGCCACCTCCAGCAGTGACCACACATCTAGAGTGGCACATTGTCCCATGGCCCACTGACAAAGGGAGCCAGGGAACCTCCCCTGAAACCCCCCCTATCCCACCTGCTGCCCCACAGTCCCCTGATCAGCAGCCACTGACAGACAGGAGCGGTACGACTGTTCACAGATCTGCCCGCTCCAACAAGGGGGTTCCCCCACGCTGGAAGTGGAAGTAAGAATGTAGCATGTTAGGATAGGCATGCACCTCCTCCATCTTTTGGAATCTTTTGTTTCTTTTTTTTTGGTTCTTTTTGTCATGGGCATGTGAATATATTCAGCCAGGTGGACATTTTTTTGTTGGGTTGTTTGATAATGCTTCCAACTTGGCTGAAGGCAGTTCATTTGCGTGTATTGCTGCAGATGTTTGTTGAACATTGAATTTCGTTTTTGAAGGTTTTGTGAAGAAATGTTGGTTGCATCTATGTATTCAATGTGGACATTTATGGGGTATGAAGCACTACCTTTTAAAAAGAAGTTGTCTTGCATCTCGGTATGTAAGAATGAAGATTGACAGATGCTGAGTCAAGACAGTAAAGGCAATAAATGGCCGTACTGCCACTGAATACTTTGTTGGGAAAGATGCATTTTCAAGATATACTTTAAAAAAGAAGATCTGAAAAATGACAGACTTGAGGGCTACAAGTGAAACATGGACTCTTGTTGGGAAAAGGTGAAATCGATGTCCTACTGAATGCGATGCTCAGTTTAGGAGGCGACAGAAAAGCGTGAGATTGGCACTTTTAAGTCCCAGGGAGGTGTTTTGGTGTTGTAAGTCCAGGCCCGATTGGTTTTGTAAACTGCTGTCCCTCCCTTCTCTTGATCTGTATGACTGCGATTTGTTTTTTTTGTCGTACTATATTGATCTTTTGATGAACCATTTGGCATGTTTGATTTTGCTATGCGTGCTGTATGTTTTTGTTTTGAATTCTGACAGAATCTGCCTTGTCGGTTTAAGTGCTGTCACACTGTTGGTTGTAATTTTTGCTTGACAATTTACCTGTTGAGGGTTATATTGTCGCCAAGAATTTTTTTAATGTATTTTTGTGTGCAAACGGCATGCTATACCATAGGCAAAGTTACGGGGACCATAACTGTCAGCAGGGGAGATTTGTGGCTGGACAGAAATTTACTTCTGCAAATGTTTAATCTTCATGCTCTTGAAGAGCATGTTTCGTTTTATTGTAGCTATTTTTATTCTTTTGTATGTAGTTGAGCTGATAAGGGTAGTGTAAGTGCATAGGGATTTCAGTGAATTCTGAGCCTTTTGTAGTAGAGTTGATAAGGGTAGTGCAAGTGCATAGGGATTTCAGTGAATTCTGATCTTTTGTCAGAAGAGTTACCCGCCTTGGTGCCAAATTAGCTTGGTTCCAAAATTTATCTTTAGAATGCCAGTGGACGAGTAGGAATACAATAGTTGGTTTGTGGATATAATCAGTCTACTTGGCATAATCTCTGTTTAGGAATGTGCACAAATTACCAGACATTAATGGATATTTATTCATGGTAATGACAAGCATTAATTAATACTGTTATTTACTGAAGCTCAGGGCCTATATTCTGCTGCGTATTAGCTGTTGGTGTAAACTGGAGGCAATAATACCAGCCTCCCGCCAAAATGCGATCTCTTCCCCACTGCTTGTCACAGCTAACAGAGGGTTTGCCTGTTCGTTTGGGAAAGGAAGACCGGTTTCATGCTGGTTTAGCCACAGCACCAAAGAAAAGGTGATTATCTTTTGAGGTATGTCAAAACAAGTTTACTGGGAACAAGTTCATTGGGAATCTGGTTGTTATTGATAAATATTTTTGTTGTTGTTGACTTGTTTAAGTGTTTTAAAGAGAATGTTAAAAGCCACTTAATGGAGATGTTTACAAGACTAAGAGTTTTCACTTAGGAGGAGACTGGTTGTACTTTTCTTTCAAGATGATCTTGGACAGCTCTCTCTCTCTCCCTCTCTGTCTCTGTCTCTCTCTCTCTCTCTCTCTCTTCTCTCTCTCTCTCTCTCTCTCTCTCTCTCTCTCTCTCTCTGTGCATGTTATTTTTTCATGGAATCAGTACCTGATGTGATGGAGGCTGGAATGAATTATTCAGTTATGCTCATTCCTTGTAGTTACAGTGTTGTTGAAAGCAATTCCTGAAATCAATGCTGATCTATTTAATTTTCATTTTAGATGTATCAGAAACTTCGTTTTGAATTGTGTTCCATTTCTTGGCTACACTCGGGCCTAGAATTACGAAGTTGGGCGAGTTGCGACGATGGGTGAATGAAGGGAAGTAACCTTTTTTTTTAAGAGTAAACCATTGAAACGTATGAGTTGCTTCCCTTTGCTGTGTTCTTGCTGGCTATGTCGATGCCAGGCATTTATAATCTTTTTTTTTTTTTAAGATCATGTGCGTTTTGGTGCTATGATTAGGGACACACATGTTGCCCTTTTCAGAGGACGCCTGTTCCACACCAGAGAGGTGGCCAGGACAGATGAACGGGTGTGTGTCAACACCCTGTCCTGAGGTAGATAATGTTGATATTCTGTTGTAAAATTTTTGTTTGTTTTGACATTTTTCAACATGTCCCTGTGCAATTCATTGTACCTTTGGTACCATGGATTTTTTGTAAAGCTGGTGGTCACAATGGTTATTGTTACCACAAGCCAATGTGTATGCAATCAATGGTATTGAATGAAGATGATATGTTTTTCTTTTGTCAGAGCCATTGATTGAATGATGATTGTGTATATTACGAGTAAATGAAAATTTGTTTTCATATTATGAGAGACTAACTGAATCTGCTGAGTAATAATCTGTCCATGTCCTGTTGAGATAATTGTGGTTTCCTGTTCTGTGGTCCCTTTAAAAGACACAAGGGTCAGTGCTGCTAGCATGCAGTAAAAACCTTTACTGTAACAGAACAGATGCCGGTATCTTCACAGTATCTTAATGTTGTTATTTTATTTTGCTTTTGTTTCCCTTGTTATGCTGAGTTTATTTTTTGCAGATTCACCCATGGTTGTGTATTCATAGTTATAAATGTATTTCATTTCATTCATGCTTTTGGAGATTTCTCTTTGTTGCAATTTTCTAAATATGTTGTTTCTGGTAATTTTCCAGGTTGGCTGGTTGGTTGGTCTGGTTTTGATTGACTGAAATAAACGAAAAATCAACATCAACAGGGTCTTGGGTGATGGACGGATGACTCTCCCCCCTTACCCCTTTACTGCTTACACATAATTTTCTCAAGACTCACATTTCTAGGGGAATGCTGCTGATGTGTAGGCCGTTCTGTGAGGTGGGCGCAGAACCCAGAAGTGACGATGCCTGCCATTCCTGAACAACTTCTGATCCAACAGACTGGCGTTTTCTTTGAGGACTGGCGTTGTCTCTGAGGGGGTGGCGTGTCTCTGAGGGCTGGCGTGTCTCTGAGGGCTGGCGTGTCTCGGAGAGCTGGCGTGTCTCTGAGGGCTGGCGTGTCTTGAGGGCTGGGCGTGTCTCTGAGGGCTGGCGTGTCTCTGAGGGCTGGCTGGCGTGTCTCTGAGGGTTGGCGTGTCTCTGAGGGCTGGCGTTTTCTCTGAGGGGTGGCGTGTCTCTGAGGGCTGGCTGGCGTGTCTCTGAGGGCTGGGTGTCTCTGAGGGCTGCCGTTCTCTGAGGGCTGGTGGGTGTCTCTGGGGTGGCGTGCTCTGAGGGCTGGCGTGTCTCTGAGGGCTGGCATGGGTGTCTTGAGGGCTGGCGTGTCTCTGAGGGCTGGCGTTTCTCTGAGGGCTGGCGTGTCTCTGAGGGCTGGCTGGGTGTCTCTGAGGGGTGGCGTGTCTCTGAGGGCTGCCCTTCTCTGAGGGCTGGCTGGCGTGTTCTGAGGGCTGGCGTGTCTCTGAGGGCTGGCTGGCGTGTCTCTGAGGGCTGGGGTTTTCTCTGAGGGCTGGCGTGTCTCTGAGGGCTGGTGGTGTGTCTCTGAGGGTTGGCGTGTCTCTGAGGGGTGGTGTGTCTCTGAGGGCGGGCGTGTCTCTGAGGGCTGGCGTGTCCTCTGAGGGCTGGCGTGTCTCTGAGGGCTGGGCTGCGTGTCTCTGAGGGCTGGCGTTTTCTCTGAGGGCTGGCTGGGGTGTCTCTGAGGGCTGGCTGGGTGTGTCTTGAGGGTGGCGTGTCTCTGAGGGTGGCGTGTCTCTGAGGGCTGCGTGTCTCTGGGGCTGGCGTGTCTCTGAGGGCTGGCTGGCGTGTCTCTGAGGGCTGGGTGTCTCTGAGGGCTGGCTGGCGTGTCTCTGAGGGCTGGGGGTGTCTCTGGGGCTGCCTTCTCGAGGGTGGGTGGCGTGTCTCTGAGGGCTGGCGTTGTTCTTGAGGGCTGGCGTGTCTCTGAGGGCTGGCTGGTGTGTCTCTGAGGGCTGGCGTGTCTCTGAGAGCTGGCGTGTCTCTGAGGGCTGGCGTGTCTCTGAGGGCTGGCGTGTCTTGAGGGCTGGCTAGCGTGTCTCTGAGGGCTGGGCGTGTCTCTGGGGCTGGCGTGTCTCTGAGAGCTGGCGTGTCTCTGAGGGCTGGGTGTCTCTGGGGCGGCGTGTCTCGAGGGCTGGTGGCGTGTCTCTGGGGGGCTGGCGTGTCTTGAGGGCTGGCGTGTCTCTGAGGGCTGGCGTGTCTCTGAGGGCTGGCTGGCGTGTCTTGAGGGGCTGGCGTGTCTCGAGGGCTGGCGTGTCTCTGAGGGCTGGTTGGGTGTCTCTGAGGGCTGGCGGGGTTCTGAGGGCTGGCGTTTTCTCTGAGGGCTGGCGTGGTGGCATGAACAGTTCTTTCACTGTCCTCTTGAGTTTGTCTTCACTAGAAAGACGCAATGATTATAATGACACAACGCCCCAATTCTGTCCTCTGGGTCTGTCTTCCAAATGACACATCCATTTATGACACAACGCCCAATTCTGTCCCCTTGAGGTCGTTTCTATATGACACAATGCTAATGACCACCCCACCCCCGGGAATATAAAATAAACCATTTCCCTCTTATTCTATTTTCATAAATGCCTAGCCCAATTCTGTTCAAACCTCACAGCGGGTGACCCAGTCCCTTAACCCATGATGGCCAACACGGTTTTTTTCTTTTAACACTGCACTCTGTACACTGCGTTATCGTCTTTTAACTTCAGGGCTCTGCCGAAAAGTTGAGCAAACGCTGTCCACAATGTCTTGAGAGTAACAACAAGAAGTAAATTTGCCCTCAAACTTTCCCCAAACGTCTCTTCCAAGTCTCCCCACCACTTAGACAAAATCAAAGCACGTGTTTCATGTATCTTGGCAATCAAGGCCTGCTTTGGAACATCCTTTTTCAAAGCACCAGGATTTATTCTCATAACCCATTCTAGGGAAAGGGAGATGAGTCTGGGGGGACTACGTATAAAGAACAATGATACATCCAGATTGGCTGCTTCTGTCTTTTAACTTTTCTTTCTGACAAGACTTTCTTATCAAGGGTCAATTAATTCCCCGGTAAGTCGACTGAAGTAAAAAAATATCCTGACTAATTAAAAAGATCTTCTTCAGAAACAAACCGTCAACTTCAACACTTGATCACGCCCCCCCTGTTTGAGGGGTTTAGTGCCCAGACCAAGCCGTTAACAGAACAATTGTTGCAAATCGTTCACTTTTGATTCAGCAGTGAGCTCCTCAGCCGTGGGAGACAAACCAGCTACACTCCCACAACAGTCTGACACATTTCTAAAGCTGCATAACAAAAAAATCTCTTCATTAAGGGTCTGGTTGAGAGCAATGTCAATGTACTGACTGCCAACTTCTTTGCAAAAATATCTGAGAAATTATCTTCGCAGTAGTAAACGTTTAGTAGCATAAACGATGGGAATCAAACATTCTTCGTTCTGCTTGCTGGTAAACACGTCCTGGGACTGCCTTTTCCCTCCCATCCACGTGGGTTTTTCCCCCACCCATCTACACACTGATGAAGGCTAACCATTACTTACTAGGGAAACAGAACAGGTTTTCCAGTTGTACGCTTATGGAACCTGTTTTCTAACATGTCATACACGATCATGAGTAGGCCTACTTCAAAAGGAAACATTCGTTACTGTGTCCATCGTCATATATCAGTTAAGAACGATTGGGATAACTAGTAACCGCCCAATTTGTCCAGCCATGCATGTGTTTGAATGTGACTATCAATTAGCATTAGTAATTGTGAAGTAGACACGTTTCTTACCTGAATGCTTTGTTCAGTTGTCCATCTAACTGACTAAGAGACGCAAGGAAACACAAAATAGACAAATAAACGGGAAAATTCAAAGTATTTTGTGTCTGCCATAAATTCTACTAAAACTGATATCAGTACATTTCTGATATCTCTGTTTGAAAAGAAAAGGGGGCATTAAAGGCTCATTAATTACTGTTTGGTAACAAAGAGTCTCTTGAAGTTCTCACCAAGAACTGCATTCATTGAAATAAAATGAACGGTACTGCATTTCTTCACACAAACCAGTCTTGTGATCTGCATTACATTCACTCCACAACTTCACTATCTGCACATTTTACACAGTAAGATGAACACCCCTAAAGACTTTATCCAACACTTACGGTGGTGAAAACAGTGCATGTCTTGCCATGTACCTTACTGCAATGTACCTCACCCAGTGACATTTAACTGACGTTGCAGTGATGACAGCTTCGTGTTTTACCTCGCAGCTTTTCGTTGATTTCCGCCATGTAAATACATAGGTGTCAACGCAATTTTCCTCATTTTACAACTTCCGGTATTGAAAAGTACTTTTTCCCTATTCCGAGCCCAGAAACCTTACACATTACGGAAAACGCAAAAACATAAACAAAAATGGTTGTGAATACAATGTAATACTCAGTATCAAGCAGAACTTCTGGAAACAAACGGCAGTTTAAGACAGTTTATGAATAACAATAACACTTACCCATCCAACAGAATCTCATCTTCCATTCCAGCAGAATGCATCACTTGAGACAGTTTGTAGATCGAATCACACACCCTATAGTGAAACACTGACAATAATGCAGAATTAAAACTGTTTATAAACCCATTGATTACACACTCTTCCACTTTACCAACATCATGAGTCCATCAAAGTCACAAACAATTTGTTCTATGTACTTTCCACTCCTACCAACATCATTAGTCCATTGAAGTCAGGAGTACATCATTACTTACTGTGATCCCTGAAGCTTCTATTCCCGATCATACCAATTTCCCAAGAACACACAGCCATTGTTCTGTTCAACACTGTCACTTGCAAATGGCAGTTACTGATGTTCATCGTTGTACTGCTTAGTGGCAGACTTTGCTGCCTGCAACAAGGGGGCTGAAGGGTTGATCTCAAAACATGACCGATCATCTACTTAGTTCGTTCCCGTTTCAGTGCTAAGAGTCCGTGTCGTCTGCTATGAAAATTTGCTCACCTGGCAATTTGCCTCAGTAATTTAAGATTTGCCCGTATAAATCAGTTTTACCCATATTGAAAATTGTATACGGCCGTACAGACCCGAAATCGTAGGTTTCCTGTACAGCAATACGGAAAACCGTATAGGTTGACACCTATGTAAATACGTTAGTGTAATAAAGCTAACCCATGACTTACAAACTGACGTTGGATTGATGACAGCTTTATGTTTTACCTGGAAGCTTGTCGTTGATTTCCGCCATGTGAATGCCTTACTGTAATGTACCTTATCCAATGACTTACAAACTGACGTTGCAGTGAAGACAGCTTCTTGGTTTACCGGATTCCTGCCACGTAACCAGCAACATGAGGTGCCTAAATACACAGCTGATTGGAACTCTGAAATACTCCTTACAATGGTAACATATGTGTTTAAGTCCACGAACGTTTCTCTCGTTAGGTTTCAGTTTCAGTTTCATCAAGGAGGCGTCACTGCGTGCGGACTAGTCCATACGCTACACCACATCCGCTAAGTTTTGAGACCACGCTACACATGATTTGAAGCTGATGGATAAATGAATTAACGTTAGGTGTTCAGTGTAACTCAATTGAAAAAGAGCATTGCTCAATGAAGTATTTCCATGTCAATCACTGATGTAATATTTTTTTCATGTTGATAGGCAGCTGGGGACTGTGCCTTTGAAGTAAAATCGTCGTTTGCAGTCTGACCAGCCACGTTGAAGAGAAGGCAGTATTCAGTCCACCAAGGCAGTAATCAGTCCACTAAGGCAGTAATCAGTCCACCAAGGCAGTAATCAGTCCACCTGCACTTTGATGGTCTCATCATTATGTAGATTTCAGTCACTTTATCATCACTAAAATTTCAATGACTTTATCACTACTTAAATTTCAGTCAATGAATTATGTTCAGATGATGTGAATGACTTTGTTGGGGTTTTGGTGCTGGTCTCAGACTACAGTTCAGAGGTGGGGTTGTTTGTTGTTGTTGTTGTTGTTGTTGTTGTTGCTGTTGTTTTCCGGCAAGTCTGGTACTAGCAGTAAGCTGATGATCTGAATTCGTCCTAGAAAAAGTGCAGTTTATGTTATCCTGGATAACTGTAGGTTTTTGTGGATTTGGAGGCTGTCCTGACATATCAGTTTTAAACGTTTGTTTCTATTATTCTATCCACATTAAATATCATCTTAGGCTTTGAGGTTATGATTTGTTCATTTCAAAACTAAACAATTGGACAGAAGCAACGAACACAGAAATTGTAGAGTTGGGTAACATTTCTCAGGAACGCGTACTCTTGCTTTCTTTCTTTCTTTTTAAATTAATTGTTTTAATTTATTCGAAATGTTTGTTCGACGTTCTGGCATTCATTGCCCCCGATCTTTCAGTTCTGTTGCCTGTACTTTCCTCCCGAACAATGACCAAAAACTTTTCTCTATAGCGAGACCCCATAATGTAATAGACAAAGAAATTGAAAGTAGAGTTGACATGATGTAGAACACTCAACCAGCCACACGCCCGCCAGAAAAAAATTGTGACCTCGTCGGCCGGGTGTTGACCTGGGGTAAAAGAGGCGGCTAACGAATGAAAGCCACTGGAGAGATACAGGCGATGAACAGATAGTGCTGCCCACCCTATCTTCGTCAGGGCCATTTTCCTTTTCCGTGGGGATCAAGAGGAAGTTCCAGACCTCCACGTCACAGCCTGACGTAATTTCACAATCGTCATAATCGTCGTCGTCGTCACCACGATCATTTCCATACCGGGACAAACCCACACCGAACACAAAAGCAATGCAGAAAATCAATTTGACTTCTTGTGAGCCCAATAAAATGTCCCGTCGATGGCTGTTTTCATCACAGTACCTGATACGGGTTTCATACACACCACCCGTTTACGAAAATCGCAAAAACCGCGAGGGAAAAAGAGACCTGTCATGACTGTACTGACTAAAATGATGATAATCGCCATGGTTTGGTGCCGTGGAGGTTTAAAATCTGAGGGGGTTATAAACACAGAGGCATCTCCTATGGCAATAATGGTGGACAGCACAGGAGATATCGAAGATGGGGCTAAAAGGACAACCAAATTCTTTTTGGACAAAAAAGTAAAAACTGGGCCCATCCTTCCTTTGTGGTAATTGTATGTTTCATTTGCTGACCGTACATTACCACCAGCATGGCCAAATACAGCTCATCGACTAGAGACAAAGCAAATGGACACAGGTTGACGCGATCGTGAAGACCTTGTTTGTAGAACACCGCCATGTTTATGACGTTCGCCGGTCCACCGATCAGAAAGAGGAACACAAGCAGGTTGTTTTTGATCTGACGGAGAATGGCTTCCACTTCTGCACTGACGATATTATCCGGATTGTCCCATGGTAAGAACTCCATTTCACTGAACACGACTTTGACGCAGTCATCTCGCAGCGATGACGTGTTTAGTGTGACAGATGACGTGTTTTGTGTGACAATTTGTGACTGTTCCGATGAGTCACTGAGAAAAATCACTTTGTCAGTCATATCCATGTGTTAGTAAGGGAGAAAGTAACTGATATATTAAACCAGTAAAACCCAGCACTTCTCTTTCAGTTTATTTCAAATACATTTAATATCTCTGTAACAGACAATACAAAACATGCTTATTAATCAATTCTTTCGACGTGCGGACGTAGGGTACCAATAATTTTTATAGTTGGGTCGTTACAATAGCACAACTGCGTTTGAACATACACTAATTGTTTAGTGAACAATTCGCTGCAATTCAGCACTGGACTCAACATGATCCACCCAGAAAGACAGAGCACTGTAGCTGTTATGTAATTGTAAACACAACTGTCATCGTAGGATTAGCCCACTTGATTGTTCACAATTATCACTACGAAAGCTGATTATCATAGAGTACTTCCACTCGTCACAAGCTAGAAAAACAATCAAACAAAACGTTGCTACGCAGTCATACTGAACTTACCAATTAGCACGTTTACAACCGGTTGCGTATCTTTTCAAAGGAACGACAAAACCACCTTTACCTCGTTTGAGTGGTCACAAGACAAAGCAGTCTTGCTGCCAGATTGCCCAGAAACCTCGTCTCCATGCCAACAGCAGAATGAAGCTCAGCAGTTCCAAGCCAGAACTGTGCGGTATGCACACACACACACCACCCCCCCCCCCCCCCCCCCCCCCCCCCCCCCCTCCGTGCCAAGTTTGCTAAGGATACAATACAAACAAACAAACACACGGTGAACTCGGGAGCCCTCACAAAGGTTTGTGTTTACAGGTCAGAGCACGTAGCGTGCATGTTTCTAGTCGAGACTGTATTTTGCTATGAGGGACCTGTACACGTGACTCTATTCCTTTATCTTTAAAAGATCGACAGTATACGAATGTATTCACACTTTTTTTTCTGTGGGAAGCTATTAAAGAAATATTGCTGGCGAATTTGCGGGGTATATACAGGATACCAAATGTCAGTCTTATACAGACTCAAACAGACAAGGTTTTAACTGAAGTAGCAGTGCGAGAGAAACGCATTTATGTCGTTATTTATGTGAGCTTGTTCCAGATACAGAGCTAGCCCTGTGTGTGGCTTGTCCTCTTGAGCGAGCTCTTGTGGTGCCAGTTGAAATGATATTCTGTAACGATCTTAAGTCAAAGTGCCTGTTGCAACTGTTTTCCAATGTCGTGTCAGCTTCATTTCAAGTAGGCATTGAGGTTACGTGGGGCGCTCTTTCTCCATCCAAAATGCTTTAGTCAAAGAAAATAAATCATTTACGATTTTAAGTGTTCGTTGTCATATCTTCATTAGAAATGATATTCTTCATTTCATTTACCGCCGTTGATTTTTTTTCTTCGTGTTAATCGTGTTTATCACAACCGACAGCTGCATGGTTGTTTTTTGTTTGTTTTTGTTTTTGTTTTTTGTTTGTTTGTTTGCTTTTTGATGACCAGTGCAACTATTTTAACATTTCATAATAAATGAAAAGGAACGAAAGTGACAGAATCTGTGTGGACTTCGTCAAAACAATATTACAGTGAAGTGAATTTTCACAAACTGTGAGGTAGGAAAAAAAAAACAGTTTAGATTATAAAAGAGTGAAATCTATAGGACATCGATTGGGCCTGATTGAGTTACATTCATTTTTATACTATCATTCTACAGTTTAGGGCCTATATGTCTTTTGGAGAAAAAAATGAAAAGGAACTGATCTAGCCCATAATAAGACGGGCTGGTCTGCTGACGCATTAGTTGAGTGTCATCACGGGATGTGACAAGTTGTGGGCCGACACAGACAGTGCATTGAGCTTCGCCACATCACGTCTCACCTGATCACGGCCAGCCAAATCACCGTCTCGTTTGAACACCTCTCAGTAACGGTGACAGACCTATTCGGGCGAGCTAATAATAATAATGGTTCCTTATATAGCGCTTAATCAAACGAATTTCTCTAAGCGCTTTACAAAGTCATACTACATTCACCGTTCTCATATACAATAGTACACCTTACACCCAGCTACAAATACTATTACTACAATAACTAACAAATCCTAATCCTACGAGTGTGACATTCACTTATTTTTCAAGTATCACTGCAAAAACTTAATCCTATAACGTTCAGTCATACAACAAATACATGTAATGGAGAACATACACATACACTACATTTGAAAAGGCCCAGACGGCTATGAGTTAGGTTGCACACCCCCCCCCCCCCCCCCCCCCCCACACACACACCACACACACACAGCATTGACTAATTATGAGAAAATAGAGAGAGTCTGGCAGTCTGTTCCACGTCGCTGGAGCTTGAAAAGAGAAAGATCTTTCACCAGTAGTAGTCCTGAAGCGAGTCATTCGTAGAAGGCGGTCGTCAGCACAAGAGCGTAGTTGTCGAGAGGGGGTGTAGATTTTAAGGAGATCTGAGAGATAAGAAGGTCCATTTTCAAAGAGAGCAGAGAAAGAGTTGAGATGTTATGCATGGTGGGTTTGGGAGCTGAGAGAAGGGAGCACCTGTCACTCAAGCATAAAAACAGGGACAAAGACAGAAACACTGCGACGGGAAACGAAAGCGTAAATACATTAAACACACACACACACACACACACACACACACACACTGCGTTTCGACCTATTTGGTCTTCTTCAGGCAAGATAAGAGTGGTTCAGGCAAGTTGCGGTTTTTAAGCGAGGCCATATATAGGTGCACCTGAGTCAGATGGTACACGGAAGAGCTAGACACGTGTCCCGAGTCTTCTGTGTATAGAAAATAACATCAATCCAGAACAAACACTCCACCAGTTTACCTGCGATTGACACCTCCCCTGTATGTCAAACGGCAGCGGCAACAATCTCTCTCTCTCTCTCTCTCTCTCTCTCTCTCTCTCTCTCTCTCTCTCTCTGATACACACACATACGTGCGCGCGCGCGCACACACACACACACACACACACACACACTCACGCGCGCGCGCACGCACATACGCACGCACGCGCGCGCGCACACACACACACACACACACACACACACACACACACACACACACACACACACACACACACACACACACACGCATGCACGCGCGCGCGCACACACACACACACACACACACACACACACACACACACACACACACACACACACACACATATTGCTCGCACGAATGCATCATCAGACTACCGTTGTTGGCATCCGTTAGTCTCGGGAGACGATGGATTTGCGCCCTTTTCAAATGTTTCCGTTGGTCATACAGCATCTGCTGTGGCTGTATAGACCCACACGGGAGTGGCAGTCTCTGCTGCATTTGATGCACTTGAAGGCCGAGTCAGCTGCTGGCAGCAGCTGCTTGTTCTTTCTCTGTGCACGCTTTGCGTCGGCAAGCTTCCGGAGCTTCTCTTCGCCAGCTTCCAGCCCAGTGTTCACAGTGTGTCTCCAGCTGGATCTGTCCTGAGCGAGCTCTTCCCAGGTGTTGGTGTCGATGTCGAGAGCCTTCAGGTCGCGCTTGCAAACATCCTTGAAGCGGAGTTGTGGTCTTCCAGTTGTTCTCTTGCCAGAGGCAAGCTCTGCGTACAGAATGTCTTTGGGATCCTGCCGTCGTCCATTCGACGCACATGACCAAGCCACCTGAGGCGACGCTGACGGAGAAGAGTGGTCATGCTGGGAATCTTTGCACGCTCAAGCACATCGTTGTTTGTCACGCGATCACTCCATGTGATCCCAAGTATGCGCCGGAGACAGCGCATGTGGAAGGCACTCAGCCTCTTCTCTTGTGAGGCATACAGGGTCCAGGATTCGCTGGCGTACAGGAGAGTGCTTAGCACACAGGCTCGATACACAGCAATCTTGGTGTTCAATGTTAACATGCTGTTGTTCCACACTCTCTGAGATAGTCTGGCCAGGGTGGTAGAGGCCTTGCCAATCCTTCTGTTGATCTCTGTATCCAGAGAGAGGTTGTCGGTGATGGTGGAACCGAGGTACGTGAACTGGCTAACGGCCTCTAATTCATGGTTGTTGATGGTGATGCGGGGTTGTTCAGCATCCTGAGCCATCACATTCGTCTTCTTCAGGCTTATTGTCAGGCCAAACTCATCACAAGCCTTTGCAAAGCAGTCCATCAGACTCTGTAACTCTGCTTCGGTGTGGGTGGCCAGAGCAGCGTCATCTGCAAACAGCATGTCTCTGATGGTCACTACCCGTACTTTGCTCTTTGCCTTCAGCCGAGCCAGGTTGAACAGTCGGCCATCTGATCGGGTGTGAAGGTAGACACCCTCAGTTGATGTCCCAAAGGCGTGCTTCAGCAGGACAGCGAAGAAGATGCCAAAGAGGGTGGGAGCGAGGACACAGCCCTGTTTGACTCCACTGCGTATGTTGAAGGCATCTGATGTCGAGCCGTCGTACTGCACTGTGCCTTTCATGTCGTCGTGGAAAGACTGGATCACACTCAAAAGTCTTGGTGGGCAGCCTATCTTCGCTAGGACGTTAAAGAGTCCATCTCTGCTGACAAGATCAAATGCCTTGGTCAGGTCGATGAAGGCCAGAAAGAGGGGCTTGTGCTGCTCTCTACATTTCTCTTGCAGCTGTCTGATGGAGAAGACCATGTCGATGGTTGATCTCTCCGAG
>CM031629.1:43372667-43390167 GCA_018398815.1 Conus ventricosus | reverse complement strand
TGAGCAGGGGATATAAGTGTTGGACAGTTTCTCACTTGTGGCGTTCTTGGCTAAACGATCAACCATTTCGTTCCCGCCGATGCCAACATGGCCAGGAACCCAAGCAAGAGTAATGTTGTACCCGTCCGCCTTCAACTTGCTAAAAAGTTCAAAAAAAAGTAAAAGTTCTGGATGCTGAAGGTTGCGGCCAGCTATGGCCTCCAAAGCTGACAGCGAATCCGACAGAACCAGAAAGTCCCTCCTCGAAGAATGGGAGATTATCTTCAAAGCAGTAAGTTCAGCAGAATAGACAGAAGCATCTGAATGTATATGTTCCAACAATATCTGAGAAGGAGCCCCAGGGCAGTAGGCTGCACAGGCCACTCCATCCTCAGACTTGGAACCGTCAGTGAAACTTTTTGATAGGATGGGAATTTGGAACAGAGCTCGGTGTACAAAGCCTTGTACGCCAGAGAGCTGGTAGACTCCTTAGGAAGCTGCGAGATCAAAACGAATCTCTGGTGTGAAAAAGGTCCATGGAGGTTGATCCGGAAACTTGGAAAAATCAGAAACTACTCCCAGGTCTATACCTGCATTCCGCACGTGAGGCTGCATACGAAGCCCAAACGGCGGAATACATTTCGGGTTTGTTTCAAACTTACTTTGGAACGGAGGGTCAAAAACACAGTCATAGGCAGGATTCTGCGGTTCTGAGAACAGTCGGATGTAATAATTCAAAGACAGTTTCAGCCTGCGATTGGACAGTGAAGGTTCACCTGCCTCTGCGTACAGGCTGTACACAGGGGTGGTGCGGAACGCTCCAAGACAGAGACGAAGCCCTTGATGGTGGATAGGGTCCAAGAGTTTGAGGTAAGATGATCTTGCGGAGCCGTACACAGCACAACCGTAGTCCAGTTTAGAACGGACCAGGGCTCTGTAGAGGTGCAACAAAGTTTTCTTATCAGCACCCCAGTCGGTGTGTGCTACGACCCGCAGAATATTCAGTGCCTTTTGGCAAGCAGTTTTGAGGTTTTTAATATGGCTGAGAAAGTTAAGTTTTTGGTCAAAAATGACTCCCAGAAATTTGGCCTCTTAACAGCTGGAATGGGAGATTTCCCTACTTGAAGTTCCGGATCTGGAAAAAACTGACGGAGATTATGGAAGTGAATACACTGGGTTTTTGTAGCAGAAAAGGTGAAACCGTTTTCATCCGCCCACCGATGGATTTTATCTACGCAAAGCTGGAGCCTGCGCTGGACACTCGGGTACAGGCTTCCAGTTGCGTAGACAGCAAAATCATCCACAAACAATGAGCAGTCTGAACCCTGCTGAACTGATTTGCAACAATGTTGTTGATCTTAATACTAAAGAGGGCAGGAGATAGTATGCTCCCCTGTGGAACACCCAACTCCTGCTCGTGGACATCAGAGAGAGTGGTGCCAACCCGGACCTGAAACTGTCGTTCTGCCAAAAAATTTTGAATAAAAAGCGGAAGATGACCTCGAAAACCCAGATCGTGGAGATCATGAAGTATCCCCGACTTCCAGGTGGTATCGTAGGCCTTCTCCAAGTCAAAGAAATTGCCACTGCATGCTGTCTGTTTAAAAAAGCGTTCCTAAGTGTAGATTCCAGACGAATCAAATGGTCAACTGTACTACGATGTTTGCGGAAACCACACTGTTCTTTCGCCAAAAGGCCATCGGTTTCGAGTTCCACATGAGCCTAGCATTGACCATTTTTTCCATCAATTTACAGACACAGCTGGTCAAAGCTAGGGACGGTAGTTAGATGGATTAGAAAGATCTTTTCCAGGTTTGGGGATGGGAATAATGAGGGCTGTCCGCCAAGAGGGTGGAAAGCAACCTGTAGTCCACACGTGGTTGTATACCTGTAACAGGATGTTCAGACCTTCTTGCGGAAGATGTTTTAATAGTTGATAATGAATGTCATCTATACCTGGAGAGGAATCGCTGCAAGAGAGTAAGGCAGATTTCAGCTCGTTTAATGTGAAAGGAAGATTGTAGTCTTCCATGTTGTCGGATGAAAAGTTGCAGGGTGATTTTTCTTTTAGGGCTTTGTTTTTGACAAAAGTGACCGATTTATTAGAAGAGGAGGAATTCTTTTCAATGGTGAAGCAAGCAGATTAGCAACTGCTTTCTTCTCTGTTATTAAAGAATCCGAAAACTTGAGATGGTTCACAGTGGGACAGGTGTTCTTCCCTTTGATTTTCTTAATGATGTTCCACACTTTTTTCTTAGAAGTTTGTGATGTCAGCCTGGAGCAGAAGCTTCTCCAGGACCGACGTTTACTGATTTTAAAGTGTGTCTTGATTTAGCACGGAGTTTCTGATGGGCTCGAGCGTTGGGACCCGAAGGTCGTTGGTATACCTGACGCTGAGCCCGTTTTCTAACTTTGGAAATTTGTTGGCATTCTGAATCGAACCAGGGTGTTTTTGGCATTTGAAGTTTGTCGGAAGACACTGGAATACAGGCTTTAGCACATTTAATCATAGTATTAGTCAGTGATTCAGCTGGGTCAGGACTCTGAAGAAAATCAGTGTCCTGGAACTCCTTGGAAATAGTGGCTGCAAATAGATCCCAGTTTGCTTTCTTATAATTTAAATGCTGAGAGACAGAGACGTGTTCAGTTATTACAGGTTGTAGAAGGACAGGGAAATGGTCACTTCCGTGCAGATCGTCATGGACAGACCACTCATAGTCCAGGACCAGCGAGGGGTCACAAACCGACAAATCTAAACACGAAAGTGAACCTGTGGAAGAATGGAGGTAAGTTGCAGATCCGTCGTTCAGACAACACAAATCCAAATCCGAAAGGACATCCTCAATCAGCAGACCTCTGGATGACGAACCGGTACTACCCCAAAGAGGGTTGTGACCGTTAAAGTCACCCAACAGCAAAAAAGGTCGAGGAGTTCCTCTATCAGACTGACAAGGTCCTGACGACAAACCGGGACAGAAGGTGAGAGATAAATAGAACAGATTGTCACAGTCTTGTGGAGAGTGACTCTCGCAGCTACAGCCTGAAGGGAGGTAGACAGAGTGACAGGACTATACAACAAAGTTTTGTGTAGGAGAAGGGCAACACCGCCCGACAGTCCCAACGTGGATGGTTGTGCAGGTTTCGAAAGAATTAAAGCCAGAAGAGTAAAGGTCTTCTGGCTTTGAATTTGAGTTTCTTGAAGAGCCACGACAGAAGGTTTTAGAGACTGACACAGAAGCTGCAGCTCCTCGAAGTTGGAATTTAGACCACGGATATTCCAATGGAATATTGTATTATCCATGGTGCAGAGGGCGAAAAGGAGAGAGATCAGGTCATCTCCTCCTCAACATCTGCTGCTAAAGCTGTAAATTTGTTGCTTAATTTCACTGGACTATCTGCAGACCTGCTGGCAGACTTGCCAACAGGTGAAGTAGGTCTGGGTTTGGGAGACGGTGGAGGTTTCTTCCTTATCTCCACCATCTCCACACTGGGTTGAACTCCCTTGCCCGCATGGGCACTGGACAGAGGAGTTCGAGGTCGGGGTGCTGGTTTTTTAATCTGCCCAGCAGCAGATGTTGTAGACTGCTGGGCAGTCTGAGGGGTGGCGGATTTTGGCCTCCACCAGGGGCACTCACTTTGGGATGAGAGGTGGTGACCTGCTTCCACCAGAGCTGACAGTTTTTCCTTGCAATGTCTTCGAAAACGTAAAGTTATCAGTCTGACAGCAGACTGACCGAGTTAGAACTGTTGGAACTTTCTTTACGGCCGAAGCATACGAAGAAGCTGTCGGCGACTGACTGCCCACAACCTGCTTGCGGGCTTCAAAAAAGGAGATCTTCTTTTCTGTCTTAATCCTTTGTATTGCAGATTCCTGAATCCACAGAGGGCAATTCCGTGAAGAGGAGGGATGGTCGCCACCGCAGTTTGCACAATGTGCCGGATCTTTACACGGCCCATCATGGGTTGCCTTGCAGCAAATACCACACACCTCCTGCCCAGAACAACGGTCTCTGACATGGCCAAACTTCTGGCATCGGAAGCACCTCAACGGGGACGGAACGTACAACAGAACCCGGACAATCAGGTAGCCGACTTTGATGACCGGAGGCAGCACAGGGTTGCAGAATGTCAGAAAGAGGGTGTTGGTGTCCACTCTTTCTGCACCCTTCTTTACTGTCACCCTGCGTACCTCCGTCACACCCTGGGATGCCAGCTCCGTTTTGATCTCTGCCTCAGAAACACCTGATAATTCCCTGCAGCGAATCACTCCTTTTGATGAATTTAATTGTTTGTGGGGAGTTACCCTGATCTCCCGGTCCACAAGTTTCGTTGCCTTCAGCAGCTGTTCAGATTGCTTTTGTGACTTACATTGAATAAGAAAGGAACCATTCCTCAACCTCTTGATGGACCGAGGGTCACCTGCTATACCTTGAAAGCCCTTTTGGATAGCAAAAGGGCTCAAAGCTGAAAGGGGTCGTTCTTGCTCCGTTCCTTCCATAACGAGCCAGGAAGCCCAAAAACCTGTCTTCTGTCGTACCTCCATATCCGAATCGCTGTCAGAATCGAAATCCCTGAAATAGGGGATGCTGCCTTCCTCTTTTTGGGGGGATGTGTTTAGAAAAAGCCATATTGAGTGAATTTGTGTTTCATCCCTCCCTTACCCACCCACCTTGGAGTCCAACTAAGGGGCCAGGGCCAAGAAACCAATGTCTTGACCACTTCCAGGCTTCGGGAGAGACATACGACAAGCAGAAGCAACCAACCCTATCCCCCTGATCATGCTCAACTCCCGGGAACAGAGAGCTGAGCACTGCAGGGGTTTACTTGGCCAGCTGGGGAACTGCCCGTCTTGACCCAACCCCAAGAAGGGGAGCCGATTAGTACACCCGGGCCAAAGTGTACTCCCTGTCTAGGAGAGGTCCGAGCCAAAGTGATGTGTTGAGAGCGCTGGCCCTCTCAATCACCAGGATCTCATTCCCCTCCGACACAGGTCGCACCGCACGGCAAACGCGGCGGATCTTAAGGAGACCACAGAGAGAAAAGGAGTGTGGAAAAGAAGACTTGAAGGGGAGACGAAGATAGAAAAGGGCCAAATAAGGGAGGCAGAAAACAAGAAAAGGATAAAGGCGGGTTACTCTTAGTCAGGATCCTCACCCTTAGCCTATCTGACATGGGAAGCCCTACCAGGGGCATCAACTCCTTACCACGTTACGCTTAGGCCAAACAGCATCTGCACCTCTCAGGCCTAGAAGCAGTGTGAAAAAAACAGCCTATCTC
Organism: Conus ventricosus; assembly: GCA_018398815.1. Lineage (NCBI taxonomy): Eukaryota > Metazoa > Mollusca > Gastropoda > Neogastropoda > Conidae > Conus > Conus ventricosus. Next base: position 43,384,911 of record CM031629.1, on the reverse strand, counting down.
CAAGTATTGATGCCCCCGCCAGCAAAGCCTAAGGGATCACTGGACCACGCAAACCCTCCGACCACGACAAGGTCGCAAACCCCCCGGAGGGTTCTGTGTAGCATGGATGAGGTTTGTTCAGCTGTAGGTATGGACGATGCCTTTTTCTGTTGAGCGCAGGGACAATATATTCTGTATAGCATGGATGAGGTTTGTTCAGCTGTAGGTATGGATGATGCCTTTTTCTGTTGAGTGCAGGCACAATATATTCTGTGTAGCACGGATGAGGTTTGTTCAGCTGTAGGTATGGATGATGCCTTTTTCTGTTGAGTGCAGGCACAATATATTCTGTGTAGCACGGATGAGGTTTGTTCAGCTGTAGGTATGGACGATGCCTTTTTCTGTTGAGTGCAGGCACAATATATTCTGTGTAGCACGGATGAGGTTTGTTCAGCTGTAGGTATGGACGATGCCTTTTTCTGTTGAGTGCAGGCACAATATATTCTGTGTAGCACGGATGAGGTTTGTTCAGCTGTAGGTATGGATGATGCCTTTTTCTGTTGAGTGCAGGCACAATATATTCTGTGTAGCACGGATGAGGATTGTTCAGCTGTAGGTATGGATGATGCCTTTTTCTGTTGAGTGCAGACGTTATATTCTGTGATGAGTGTGGATGACGCTTTCTTCTGTTGAGTGTATGCATTAAGATTAAGATTAAAAGTATAGTCCCGTCAACAGCAAAGATTATCTCAGGACTGTCACCACGGTTCAGTCTACCACGTATATATGTTAAAAAAAGGATTAAAAGCAAAACCTTACCCAACCCATTAAAAAAAGATTAAAAGAACTAACCCTAGAATTAAAAACCAACACATTGAAATCACTAACTGTGATCTGCAAAAATCAATACTGGTATAGAAAATCTAACAACACACACGATAAAATAAATTCACTTCTTTTAGGAAGTCAAAAATATTGTCACGAAAAAGAATCTTCATATTATCTGCAGTGTAATGTTTCCTTCTAATGTTGTATAAATCCCAGCAGTCTAAAAGAATATGCTGGACAGATATCCGACTATCACAGGCAACACAGAAAGGCGGGTCTTCTCCCTTCAATAAAAACGAATGAGTAAAATAGGCATGACCCGTCCTCAATCTACACAATACTGTTTCTCCCTTTCGACCGCCAGCAGCCATGGGAAGATGTTCCTTTAAATCTGGACGTATTTGATGAAGCTTATTGTTTTCTTGGAGGCTCCACTCCTCCGCCCATAAAGAATTGACATACGAAGCTATTTTGCCTTTCAGATCTGAGGTACAAGCAGTTTAGTATGCATGCATGACAGTTTTTGTTTGTTTGTTTGTTTTTTTTCCAGTTATACGTACAGATTATGTTTTCTTCCGTTGTGTGTGTGGATGACGGCGAGTTCCGTGACGTGTGTGGATGACATTTTCACGTGTATGGATGACGGTTTTTTTCAGTTGCATGTCCAGATTATGGCTTCATTTGTTAAGTGTATGGATGACCGTGATGGAGTGTATGGATGAGGGTTTCTTTAGCAAGATATCTGGGTAACAGCTTCTTTTGTTCTTGTATGTTTGACAGCTTTTTTTTTCTGTTGCGTGCATGAATTATACTTTCTTTGCTTTTTCTTAATAAAGAATGATATTCTCATTTTCATTTATTTATTTTTTTGTGTGATGCATGACGGTTTCTTCTGTCCGTATGACAGTCACTTTTGATGGTGCATGAATTACAGTTTCTTCTGAACAGTGTCAGTTACATAAATGTGGATATGAATGCAATCAAACGGCATCACAGTCTACATACAGTTCTGCTCCTCTCACCCTTCACCCCCAATGAATATAATGTCATTTTGTTCCTTCACCCCCAATGAATATAATGTCATTTTGTTCCTTCACCCCCAATGAATATAATGTCATTTTGTTCCTTCACCCCCAATGAATATAATGTCATTTTGTTTGACAGCAGTGTGAAATGAACCTCATTCTGTTGTTTTCCATTGGTCCAGTCTATAAATCAAACAGTTCATGAAAAAAAAACAAAAAAAAAAACCCTGAAAATTTTCAGGACACTGGAATATGATTTTGATTCCTGCACGCAATCAAACCCATTGTTCATTCAAGACTGAGCCTCTCCAAGCAGACCTGCGCACGACCTTTCTTTCCTTCATAGTGGAACCCAAGTCAACCTGGCTATTGATAGTGGCACTTCAGAAAGGCTTCCAACATAGCCCTCACTGGAATCTTCTTCATAGACATTCCAGTCACAGCGTCATAGCTGCAATCCTATTGGAGTCGAACTTCGGGAACCTGGCAATGATGGGGGTGAGTGGAGTTTAAAAAAAGGGCAGTTCCGCTTTTGACTGAAAGCATTTCTAAGACCTTTATGTTTCAGTTTACCAATGTGGGGTTTACAAAGAAAATGTACTGTCCATGTATATAACTGCAAACATCCAGATAACATCATCTGGGCACAACTGCTGTCCTACTTTATCATCCCGATTCAATAAAGACCCACCAGGCCCCAATATATATATATATATATATATATATATATATATATATACATTTTTTTTTTTAAACAAACAGAAATTCTGGATTCTTTCACTTAGTTCAGGAGTTTGGGAATAATGTCTACATTCGAGGAATTACAGAAAAATTCAGAAGGCTCGGCAGCCATGCAATGTAAAATACACTACGCTCAGATGGATTTGAAACGTCTAGACTGGTCAGACCATGAAGGCTGACTGGTGTGGAATTAAGGGAGGTAATGGTGGAATCTGGTATCCCAGAGGCGCAGCACAGGTCCATTTTTCTTTCTGCGCCACATAAATGATTTGCCAGTATTAATTTTGGCAACTACACTACATCAACACCACACACACACACACACACACACACACAGAGGCAGCACCATATGTTCACTTTCAACAGCACGACCAACTTTATTTTGAAGAATGAATTGGTGAACGTCTTGATCCAAACAGCATTCATTTTAACTCTGGTCAGTAAGACAATCAACTCTCAACTATCAAATGTGTGCCAGTGTCTCAGAGAGAGAGAGTGTGTGTGTGTGTGTGTGTGTGTGTCTGTGTGCATGTGTGCCTGCATGCGTGTGTGTGTGTGTGTGTGTGTGTGTGTGTGTGTGTGTGTGTGTGGTGTGTGAGTTCACTAAGCACAGAAAACAAAACAAACACAAGCTGGTATGATGTAAGTGATGAACATCAAACTCAAAACAAACACGCAGATGGCTCAGCATCCATTCGACTACCTTGCTCAGTGTACATGTTAAAACAAAACAACGTCATGCCCCACACACATTCTCCAGCAGCCCCTCACGATTCATTACAGGTCACCAGCAGCCCCGTTTGATGCCCGACATCTGATTATAGTCCGCAAAATGTCTCCACATGATGCGACTCAGTCGCCACTTCTGCAGCACCCCACGAGGTCGGGAGGTCAAAATGCAGCGGGAGCGCAGTCGGATATAGTTGCTGTCCCTTGGTAAGGCGGCCACCTCCACATCAGCAATTTCCTGGAAGATACAACAGAAACATGTGAAGGTCAGTGAGGGGAAACATGGGAGACTGACAGATCTTGATGACGACAGACAAACCATGTATGTGGAGACGTAAACAGAGTCAAAATTGTGACGGCTCTTCCGACCAATCCTAAGATCTTACTATCAGGGTTGCATCTAGAAATTTCTAAAATGGGGGGCTTTGCCCCCATTGGTATGAAAATTTGGGGGGATCTGGAACCAATAAGGGGGGCTTGAGTAAAGGAACACATATTTAGTTTTAAATTAACTTTTCACATAACGACTCCAGCACCTCAAAAATACACTCCTGAAACTCCTCAGCAGTTGCTCTGGATTGATATGACGCATTCTTGCCAACAGACATGCTTTGCACATCCACACCTTCAAAGTCAAGCAAGTCCAAGACAGCACTGTATTTAGATGTGGGAAGGTTTTCTTTTGCCATCCAGTACGCACAATGCAAAGCACTAGTCAACGATTCAGTTTTCTGATCAACAGCTGTCTTATGTGAAGACTGGAATTCTTTTCTGAGTGAAATGTCTTGTACTGCTTCCTTGTGGTCAGGGAGACTGACGTGACGATCTAGCGTTGACGTGCGAAAATTCCGACAACCCTTGGTAAACGTATTCTTCTTTTTGCTTTGTAAGCACCAGTCACAGAACATCACTTTTGCTTCATTATCGTAACGAAGCCAAGGCCTACTCTTCGTCCAACTGTCCATAAAATCATGTTTGCGCTGTTTGCACGGTGGTTCGGAGACACTGCTAGCACAGTTCAAGTTTTGATCTTCGGCAACTTCACAGTCTTGATCACTCGAATCTTCAAAATCACTGTTGACACGATCTATATCGCCAGCAGCCGAAGAGGAACAAGGTTGTTCGCAGGTTGCTTGTTCGTCGATTTCCAACGCCTCTATCTCAGTATCACTGTTCTCGTTTTTCTTTTCCGATGAACGCTTGAAATAATCCAGAATCGACGCCATGATTTCGCAGTACACGCTGCAAATCCAACCGGCCGGAAGTTGGTAAATTTAAGCGGAGCCCGTTGATTGGCTGAAAAGACTGAAAAGACCCAATCAAAATACTTGTTGTTCTCTGCTTTCGGAAAGTAATGCATCTCGCTTGACTCGCTGCTTACAACGCAGCTCTATTACTTTCAGTTTCGAGCGGATCTTTTCGTTTGCGGCATTTCTCAGAATTTGGGGTTTTTTTTCCCGCAGCGTGTTTGGATTTTTGCGGGCATGCCGATAATTTTGCGGGAATCCCGCAATGCCGCGCTCTAGATGCAACCCTGTACTATTGTTGGTTAACTGGGAAAAAGACAATGGCTGAAGACAATCAGACAATCCTTTTCTACAGCTGGTTCCTCAAGACCATGTTCATCTTGTTGGTATAAAATGTAGACGAAGGATTTGAACGCGAAGGAAACGATTAAGAAACCAGATCGTTTGCACTTTGTTCTCCATCTGTTTTTTTCTCTGTTCATGAACATCAGACACTGGACAGCATGATCTGCAAAATAGTGTACATTTCCTAGAGGCTGGTCAGAACAGCCACTGAATTCTCCTCTGAAGGGGTGTGCCAGACAGACTGTCAGTATTCGGTTCCAGCCTGGCTGCCCACAATGGTGTCCGCCTTCAACTTTTCACCATCACTGTGCCTTCAGCTTTTTTGCATCAGACTGACCTCAGACTTGTCTGGGAACCGTGGACTTGCACTTGGGAGTATCATTTCTGAGGAACATGGGTGTACTCTATGTACAACCTTAAGGGTATCAAGACGGTCAATTATTCAAAAGTTTAAAAGATTGTCAATTCTTTAGAAGTTTGGCAGTTCTGATCAACCAGTCATAAGCGGAATTTACCTGGTGTGGAACATCAACATTGCCTCTGACGAGCCCAGCCTCATTTTGATATCGTGCAAATACACTATCACAGCTGCCAACGCAGAACGTGCACCATTTTGACATTTTAAGTGTAGCATTCCAAATTCAACTGTAGTACTCGTATGCACGATCACAAGTCAGCATTTTCAATCGCTCTTCACTCTGCACACAACATCATGCTGGACAATGAAGATGGAAATCTCACTAGTTATTCCCTGGTTTTGACTTCAGCTATAGAGGAATTAAAATGGCCGACAACCACCACCAATAGATAAGGCCACAAATTTGCACTCATCTTTTTGGTGATTTTTCTACTGCTTTTTCTTCCCCTCCTTAACAGACTTGACCAGCATTAAGAAATAAAAAACAGTCTACAGATCTACATCACATCAGTTCTCTTCCAGCTGCTGTCAAGTCCATGAAGAGTCTTTCTTTTTCCCCATTTATGTTTTATTGTAGCATTCCATTAAAAAGTGCATGGGCATAGCATTGTATTTAGCTATGCTTCCAGCGTAGCACTTAACAGCTCTGCGATGGGCATCAAACATTCAGGTTGTTGACCTCACACAAGGCCACCACTTCCCCATGTACTAAATGATGAAGGCTTGTTTTGTTGTTGTTTCTTTCTGTTGTTGTTTTTTTCTTTTAACTTTTGTCTCTGGCAAACTTACGTAATCCTCCGCTTCAAGCTCACCATCATGGTTGCTTCCCCTGAAGCGACCTACAATTTGACAAGCTGTCAAATATTAATCTTGGCTACCACACACGAAGCAGCTAAGCATATTTGTAAACTTGTTTGACTGATTTGTTGTTGCTGTTGCTGCTGCTGTTCAGTGTATGATTTTACTTACCCAACGCACTGGTCCTACTACTGGTGGATCAACTTATGAAATACTATCAATACTGTATGGATTCCCTGGTCTGTGAACTGTCATTTCCGACTCAAGAGATCTCCATTCTTCACCCCTGTCAACATCCACCTACAGTGACTGACAAGTAGGTGCTATGCCCTAAATGTTTCCGTACTACTATACCAGTCTCTCCCAGAGACCATACTTGATACTATCCCTCCACCTACATGGTTACTCTTTCACTTTCAGTTGGTCATGTGATGGTCATTTGTGAAGCGGGGTTTCTGGCACTGGTGGTGAAAGTAACAAGGCAAACAGTGTTAGGAACTTCAAGCTGCACCATGAGAGAGAGAGAGAGAGAGAGAGAGAGAGAGAGAGAGAGAGAGAGAGAGAGTGTGTGTGTGTGTAAGAGAGGGAGAGAGAGAGAGACAGCGAGAGAGAGAGAGAGTGAGTGTGTGTGTATGTGTGTGGTGAGTGTGTGTGTGTGTGTGTGTGTGTGTGTGTAAGAGAGAGAGAGAGAGAGAGAGAGAGAGAGAGAGAGAGAGAGAGAGCGAGAGAGAGAGAGAGTGTGTATGTGTGTGGTGAGTGTGTGTGTGTGTGTGTGTGTGTGTGTGTGTGTGTATGTGTGTGTGTGTGTGTCAGAGAGAGAGAGAGAGAGAGAAGAGAGAGAGAGAGAGAGAGAGAGTGTGTGTGTGTGTGTGTGTGTGTGTGTGTGTGTGTAAGTGTGTGGGTGTGTCAACATACTGAAATCCTATCTGACATGCAGTAGGAGACATAAACAGGCACACAACTGTAATAAAGAAAAAGATAAATAATAATAATAATACTGAATACTTATATAGCGCCTATTCTCGGCTTGAGGCCAAGCTCTAAGCGCTTTACAATCAACACTCGTTTACACAACGGGCTGCCTACCTGGGCAGTGCCGACTAAAGAGCTGCCAGCTGGCGCTTCATTCAGTCGTTTCCCGTGTCATCCAGTCAGTATCGTTCAATATCGATCACTCATTTTCCTTACTTCCTTCATTCTTTCCATTTCTCACGCAGGGTGCATGCTATGTGTAACGTGTCATCATCTTTCTTCCCTGACTCAAGAAATCTTAATTTCTGGACTTCTTTCACTTGTCACAGTCCTAATCAACACCACACCTTTAGTTTGAGACACACCCACCAACGCCACACCCACTCTTGGTTTCTTTCTAAGTTCAATTCAATATAAAGCAGCACAAAAACAAAAAAAAAGAGAGAGACAGAGAAATAAAAAGCTTTGTATAATTCCTGAACAAAACTTTCAGTCTTATTTTAGGTAGTATCGATTTAAAGTTATCTACTCCGCTGGTGGCTTTCTTCTATCCGCCGATGGTTCATTCCCGATCCACCCTGTGTGTTGTGTGGAACACGTCAACACAGACTGACTGAGCAGCACTCAAAGCCAGCAATGTGCTGCCCCTGGATCAAAAGAGATCAAACTCACCTAACACACTTGAGCAACCTTACATGAGCAACTCGCACACAATTCCTTTTCATAGTCACTACATGTTCACCAAAATCCCTCCCCTACCCGGTACACCCCCCACCTCCCCCTGCCAAACTGGGCTTCAAAACAGTCAAACGGCAGTGAACAAGAAAGTAACTAAATGAAAGCAAGGCTGAATTGCGAAGGTTGCCGATGATGGTGGGACAATAATTTGACCGAACACAGAGCCCTGGTCATAGCTCATTGTACTTGACAGGAAAAGAAAAGCTATAAAATTTCTTTCCATGTGAATTTGCGAATGAAGGTTCGTGGTTGAGAATGAATTTGCCCACTTGTCTAAACTGCAACACAGGTCTGATTTTGGCAGTCAGCTGTTTGAATCACAGAGCTAAGAATGCAATCATTTTGTTATGGAAAAAAAAAAGGAAAAAAAAAAAAAAAGAAGAGAAAGGCTTGTAATAAAAGTGGTCATTCTTAAAAAAAAAAAAAGTTCAACTCTGTCTAGAACTGATATCAAGGAACTGCTCTTCTCCCTGCTGTTTGAGATAAACGGGGAATGAATGAATGAACTAGATGTCACTTTAAATTGTATAATCATATTTAGAAAATCCAAAGAACTCTTCTCATTTACTTGGAGTTGAAAACCAAAACCTGCCACAAAAATTCTTCACTGTCACAAAGTTATGGGCAAAGGGAGCTTTGAACTGGTTGCATGAAATCTTTTGTCTTCCCTCTCCCATGCATGCTGGCAAGAATGCACGCAAGTGTACAATTTTCGACAATTTCATCATGGTGTTGTCATGTTGTTTTAGCAACATTTCATAACATGGACAACATTAGCAGAAACTGATCTTCAGATATGCCATTTACAGGCATTCTACAGTGTGCAATTACCGTATCAATAGACTGAATTGTCATGAAGTGACAAAATGTAATTAAAAAGAAAAAGACCCTTATCATGTCATCTGCACTTTTACACCTGGGTAATTAGAAAACCTTGTCATCTAACAGCTGGTCGGTGACCTGTTTCCTCATTGACAGTCTGTCCAGTGCTGTGATGCCCAGCTGACCACCATCAGTCTTTCTTCACTTACATTTGTTTTAGCTTTTTGTAGCTTCTCCTTACAATTTACATCTGAAAACAATCTTTTACATCTAACTTGGCACTGTCTGGTCACCTAAGCTTAACTCTTGAGAAATATTTCAGGTAAAATTGTTTTTCCAATGCATCAAATTCCACAGTACTCCTCAGAATAATTCACACTTTTTCAAAGTTGAAGGTTTATGTTGGTTTCCACCTGGCCTAAACTTTGTCAGTGTTTGAGGCAAAGTCAACCCTATGGTCCATAAATGTTAATCAGACATCACATTCTGATTCCATGTTTCAGACAGTGCGGACCCTAACATCCACATGAATCTGAACCAGATGTCTAATTCTCACCACACACTTCGTGTTTCCGGCCATGTGAACCCTAACATCTACATGAATCTGAACCAGATGTCTCGTTCGGCCTACACACTTTGAGGAATAGTGAGCCCTTGGGTCTACATGAATCTTGACTTGATGTCACATTCTAACTACTCACTCCGGGGCAATGTGAATCCTAAAGTCCATATGAATCTTCACCAGACATTGCACTCTGGTGGCTGTACACTCACAATGTGAGTCTCTCACAACCCTGTACACAGAGTTTTTGAAAAAGAATATGCATGTGTGTATATGTGTGTATATATGAATGTTCACTCTAACATTTACATTTATACAGCCTTCATCATTTTACAAGATCTTATACAACGAATTCAGAGATTACAAAATACTGCAGCACGCCTGGTCTTGAGGGTTCCCCATAGAGACCACATCACCCCGCATCTCTACACTCTGCACTGGCTCCCCATAGCAGCACGCATTAGATACAAAATTGCATGCATGTGTTTTCGCGCTGTCAATGGATCTGGCCCTGTCTATCTTTCTCACCTGGTTAGCATATACACACCGGCAAGAACACTCCGCTCATCATCTGACACTCTCACACTCTGCAAGCCACGCGTTTCAACAAAAACCTATGGTGAACGTTCCTTCTTTTTTGCAGCCCCTTCCGTTTGGAACTCTCTCCCACTTTCGATCCGCTCTGCCAAAACTGACTCTGCTTTCCGCTCTACTCTCAAAACCCATCTGTTCAAGGAATCTTTTCTATAGAAAACATTTTTGTCCTGTTATTGGGTGTGTCATGGCGTTACGTGTTGTAAGTGTTACACTTGAAAACTGACAGTGTGAGCGCGCGCACGTGTGTGTGTGTGTGTGTGTGTGTGTGTGTGTGTGTGTGTGTGTGTGTGTATGTGTGGTGTCAATGTTGGTTGGCTAGCCCCCCCCCCCCCCCCCCCCCCCCCCTTTCCTTGCTGTGTTTCATTGTCATAATTGATGAGGTGACTGGGTTTATGGTTTTGTATAGTGATTTTTGTTTTTGACATGTTTATAGTTAAACATTGTAAAGCGCTGTGAGCTCTAGTGAGAAAGGGCGCTCTATAAATGTACGTTATTATTATTATTATTATTTATGCTGATGGGACAAAGACTGCATCTACTACACTAAACAGCACCTACATAAGTCATTATCATATCATAATGTCCACCAGTGTACATTTTGTGACCTTGAAAATAAAATCAAAGCACACTGTTTCTTAATATGACTTGACATAAACGTTCCAGTGACACATCCCTCTGATTTACTTGGCAACGTATTCGCATGCTTGTGGTAATTTAACACAATGATTCTCTTTAATAATTTTCCTTCTATGTATTGTTTGCTATGACATTCTTTAGTGTATGTATGTAGACACATTGGTTGTATTTCAATAAGAACATTTTCTGAAATCTGTATTTTGAACAAGAACAATATGCATCTGTGAAGACCCTTATCATCGGAAGGAGGTGAGACATGGTAATGCCTCTAAGAAATATATGGATCATAAGAGACCTGCATCGTCATGATTGTATCGTCAAAATCACCCTTCAGTAAAGAATATAGTGTTTAAACATTACAGGGCCCATACATGTCAAGTGTGTACTTAAAATTATATGTATACCCGATTACTTCTTTTTTTCTTTTTCACACAGAAAAAAATGACAAATAGATTATAAAGTTTTTGACAATCACCTGGATTTACTCTTTTTTTTTCTTTTTTACACAAAAAAAGACAAACAGATAACTGAGTTTTTGACAATCAGTATCACCTAGATTTTCATTACAATATTTTTAATAGTTTCATCTTTTATTGCAATTCTGGGTTGCGTTTAACCAAGAAAGTAGGGCAAAGGTTACACTGACAGATTTCACTGTTATTGTCTTATGAACTTCCCATGTGTCTCCAATGTTAATGATCGGTATCAGCACCACTACAAATCATCATCTCTTTTCAAAAAAAGAAAAAGTCAGTGACAGTTTCCCAAACATGAAATTAAACATCAAACGTTCAATGTGATTGAGATGCACTTATAAATTTCTTATCTTAAAAAAGTAAATAACAACAAAAAATGGGACTCAAAATATAAGCAAACCCAGTCCTTCCGATATTTTCAGGGTGTTAAAGAGAAACACATATATAGCGAAGATTCTGATGAAGTGCATTGAACTTTGCCCTTACAGCACAAACATTTAAATTGTTTACATTAATTAAAAGGACGGGAAGAAGGAAAAGTGTGCTTAAAATTGCACACTTTCTAGATTATTTTAAATTATAGGAATCATGTTAATATTCTTTCCAGTCATTGGTATCAGAGACAGACAGTTTTGTTTCTCTGTAAAATGTTTTTATGCACGTCAAATGTTAGAGAGGACTTTCTTGATTTGAAGATCTGAAATGAGCCTGAATCTCATTCTCCTTTTGGGCTGTGAAGAAATTTAATTTAACTTTATTAAGACTAAATAAGAGCCCAGCTTAGGATATGAGCAAAATAAGAAAACATGCTGTAATATCTTCTTTCATTCAGACACTTTCTATACATGTACCAATGCATTGATCATTTATGGCACTAATAATTGAAAAAACCAATCACTTGGTGCAAAATCCTGAACCAAGGCCAAATTAGTGTTTGTGTTTTTGAATGATCCATGGGCTGATGGTGTGTAGCTCATAGCTAAAAAAAAACCCATCAAATTTTCCGAGTGATTTGACTGATACAATTTTGTTTAAAGCACATAACTCCACAACCACTTTTCAGCACATGATGAAACCTCTGAGATATAGTACACTACATATAATTATTCTGACCCTTTGCTTTATTTTTCTCTACGTGTTTTCTACAAGATCCAAAACACTGCTGCCTCTGTCCCCATCCAACCCTGCTTATCCTTTTTCAACCCTCTCTCAGCCTGCCCCATGTGACTCACTTGCAGCTCTCTGGGCAAAATGGTGTTTTTGCGGATGGCATTGTAGCGCTGTCTGGACACATTGAACTGCTTAACACATTGCCTCCTCTTCACGTCACG
>CM031629.1:43360167-43367667 GCA_018398815.1 Conus ventricosus | reverse complement strand
TGAATTGAGGAAATTAGTTCTCGATAGTATTTCGTTTTTTCTCTGCGCTTCTGTGAATTTATTGCATTTCTCAGTATTCTAGATTCCTCTTCATAGCCATGTTGTTAAGCAGATCTCTAAGATAACCTGCCTCCTGTAACTCTTTAGTGTACCATGCCGGTTTGGGATTATGTCGTACTCTAATCGTTTTTAGGGGGCGTGTTTATCATATATTTCTGTAAATGTTCTGATCCAAAATTCCACAGCAACACTGGATCAGTTTATGTTGTAAACGTGACATGTAAATGACGTTTGCGGTCAAAGGGAAACAACTTCACGTATTAGTTCCTGGAGTTGGCAACTAGACACAGGGGGTTATTCCCCTTCCGGAAGTGACCCAGTTGTTTTCAATTTTCGGCTTGGGTCAAGTTAGGGCTCTTTGGTTTAGTTTTTAGTAGTTTATTATTAGTTTACTAGATATATTGATAGTAATAACAAATAATAGAGTAGTGTAGGCTGTAAGTAAAGAGTAAGTACAAAATATTTAAAACCTAAAAGAAACTACCATTCTGGGTGAGAGTGCTAGCGATTGCTCCTCAAGGAGAATTACATCACCGGTGCCATACGGTCTCCTGAATTTTGGCGCCAGTCAGAAGGCTCCTGACCCCCCTCAGATCAAGACACATCCTATTTCCAGTCTGTCTGCGGCCTCCAGATAGCTCGTGGGTTTTTGTTTTAGTAGGGAATCTTCTGAGGGGAAAAATTTGAAAGTTAATTGGGCAAACATCATTTCGCTCGCCCATTTAGTTAGGGACGTAGGTTCTTATCATTGTATGTCCTCATCACCTATGCCCCCACAACAACATTGGCAATAAAAGAACTGGATTCGGAGCTCTCTCATGTGGTCCATTGAACGAGAGATGTACAAGGGGGAAGTGACAAGCATTGAGACAGGGAGCAAGTGACACCCTACCCCCCCCCCCCCCCCCCCCCCCCCCACCCCACTCCGTAACATTTGGCGCTGCGAGCAGGATGGTGATGGGGACAAAAAGAAGTTAAGAAAAAAAATTTCAGACTAGAATAAACCCACCGAGGCTTCACAGACGACCCGGGCCCCGACGACTGAGACGGGAGAAGCCATACGGAGGGCCGTGATGAACGCTAGGGCTTGGAGACCTAGGGAGGACCAGACTGCTGGCGAGGACCATCAGTCCAGGACAAGACGGCACACCGGCAGCCCAAGACGAGGCAGCACCACCAGCCCGTGGTGATACACTTTGGATTGCATTAACAAAAACCCAACAAATGAATTCTCTGTGGAACATGATCTTTGAAATGTTTTTTTTTCTTTCATGAGCAGGAAAGGTGTATGCCTTGAGTGACATTTCCAGAGGAGGCAAATTTTGAACCTTATGATTTTTTTTACTTCAATTGAAATTCCTATGTTCTCACAAGTTGTGACAGATGTGTGAGCCTTAGCGAGTGGGTACACTTCATTATTGGGGTGTTTTGTTTTCTCTAGCCCCATAGTGCTCTCAAAGTCGGGGAGCAGTTGGATGCATTTGGCTGTATGGTTTTGGTTTGGTTGTTTTTTGTTTTGTTATTGGAAATGTTCTGTTCTTTTTCCCGTCTTTTATGACAGTGTGGGTATTTTTTTGTGTGTGGGGTTGTTGTTGTTTGTAACATTCCAAGTATTTGGGTGTTGTACCATTGGTAGTATTTTAAAAAAAAAAAGAAGAAAAAAAGGTAGTTGTCAAGATGTCGCAAGAGCGTGAAAGCGCACTGCATCCCAACGATGCCTAACTTACAGGCAGAAAGTTGGAAGATCCCCAGGACTAGGGAGAGGGATGATGATTAGTGGTGGTCTTGGGGGATGAGGAACCACAGCCCAGGCCATATGAGTGGGTTAGTGGAGGAGGTCGAGAGCCTACGCAGGCAATTAGAGGAAATGAACTCTCGGCCGCAGAAGGTTGTGGTGACTGGGCCCAAACAAAAAGTTAGGAAATTCCACGGGAGCCAGAAGTAATGTGGGTACGTAGTGAGGATTTATAGAGGAGGTTTGGTATTGCTAAGAGGGGAGGAGATAGAGAGGAGAGAGACGTGGCCAAGGAGATCAAGAGGGCGAAGTGCATTCAAACCCTTACAGATTACCTCAGGTGGTCAAACTTGATTTTTGTTGTTTCATAGTTGATTTGGTTTTTTGTTGTCTTGCATACGAGTGGCTCAGGTCTGCAAGTGCTAGAGGTGTGCTTGTTCATGATGTTTCGGCTGTGCAGCAGGAGGCCATAACAGTTTGGGTTTTTTTTGGTGTCGTGTTTTAAATATCCACAGAGAGAATGCTGATATAGGCATATATATATATTTTCATGATCTGTTTCATTTTTCTAATACCAACACTTGGAAGAGGTGAAGTTGCATTTTCCAGGGATTTCTGGTAGCAACTATAACCTTGTGTTTTGGTAATGAGGACCTATGGTTTTGCGTTCTCTGAGTGCGGTTTGGGTGGTAGGTGAGTGTAGTCCCTGGTGAGTTGGATCTGTTTATGCAGTGTGCATTGGTATTGGGCGTCGTGCCGTAATCACCAATTTGTTGGCTTGGTGTTCAGGGTGGTACAGACAGTTGGCATTGATATGTTTGTTGTTTGGTTGGCGTAGGATTGAGTGTCCTCAGGAGCGGACATTTCACAGTCGGGGAGAGTGTGACATGTAAATGACGTTTGCGGTCAAAGGGAAACAACTTCACGTATTAGTTTCCTGGAGTTGGCAACTAGACACAGGGGTGTTATTCCCCTTCCGAAGTGACCCAGTTGTTTTCAATTTTCGGCTTGGGTCAAGTTAGGGCTCTTTGGTTTAGTTTTTAGTAGTTTATTATTAGTTTACTAGATATATTGATAGTAATAACAAATAATAGAGTAGTGTAGGGCTGTAAGTAAAGAGTAAGTACAAAATATTTAAAACCTAAAAGAAAGCTACCATTCTGGGTGAGAGTTGCTAGCGATTGGGCTCCTCAAGGAGAATTACATCACCGGTGCCATACGGTCTCCTGATTTTGGCGCCAGTCAGAAGGCTCCTGACCCCCTCAGATCAAGACACATCCTATTCCAGTCTGTCTGCGGCCTCCAGATAGCTCGGTGGTTTTTGTTTTAGGTAGGAATCTCTGAGGGGAAAATTTGAAAGTTAATTGGGCAAACATCATTTCGGCTCGCCCATTTAGTTAGGACGTAGGTTCTTATCATTGTATGTCCTCATCACCTATGCCCCACAACAACATTTGGGCAATAAAAGAACTGGAATTCGGAGCTCTCTCATGTGTCATTTGAACGAGAGATGTACAAGGGGAAGTGACAAGCATTGAGACAGGGAGCAAGTGACACCCTACCCCCCCCCCCCCCCCCCCCCCCCCCCCCCCCCACTCCGTAACAAACGGATGAGAGATTGAGCTAAGCAAGTCATGTAGAAAATCTTGGTTGTTAAGTTTGTAAAGCAACGGTAGGTTATTGTCTTGTGTCCTGTTTTGGGAATTTTTACTCCTTTTTTGGACCATGTGACACACACTGGGTAATGATCACTACAGTTTAAACAGGGACACAGGCTTCTACTATGTTAGTTTTATCTGAAACATAAATATGGTCGATAAGTGTCTTTGAGTTTGGGTGTGACTCTCGTTGGAGATTCGATGAGTTGATGCAGGTTAAACAGATTGAATGCTTGAGTCCATTGATTTTGCGCTTTCAGAAGGTCTGTGTTAAAGTCTCCGAGTAAAATAATTTCCTTGGATTCTAGTGAGACTGCATCCATCATCGGAATAAATTTGTCGACCCAGTTTACTCTTTCAGATGGGTTCCTGTAGCAGAATCCAACCAAAATGGAAGGGTTTCTTTTCAGCTTAACTTCTATCCAGACACATTCTACACCGTTACGTTCTAGGTGTAGAAGTCGTTTGAAGCTAAGGGTTTCGCTGATGAAGATAAGAAGACCCGTCTCTTTCGTTTGTGCAGGATCTTTCCGGATTACGTTATATCCTGGAATAGCTACATCATTGTCGGTAATGTGTGTAGTTAATCTGGATTCAGAGAGCCCTAAAATATGAAAAGGTTTACCATGATTCCAAATCAGTGTTGAGATATCTGATGTCTTGTTAACTGCATGTTGGATATTAAGGTGACAGATTCGAAGTCCTTCTTTGCATGGCCATACAGACTGGTTCTTGCTCATTTGTAGTTGTGCACTGATGTGATGATAGTAGGAGACGATTTCGCACGTTAACTGACGATGGGTTTGTATGATCAAGGAACACAATAAGATCACATAAAAGGGAGGGGAAATGGGTTTGGTTTACACACTGTGACAACTTTGGGAAATCAAAAAAGTATGAGAAGAAAAGAAAATCTTCACAGTATTATGTCAGTAAGCTCCTCGATCAGATGGTACTGATGGATACACTTTTCTGAAAGGAAAATATACAGTCACTCATAAAGGAAGTAAATTTGAAGCAAAATTACCAAATAAGGGGATAGAAGGAGAGGGGGAAAAAGAAGTAAAACTGAAGACAAAAAATGCAAAGAATCAACACTTCAAAACGAAAACAAATTTTAAAAAAGAGAGGGAAAAAAAGTCACTTATAATTTCACAAGTCACAAAGCCGCATTTGTAAAGTGCGAGTTGGCTATGCACAAATTGCCTCGCTCGTAGTAAATAGCAGTTTTTCTGGGAGTCTCCTGCTGCAGAGGCTTTGTTCAGTCTCTTTTCTAAGGCTCACAGTCTCGCACTTTTACGAAAACTTCTTATATATACGTGGTGAAGTCCACTTAGATAACATGGAATCAGCACTGCCGGCACAGGGTAAAAGTTACACACACACACACACACACACACACACACATACACACACCACACAATAGTAAGGTTAAGGAAACCAAGCATCGCAAGTTGATTTTGCATGGAAGAAAAACGTGTGTAGGATGTGAGGAAAACCACCAGGTGAAGCCTTGTGTACCACAGTATCTTGGTCTACACTTTGCGGCACAATCTTCTGTTGCAGAGGAGGTGTTTTTGTTGCATTTCTGGCTCCACGGAAATATAACGAACGGTAAAAGTTAACGGTACATCTACACATACAGACATGAGCACTCTAGCACGCATGATCACACACACACACACACACACACACACACACACACCACACACACACACACACACACATACACACACAGCACACACACAGACACAGAATACACTCATATAAGACACACACACACACACACACACACACACACACACACACACACACACAACATTAACAATTCATACGGCACAAATTAACAATACATTCACATACATACACATACATACAAATGTGAGCGCTCTTGCACTCGTGCTCGCACTCTCTCTCTCTCTCTCTCTCTCTCTCTCTCTCTCTCTCTCTCTCTCACACACACACACACACACACACACATATACAGACAGCACACTCATACAAAACACACGCGCATGCGCGCGCGCACGCGCGCGCGCGCACACACACACACACACACACACACACACACACACACTTAATCCCCCCTACAAATACACACTCAACGGAAACTGCTACCATTCGTAAGAACTTAATCCGCGGCCATACAAATGCAAAAACAATTAAACATTTGTGCTCTCTCGCACACACAAAAAACTGGAACCTGAATCAGAAGTGTGGGGGAAGCATGGGGTGCTGGGAGGTAGGAAGAGTGGCCAGTACCATGGATGATGTGAAGGAGACATGGTCCGTGGAAAGTAACTGAAGGGTGGAGGAACAGGCATAGGTGGGGGAGGGACAGACCTGTTGAACCAGGGAGATGGGGGAAGAGCGCTCTCGCCTGGCGGAACACATAGCGGGCGGTAACTTCGGTTGTCTGGGAGACGAGTGACTGGACCAGGGACGCTGTCACTGCTCGTACACACATCTGGCCGGTGTGGTCTTGGAGGATCTTGCTGGAGGGGGGAGGGTGCGGTGGGGAAGGATGTGTCAATAAGCCTAGTGTTGGTGTTATTTGGGGTAGGCCTAGTTGAGCGAGAGGCTGGCTAGATTCATTCGGGCAGCACAGATTTCCTTCCTCGCACTACGAGTGACGACGGGACTAGCCTGTGTCGCCGGGGGACGGCTCTCGAGGCGGCGTGACACTTGGCGATGAGGCGCTGCCACTCTGCGAACTACCCAGCGGCCTGCACATCTAGCAGGGCTCTCCCTTTGGGGGGGGGGGGAGGGTGGAATTGTACCTCATTGGGCGCAGAGTGGGCATGACCTACGTGCAGCGGCTCGGCGACTTGTGCCTCGTACGTCTCCCGAGTCGGCCTCACGCGGCACAGGACTGTCGACATACAGCATGAAGACGGCCGCCCGGTGGCCCTGACGACAGCCTTGGAGGAACTACCACGAACAACATCAACATCAACCGCAGCCGAACTACCTTCAGACGACCGCTCGGCGGTCCCAATGACTATCTACATATAAAGCAAAAATACATGTCCCAATATGTCCTGCTTGTGCAGGCCGGAGGACGTTAAGCAGAACCATTTGATTTTTGGCTGGCTGGACGTTCTCGTGGTCACTCTGTGTACGCACAAGTGAGCTGGATGGTGGTGGAGGGGCTTCCTGGAGGGGGGAGGGGGGAGACGATAGTGAAGTGCGTAAACCTGACGGGAGGTTTGGGAATTCTGAGAGGGTGAATGGGGGAGGGGAGAGAGGGATCTGGGACGTCGTGCGCTGTTGGTAGCATGAGACGTGTGGCGTGTAGGGGTGGGTAGGAGGGCCTGTCGTCTAGGGGGGAAGAGGTTTTGCGTCACACGTTCCACTCCCTTCCTGCTGGGTTGTGTTGAGTTGTAGTACAACGCCAGTCTCAGGGCACCGCGCTGGGTGGTGAAGGTGGCACAATGGCTGATGAATTTAACCCCCATTGCTGAACAGGCCTCCTGAAGGTGGTTGTTGCTGGGGCGAATGATGGTGTTCAGAGGGTGCCGCCCTCTTGCCGGGATAATTGCAGAGGCCTGAAGTTGGGCTTTGGGGAAGACTCGGTGGCACTGCACAATGAGTTCTCGCCACTGCTGCGTTGATATTGCACCAGCTGGCTGTGATGCTAAGAGCTCGCTACAGTCACCAGCCCCCACATGGAAGGTAGCCTGCATCACGGTGTGGGTGGGTGTCTGCTTTGCAAGCCACTGAGTCAGACTGGCGACCGTTAGATCGTTGGCACACTCCAACTGAGCACTGGCCCTAGGGATATTAATATATCTCAGGGTGCAGTCACTCAGCAGTATTGTAGAGGTCCGTCTATCAATGGAAACCTTTTGAAGAGGGTGGGGAGGGACACGTTGAGGAGATAATTTTTCAGGGATAGGTTTCGCCTGACAAAGGGGAGGTGGTCGGATATGGGAGTCAGAGGATTTGTCACAGGAGTCAGAGGATTTGTCACATTGGGGGGATGGGTTGTCCTGTACTTTGTCACTGTGAGTTGTGTTGGTAGGGCTGAATGGGGGTGGTGCATCC
>CM031629.1:43350167-43355167 GCA_018398815.1 Conus ventricosus | reverse complement strand
ATTCTTGGCATCTAAATTAAACATTTTATAAGTTTTTGAGGTGTCCAGAAATCTTCAGCCTATAACAATTTCAACCCATGGTGAACGGAACAGTCGGCAGAATTCGCATGAAAAAGGAAATGATTACTTCCACTGTACACGGTGTGATTTGGAGCTCTAAATAAAGTTGAGAGAGAGGGAGAGTTACACATTGGTAAACATATAAAATGTCGGTACACACACACACACACAGACATGCACGCGCACACACACGCACACATATACTGCACAGGATCGCATCTGTCAGATTTGGTTGCGATGAACAGCAACATAGACAAAACAGTTGGGAAGCATGAGATGAGAACAAGAACACCATTCCTCTTTTCCTTTCATATTCATTTTCACCAGTCTTCTCGTTTTATAAACAGTTTTATTTTCAAAACATGATTTTACAAGTTTCAGAATTAGAACGTGTATGCCAATTCACCCATTTTCACACAGCGCTCACTCCTCCACCACCACTCCCCTTCTCTCTCTCTCAAAACACACACACACACACATGCATAGAGACATACACAGGGATACAAGTACTGATTACCGTTGTGTAACAAACAGATGGCATCAGAGAAGCAGCGATCACAAGTAGCAGACAGTCCTTCTTAGCACGTTTCTTTTGTTAGCAAAGGGAATAACCCCCACCCACCACCCCACCCCACTCCCATTTTGAAAAGAAGCATATAAAAAAAAACACAAGGAGATGAAGGAAGAAACAAACATATATCCAGTGATAACGTCCGCATGAAAACGTAAAGCATGATCAACCTATCTGTATGTCAGACAGATACTGAACCAAAAAACTGCAGGCTAACATCACATCCCTCCTCTTCACCTGGTGACGATACAAAAACGATATGAATATCATGTTAAAATAAACAACTGCAAAAAATACAACTCTCCCTTTCTCCTGGTGAAGGACAAAAACGATACGAATATCATGTTAGAACAAACTACTACTAGTAAAAAAAAAAAAAAAAAAAAAAACTCCAAAACCCCCTCCCCTTCTGGTGACGTACAAAAACGATATGAACATCATGTTAGAAGAACAAACAACAACGAAAAAAAAAAAAAGCCCAAACGACTTGTCACTGAAGCAGTCACAACGATTCCACCAGTACAGACAACAGCACAGGCGAGGGCCACAGGACACCAAAACCAGTACAGACAACAGCACAGGCGAGGGCCACAGGACACCAAAAGCTGTCTCTCATTCCTCTTCCTACACAATGCTGCAACGACTGCTCAGTCAGGTGTGTGGGCGTCAGGGGTCTCCGTCAGTACAAATAGCTCAAGTCTTCTGGCAGTCTGGTACTAGCAATGTCATGTTTTCTAACACTCTCTTCCACTCTGTCTCTTCTAGGGTATAATTTTTGTCTTTCTTTAAACTTTTTTTTTTCTTTCAACCTTTGTGGATCATTCTCTTGCCATCGTTACGGAAACACTGTCTGCTGGTCGCAATAAATGATACCTCAGGTCTTTTTTTTTTCTTTAGAAAAAAAAAAATCTTGTTTGGGTTGTAATCTGGTATTGAAGTACTGAAAAAGTCTATGACTTTTAGATGGACGCAAGCTGCCCATTCCACAGTGTCCATTTGTTCATTTAGCTTTTGACGCACCTTTTGTTCTAATTTTATGCTAACTTCCTTTCTCATGTTCCCCCGTTCCCCTCCATGCTTACACCCGAGAACCGAGTACTGAAATAGAATAGCTGGCGAATCTCACCACATCTCAGTCTTATCTGCTTTCAAGGATGCTAATAGTTCAGCTGCTATGTCATTCAGTTTTTTTGTTGTTTCTTTTTTTAGGATGTAACCTTTTTTTTTAGATGCCCTCCCCCCTCCTCCTTCCCCCCACCCTCTACACACACACACTTGAGTTAATAGCCTGACAAGGCCCTGTGTGGTCGGCTGGGCAATTGTCACTAAAAACAACACCACCACTTCTAACTGCAATCCAGACTTACTTGTACTGACTCCAAGCAGACTGAGATGCACTGTACTCATTTTTTTTTTAATCCTGCAGCACATTTCTGCATTAATATTTCAATTATATGGTGCTGCATACGCTGAGAGGTTTGTCAACTTTACCAAGCTTTTCCCCTACTCTCCAGGCTTTTTACACTTTTTCTACACTTATTCAAAGCCTGTTAATTTGCCAGCTGAGTTTTTCCCAAGTTTCCAGCAAGAGAGAGAGAGTGATTTCCAAAACTTTAGCGGAGGGGTTTTCCAGTTTTCCCCCAATACACGACAGTCTTGAGAATACCAGTTCAGCTTCATCACGTTTTTCAGTCCCTTCAAAGACTGTGACAACCCTGCAAACACACACACGAATTGGCCCTCGACATGACACTACTGCACCACAATGAACAGCTATGACACAGTGACCACTCGTCCTGCCGTCATCGGCAAACCATCTCCTACAACATGCAACCTCATCTACGTATCTTAAAGTACTTGGTACCACCAATCATCTATAAAGCTTTACTCCTGTGCATGGATTTCCACGAATCATACAAGTGACCTACAGTCTGTAAATAATAAGAATCAATCCTCTATTATTAAAAAAACAAAAAAATTCAATAATGACAGCGCACAAAATACAAGTACAGTACCGTCAGCCGTAATTGAGCCAAATAGTCTCTCCCCCATTTTCACCATCCCTATATAACAGAAATGTTAGTTCAATTCACAGGCAGGCAGACAGACGGTACAAGGCCATACAAAAGTACAAAGGAGCATCATAACATTATACATCATGTTCTGAACCTGTTGTTACAGTTCGACACTCTGTCTGATAGGCTGTGATAAGTGATATGAAGAACAAATAACAAAAACTTTCTCTGAATGATGAGGGGGGTGGGGGGTGGGGGGGGGGGGTGAAAGGAAGGTGCGAGGGATGAGGAATTCAATTCGGATCTACCGGTATGGAAAGAAAAAAACCCCAATGAATTCAGTTTGAATCTACTAGTATGAAAAACAACAACCAATCTTTGCCAACGAATTCAGTTTGAATCTACTTGAATGAAAAAAAAACATACAAACAACAAACATCAAGAATGAAGAGAGAGAGAGAGAGAGAGAGAGAGAGAGAGAGAGAGAGAGAGAGAGAGAGAGAGAGAGAGTACAGTCACTTCAGATTTATCACTACAACAAAAAACATCAAAACCCTTGTGTGTGTGTGTGTGTGTGTGTGTGTGTGTGTGTGTGTGTGTGTGTGTGTGTGTGTGTGAGAGAGAGAGAGAGAGAGAGAGAGAGAGAGAGAGAGAGAGAGAGAGAGAGTGAAAAAAAAAGATTAAAAAAAAGACTGAAGTACTTGTGTGATAATGGAACATGTCAGCCAGTAGTGTGATAATAGATGTCAGCCAGTAGTGTGATAATAGATGTCAGTAGTGTGATAATAGATGTCAGCCAGTAGTGTGATCATAGATGTCAGCCAGTAGCATGATAATGGAACATGTCAGCCAGTAGTGTGATAATAGATGTCAGCCAGTAGTGTGATAATGGAACATATCAGCCAGTAGTGTGATTATGAAACATGTCAGCCAGTAGTGTGATAATAGATGTCAGCCAGTAGTGTGATAATGGAACACGTCAGCCAGTAGTGTGATAATAGATGTCAGCCAGTAGTGTGATAATGGAACATGTCAGCCAGTAGTGTGATAATGGAACACGTCAGCCTGTAGTGTGATAATAGATGTCAGCCAGTAGTGTGATAATGGAACACGTCAGCCAGTAGTGTGATAATGGAACATGTCAGCCAGTAGTGTGATAATAGATGTCAGCCAGTAGTGTGATAATGGAACACGTCAGCCAGTAGTGTGATAATAGATGTCAGCCAGTAGTGTGATAATAGATGTCAGCCAGTAGTGTGATAATGGAACACGTCAGCCAGTAGTGTGATAATGGAACATGTCAGCCAGTAGTGTGATAATAGATGTCAGCCAGTAGTGTGATAATGGAACACGTCAGCCTGTAGTGTGATAATAGATGTCAGCCAGTAGTGTGATAATGGAACACGTCAGCCTGTAGTGTGATAATAGATGTCAGCCAGTAGTTTGATAATGGAACATGTCAGCCAGTAGTGTGATAATGGAACACTTCAGCCAGTTGTGTACAAAAAAAAAAGTGTCTTTGTTCATCAATCGGTGGGCTCATTTGGCAAACAGTAACAGTTCATTGTAAAGCTTGTCGTCGATAAACACCTGGACCCCCAATACAACACGCCCAAATATGAATGAACACTTCACAACGACATGTCACATGACATTCCCCCCCCCCCCCACCCCAAAAAAAATCCTGTCAAAACCCCTCACATCGTATGTACAGCAGAATATCTAGGATGTGAACACAACCAGTACTACACAGCGGGTCATGAAGCAGTACCACCAGAACCTGAACACAACCCGGGGACACAACCCTACCCAGTCGATACTGAAGGCAAAAGAACTAAGGAGACCACAACAGCCATTCTTCACCTGCACACTGTCCTACTCAAATCTGTGCCGAAGGCCAATGTAACAGGAAGACCACAACAGCCATTCTTCACCTGCACACTGTCCTACTCAAATCTGTGCCGAAGGCCAATGTAACAGGAAGACCACAACAGCCATTCTTCACCTGCACACTGTCCTACTCAAATCTGTGCCGAAGGCCAATGTAACAGGAAGACCACAACAGCCATTCTTCACCTGCACACTGTCCTACTCAAATCTGTGCCGAAGGCCAATGTAACAGGAAGACCAGAACATTCATTCTTCTGAGACAATTCCGTTTTCACTTATCAGTAGCTCAGCCATCAAAAACACAGTCAGATTAACTTATTGTTGTGTCCCACACCATGTCTATCAGGCCATTGCTCAATTCGATTGCAATTGTAGCAAAAATTTATAACGAAAAAAAAAAAAAATGTGAGAAACAAATGTCGTGGTTTTTAGTATTTCTTTTGAATTTCAATCTGATCAGTCAA
>CM031629.1:43286380-43350067 GCA_018398815.1 Conus ventricosus | reverse complement strand
GATCAGTTCCGCCCAGTGTGTTAGCACCCTGTCTTGACGGGCGGAACATTCCATCTGGTTTCAAACACAAAAGCTTTTGACACCATTATCCACTCCTCTTCTTCACCTGAAACACCAGGCATGGACCTGATGGGGTAGGTCCTCACAGGGCAGCAGGTCAGGGCAAAACCTGACCAGGTCCACCACCAACGCCAGTCTAGCAGAGGCAGGCTTCACAGATGCCAGATTCTGCCACTGGCTAGTTTGGCTGGAAACGGGAAAAGCAGTCGAACAGGTGCAAGACT
Organism: Conus ventricosus; assembly: GCA_018398815.1. Taxonomy (NCBI): domain Eukaryota; kingdom Metazoa; phylum Mollusca; class Gastropoda; order Neogastropoda; family Conidae; genus Conus; species Conus ventricosus. The sequence goes on along the minus strand of CM031629.1, from coordinate 43,349,783 downwards.
TACCCATTTCAAGAATGTGGCTACTTCTTCAAGCCCTTTTGACTATGCAGAGATTTAGCATTCTGACCGATTTACGCACCTGTCTGAGCACACTGTCACCACTGCTCTTTTTTTCCTTCTCGCTCACCAGTGAGCCCCAAGGCACTCTTGCCATCCCTCACCGATGTCTTGCCTACGACTGTCGAAAGAACGTGCTCTGAAATCCTGCCACTTGCAAGTTCTTAAGAACTACCTCCCTCTGGCCTCTACCAGACATGTCTGATTAGGCATGCTTTAGAAGTATGTACGAATATTATGCCAATTACAGCCTCTCTACCATGCGTGATGACATCAGAAGAAGCACGGACCTCTCTGCTTCTTCTGCCAACATCATCACCGGTTGCTGAAAGACCACCGATTTTCTGCACCAATAACAACAGCACCAGGTCCACGAGGTCACAACTCCAACCACCATATGGAATCACCACAAATTGCATCTCCAAACAGACTTTTCCCTGTTTGGTTACTGTTCAAAAATTATATCTCCAAACAGACTTTTCCCTGTTTGGTTACTGTTCAAAAATTATATCTCCAAACAGACTTTTCCCTGTTTGGTTACTGTTGCAGGGCAACACAGCTTTAGCCAGACGAAGATGCCTCCTGAGAGGGGGTGATCAAAAAGACAAGTCACAACAATAAAACACAAATATTCAAGGAAAAACAGGAGAACACACAAATCTATCAGAACCCACAAAACACTGTTAATACTATAAACATCAGTATAACGAGACAACCATTTTTTTTCACCTTCCAACCCCCTCCCTCCCCTCCTCCCAAATACATCATAACACTACAAATCACTAACCCCACAGGGAAAAAAAAAAAAGAAAAAAAAAAGGAACAAGAAAAACACAGCCGACGGTGACAAGCAGTCACCATGGCAACTGAGGAAGCTTTCCCACATCCGTTTGCACTTTCTCACACAAAAGCTACTCATGCACACATCACAAACCCTTTCACGCCATTTGCACAACAACGCAGTCAGGCACCTTAGCCAGAGCGACCAGACCACGTCTGGTTTCCACAGAGTAACAACTTGACGAAAGCCAAAAATACCAGCACACAACACTAGTCATTTCAGGTTGGGAGTGCTTCTCCCAGGCGGTCTTAAGCGGTGGGTTTCAGAACGCATTGTTCAGTCTGAAGCAAGTCAGCAAAGCGACTGGAGTGGGGGGGTGGGGGGGTTTGCGGAGGGGCAGATTTTTGTTTTTCAGCAAGGTCACATCATGTTTCATTCATCATAGAGTGCACAGGCTGTTCTTGTGGTGTTTACATGAAGGCAGACTGTCAGTCATCAGGGCTCTGGTCTTGATAAGTGAAAGGAGTTCAGACTGGTGTCCCATTCACCTAGACCCCACAGGGCAGCAGAACATATGCAGGCCTTAAGAATGTACTCTGTGTATCTGCAGAGCATCACAGTACCAAAAGCACGTATAGCTGCACGATTATCCCTCCCTGATGGCCACTAATCATACCCAGGGACGGGGTCGCCTCCTTGAGATGGGATGGGGCGGACAGACAGATGAGATCATCTGACGGTGTCGTCATCTGACAGTGTCCTCGTTGTGATGGGGTGAGGCAGACGATCAGGTCATCAGAGTGCAGCCTCTCTGTGATGGGATGAGGCAGACATTCAGGTCATCCGAGTGCATCCTCTTTGTGATGGGATAAGGCAGACATTCAGGTCATCCGAGTGCATCCTCTTTGTGATGGGATGAGGCAGACGATCAGGTCATCAGAGTGCATCCTCTTTGTGATGGGATGAGGCAGACATTCAGGTCATCCGAGTGCATCCTCTTTGTGATGGGATAAGGCAGACATTCAGGTCATCCGAGTGCATCCTCTTTGTGATGGGGTGAGGCAGACGATCAGGGCATCAGAGTGCATCCTCTTTGTGATGGGATGAGGCAGACATTCAGGTCATCAGAGTGCATCCTCTTTGTGATGGGATGAGGCAGACATTCAGGTCATCAGAGTGCATCCTCTTTGTGATGGGATGAGGCAGACATTCAGGTCATCAGAGTGCATCCTCTTTGTGATGGGACGAGGCAGACAGATCAGGTCATCAGACTGTAAGATCTTGTTACAGAATGGGGCTGCCGGATTTTTCAATCCGTCTTGCCTTTGGTCACATGGGAAAGGGTCAGTCGACTTACGCGAAGCAATATCTTTGAAGCTGATGCAAAGTCTGCTCGTCATCCTTCAGATCTGTACCCTGCACCTTAATATGGTGCAACAGTCAAGGAGTTAAAGACTAAGGAATTTTTCTCCCAAGTTCATGAAAGCGAGTCTAAACTTTTCATCAGGCGAGTATATGCAACCTGTGCAGCGTACTTTTACAGATGCAGAATTCTGCCATCTATCGTTGTCATTTTTTTTCCCCTTTATTCTTCACAATTCACATCCTTCAGACTTCGAACAAAATGCAGCTCAAAGACTGTTGCCAGTAAATTGACTATGAAAACGGCTCATTTTTGCTATAAACTTTGAAAATTATTACTGAAGTCTTTATGTACTGCAGCATCATATCGAAAGCAAAAAAAAAAAATCCCACCTTCATATCCATTTTGCAATATCAGACTACTCCAACATGCCTCTTCCCCATCTCACTCCATCATTGGTCCTCCTTTCTCCCCTCCATCAAACAACCTCGTCAAACCCTCAGAAAAAAGGACAGGGAGAGACACAGTGAGAGAGAGAGAGACAGAGGGAGTGGTGGCACAGCCGACGACTCTAACACACCTTTTCAGCGAGTAAATCATTATCATGCTCAACGACATGAAAACGGAACAAAAATTACCACCAGATTTCTGAACGACTACAGTCTCAGTGGCATGTTGCTCTAAGGCGTATCACAGCTGGAATCCATCCTGTTCAGAGCGGACGGTCAGAGCAAAGAGCACCTCACACAGTGCAGTTCTAGCAGCAGTTCTTGGGCCGGGCCAGCCCTGCAGGCCCCGTGACAGGAACCCCAGAGGCCAGTCCTGTTCTGGCCACGTATACGACTGCTCTTGACCCCACCCTGGACACCCTGGGCCGGCCTCAGCACTTCCCACTCTACGCAGAAGTACGCCCAGCAGTGGCTCCACGACCTCTCCACGCACTGCAAAACTGGTGCTTTGCCACATCAATCGCCCCAGGCATGAGCAGAGTTATCTTCCTTTGCCTGAAAAATTCCCGCCCTTCTGCTTTGGTGACACTGCAGGTCAGGCACTATGTACGGAGGAGAAATACACACCGGGGGGGGGGGGGGGGGGGAGGCAGGAGATGGTTGGGGGTGGGGGTGATGGTGTGGGAGGCAGGGCGCTGACAGTGGCGCAGCAGTCAAGAAGCCCGACAGAACCTGTGTTTGTACCCCCTTTCTAACGAGGATTTCGTTTCTCACGATGAATCCATTTTCTTCTAATACCAATGAAAAGGAAGCAGCAGCACCCCATATACAAAATCAACAACTAAAATGCCTTTTTCTGAGAGACGATACAGACTGAAAGGGCCGAATGCAAAGGGAAGCAAAAGCGGTTTTTACAGAGCTACATAAACAAGTCTACAGTAGATCTCACTGAAAGCTACACGCAAGTTGCTCAAAAACAAAGCAAGACAAGCCACATAAAAATCAATCCAAAAATAAAGCTCAGCTGATGGGTGTTCTTCTCATAAAAATATTCACTTGTTACAAGAGGTACAATGTAACTTGAGGGCACGGACAAAAAAAAGAAAAAGAAAAAAGAAAACAAGGGAAAAAGAAAAGAGAGAGAACAACAGCCTCAATATGAATGGCCTGGTATGCTACTTCATCAGCAGAAATACTGGCAACAAGCAGAATATAAACCTCTAAAAACCTCACTGGGAAAAAAATAATGTCTTCGACGGCAAACTTGAACTGAGTGAATATGCCAAAAAGATTTCATAAATGCAAGTGCACATATTTCCAGATTCAAAAAAAAAAGAAAAGAAAAAAAAGAAAGGAGGAAAAGGTGCTTTGCTGCACCCCAAGAAATGCACTAGGTGAAGGCTGGCTTTGGCCCATAATGTTCATGCAGAGAAACAATCCACATTGGGGTCAGGGGCGTTGTTTGGCCCATAATGTTTATACCAAGAAGCGATCTGTATTGGGGTCAGGGGTGGGCGTTGTTTGGCCTATGATGTTCATGCAGAAACTATTTGTATTGGGGTCAGGGGTGGGCGTTGTTTGGCCTATGATGTTCATGCGGAAACAATTTGTATTGGGGTCAGGGTGTGGGCGTTGTTTGGCCTATGATGTTCATGCGGAAACAAATTTGTATTGGGGTCAGAGATGGGCTTTGTTTGGCCTATGATGTTCATGTGGAGAAACAATTTGTATCTGGGTGGGGAGTGGGCGTTGTTTGGCCCATGATGTTCATGCGGAGAAACCACCTGTATTGGGCTGTGGGGTGGATGTTCTGTGGACCATGGCTGAGCTGGCTATGTCTGCAATGGGATGCCCTACCAAGGAACAATCACAGCCAAGTTGTGACAGGAAACTTCTGCAAAACTGGATGCTTTTTCTTGGCGGTTTTGATCATCGAAATTTAAAAAACACACTAAAAAATGATAATAATACACCATGCATAAAAACAAAAAAGACGGTCTTTTGATATTTTTGGTCAATCATTTTGTCAGCGTTTCTAAACGCACAATTTATCACCCCCACCCCCCAATTCCTGCCCAGGCAAACTGTCTCTTCATATAAATACATTAAACATATATGACTGATCCACCAGTCTGCCTTCCACCCCCCCCCCTTCTCTTTCCCCAGGGTTGCAGTTCTACGGTCCTCCCCTCCCTTCCATCCCCCCCCCCCGTCCTCCAAGTCCCACCCACTATTAATCCCTCAAGTATGTCCCTAGTGCTTCAGGCATAGAATTCTTTGTCCGGGGCTCGCTGGTAGGAGTAGTTGGGCATCTTTTTGGGTTCGTCCAGGGCGTAGCTGCCTTCATCCTTCTTCCTCATGCGATAGACCACAAACATCACCAACAGCACCGCACACAACAGTACCACCACCGACCCTCCGATTATGGCTGAAACACACACCAGTTTTGTTTCAGTAATGACATGCATTTTTAACGCATTCTCTCACTCATTCAAACAATCTTTTCTCTCTCTCTCTAACAGACACACACACACCAATCACACTCCCCACTTGAGAATTACAATAAAGAAAACTCACAGAGAGCTCTTCACCAGTTATCTCAAAGAAACTTGCATCCATAAAAAAAGTAACAAAGGATATGAAAATCATACAAAATAGAAGTTACTTTATCAAAATCTGAAATTCAACCACTCCCTCCTCTAAAAGACAAAATGACAGGCACTGGCGGCAGGGCTTGATGTATGCACATCAGTATAAACACTCCCTCCCTCCCTCTCTCTTTTTTTTTCTTTTCTTTTCCCTTCATTGCATGACTTGATGTTTTACGACTCTTCTTCATTGTAGTTTAGTTTGTCATTTTTGATGTGCCAATTTTTTATATGCTTCTCCTCCTCCTTCTCCTCCTCTTCTCCTTAGTCTTCTTTTTCTTCTTCTTCTTCCGTCTCTCCTTGTGTCAGAGACTCCATCTTTTTATTCTGTGTCTCCAAGTCCCCACCCCTCTCTCTCTTTGTGTCGCTCTCCATCCCTCCCTCTCCCACACTCTCTTCCTCTAGTTATATTGTGCATTCTCTTATTCTAAATTGCTATGTATTCATTGTTGTTTTATTAATTTATATGCAGATCGATGCAATGATTTCTACCATGTATTTTTTGTTTGAGGGCTGGATGAAAAAAAGCCACTGACTGGTGCTTATTCTTTTCCCTCATTAAACAACATTTCGTTCGTTCGTTCTCTCTCTCACACACACACACACACATACATACACCTCAACAGGCTAAATCCCACCTCCATCCCCAACTCCTCCCACGAACATTCACAATGTAGCAGCACAGTGGTTATGAAGTTACTGCTACAAAGAAAATGTTCAGTAGTGCAGACCTGTTCAGCCCCCTCAGAGCCAAGTGTAATATGGAAAGCAGAGAAGCATGGTCTGAGGGTGAGACATCTTAGAGGATACACCTTTCACACAACAGCAACATGACAGATTTCTCATGACGCTATTGCTAGCACTTCCCATTACAAAGGAGACTGACACAGACTGAAGTGGAGCTGTAAACAACATAACACACACAGACACACTCTCTCACACACACACACATCGGTACAGGGTTACAAACATTTCAGCGCACAATGCAAAACAAACAAGTGAATTTCCTACCAATAGGTCTTCTTCAGACGTTCAAATCCACAGACACTTAGAATGCACAAAGCACAACTGCCAAAATCACTGTCAACACAGAAATGGCGAGACATCCGAGGAGTACTGGTTTGTGTGTTTTGTTATACCTGCTGTTTGTAGCACCTCGAGGAGACATTTCAGTCCAAAATGTGCTTTATTTGTTTCAAATTGTGCACTGTCATATTTGTAACTCTGCACTTTGTGTAGGTTTGTGGTTTTTGCCCTTCTTCTCCCATTGCAAAGTTTGCAACTAAAAATCACACTTCTGAACTATAAAATAAATGTGGCCCAAAATCAATGTGCAAAGTGTGTGCTGTGAACAAAACAGGGCTTCTGCTGGGGTGAAAATCTTTCCGGTCCCAGGGACCCCTTCATCAGATTTTTAAGGGGTCCCAGGTTAACATTAAGGGGTCCCTACACCACAATAAAAACAACAAAATATACGTTAAAAAATTGCATCCCTGCACGCGCACTGCAGTTGTCACAGACACATCGTCACAATAAAAACAACAAAATTAACATCAAAAATTGTATCCGTTCTCGATCTTGCTCCTCTGCTACGCTTTTTCGCTTTTGCGACGATAATTTCGTTAACCACGCTTCGAGAGACATGTTGGAAACAAAGGCTTCGCGGAAATGCCCCTCTCCTGCCGGGAAAATGAAAAGCGTCATCGTGACATCACATGGCTCAAAGTAGGAAAATTCGGTCAACTGAAAACGATGCTGTGGCCTAGCGTTAAGCTTAGTCAGTCAGCCTCAGCGGATGACAAAAGTGACCGACGTATGTTGTTAGGAGGCTGCCTTACTCACTTTGTTACTGTTCAAACTTGAAAAGGGATGGGTTCGGTCGGAAGTGTAGCAGACCTACGATGTTACGACACCCAACTTACGATGTTGAAGGCAGTCTTTTCTCACTTTATGTCTAACTTCACCAAAATTTGAAGGGGTCCCTGGGGACCCCTTACACGGACACCCAGTGCGTCCCGTAGAGTTTTAATGCGTACTGTACGCAATTTTTTGCGTTTTCAGAAGCCTGCAAAACCAGTATTTTTCTAATTTCGTTGTTGTTCTTTTCAGTTTGTTTGTTAAACAAGGCATCTGTACATTTCATGGTAGACAGAATGACAGTTCTGGAGAACATGCATCTTTCTAGTCTTCACAATTTCTTATTCACATTTAACAGGGTCCGATTCACATTGAGATTCATTCGGTGTCATCCTTCCGAACACCATCTTGACTGAAATGGCAATGTGTCCGCCAAATCAGTTATTTCCATTTGCTCAGTGTCAGTCACATAGCTGCCCAGATCTAAAATGATACAAGAAGCATGGAAACTGCTCATTATATTGACCAAGCCAGCTGCGTTTTAAACAGTCCAGTGAAACTGTTCTGCAAGCGTATTTTGGACGATCTTCGGAGAGGAACGTAGCTGAAGTGTAAGCATAGAACGAGGGCTTCCAAAGCTTAACTCATTACGTCCAAAGCATCAGGTAGTTAAGTCTGTTGCTGTCTAAATCAAAAAGTCTTCAGAGTAGTCTTTTCCTGTCAGACATCAGGTTGCCAAATGGTCCGCAACTTTCAAATATCTGATCTATGGATACTGCAGGACACACACACACACACACACACACACACACACACACACACACACACACACACACTCTCACACACACACACACTCACACACACACTCACACACACACACACAAACACACACACACACACACTCTGTCACGCAGATACACACTCACCGGCCAGTATACCAGGCTGGGTCATGATATTTCCAGCAGCGCTGGGCGATCGATCATAGCCTCCCTTGCTGCCACCCGATGGTTTCGTCTCTGTCTCTCGATCACCCCCGTTCACAGCTGATCAACAACAACACACACACACAGAGAAATATAAGAAAATAAGTGGAGTCGTAACTTAAAAACACGCTCATGATGTGAAATCTTACATACAATGAGAAAGGTAGGCGCATTTACAGTTTCACATTCCAAAGATATAAAATATACTTACCCCTACCCTATACCCTCTGTTGACTACTTTCCAACAGAAACGACGAAGCAGGGAAAGCAAAAACTTCAATAGTACTATCACTGCATTTTCAAATCAACCTTTTCATCAATTCCACTCCTTCACAATAATCTCAACCTGATGAGAAATCATTAATATTACCACCCGAAAGCTTTTGCATCGTTACAAAAATGTTTTCCCCATGATTGCTACACGAAGTTCACTTTTATCACACCATCTTTGATGGTACACAAGCCACCTTGCTGCATAACCCTATCTCGGCGCTCAGTCACCGTCATGCTCACTTGCTGTTGAAACTGACACATGACGCATGCCCCCTGAGATGGAACTCTGAGAATGCTCAGCAGCCAGGATGCCAGTGAGCGACGCCTCTGTCCTGTTTATAGTGTTGAAAAACCAGTTGAAGTGCCTTCCCTTGGCAGGCCTGTGAATGTCGATGGGGAGGGGTAATGGTTGGGGAAGTGTAAAATCTCCGGAGGTATTACACATATTCCAAATGCAGTTGTTAAGAAGACATTGTATTTGGCCAGTTTCAAGATATGAAGTCAGGCGTTGCGAGTTTTAATCACACTAGCATTATTCCAGTGATGTAAGTCTAACGTTTAACACTGAAAAAAAATCAGCAAGTGGGGAAAGTTCTCAGGGATAAATGACAATTGGTCAATGTACATATTACAGGGTGAATTGTTTTAACTCTTGCTTTTCATACCTTGTATAGAGGCTCCTGTACTATTAGTTTAGACAGCCCTGAAGAAGTCCCTTAAAGACGAAAATTTGGTAGAGAAACAACTGGTGTTTTTGTTGTTGTGATCAGGTGTATGAAAAACCAGGGAAAGAAAGAGAGACAGAGTGGTGGATTGCGATACCCCGAGTCCAACACCCCTTTTACACTGCTGTCCCCGTCACACTGCCCACTATTGTCTTAAGCTAAACCCTTCCCCATGTGTGCCCCCCACCCCCACCCCTCCCCCCCGCCCTACCCCTCCCCTGTTTACATTGATGTCATGGCCACACTGCTATTGTCGAAATCACTGCCTCACTACTATTGTAAGCTAAACCCTTCCCCATGTGTGCCCCCCCCCCACCCCCTTTTCCCCCAACTCCTCTCTCCCCTGGTCCCTCCCAGCCCCCTCATCCTTTCTCTCTGGATGCCTGTGTCCCAAATCTAGGTCACTAACATGGTGTCACAACCGACTTCACCATCTTCCCTGCCGGACCCCTGTGAACCTACGTCACCTGCTGCCTGCCTGCCAGCCTGCCACCAGGCTGATGTTTTCTCCCAAACCACAATGCAGATCCCAAGTGTGTTCAAAGACACCTTGAAGAACATTTTCCATTCATTACCACAACCTGTTTGGTTTCAAAGACATGTCAAGGAATGTTTTTAGATTCTTTACCCTACAATCTCAGTATGAAGACTGTTGTCACGTTTAAAAGTGGCTGAACACAGCCTTCTGTGTCCCTGCTTTATCTGTGGACAAAGCCATGACCCCCACTTCAATAAAAAATAAAATCCAATGAAGGCAAAACTTAATCCGCACTGCTGAGTTAGCTCTACAGAAATAATTAAGTACAAGAAAGTGAATGCACACACACAAAGAACAACTCAGTCTAGTGCATATAATCAGAAAGGGTTGACACTTGATATCAATAAAATATTTCCAGCGACCATGACCAAAATTTTAGTATGCACTGACACCAATCAACACAAATATTCCATTTACTATGAGCTGGTAATCAAAACAGTATTGACGTGAACTCTGGAGGCATCGCCATTACTCCAAGAAAAAGATCAAATCGAGGGTTGACTACCGAAACCTAGTATCTTGACATTTTGGTAATTCTGACATTTTAGTATCAAAAGATCCAAGACATGATGCTCTTTCATATCAATGCAATTCTTCTGAAATACGATCAATATTTATCTAGTTATTGATTAGAACCATAAACAAGTTTAGACGAACAACAAGGAACAGTGACTGCCGAAACCAAGTATCTATTTATGCTATTATTCGTTTTTCAAGAATCTGTCATTCTCACTAAAATGTAGACAGCCGAAAACCAAGTATCTCAAGAAGTGATGAAGCCACGGTCAGTAAGTCAGGCACAGCAACTGTTTACATGACAGCAGAGGGCTCTCCAGTCAATATACTTGGTTTCGGCTGCCCACTTATTCTTTTTTCGCCTTGTCTTGCTACCAGCAAAACAGATTAACTTGCGACCCCTTTTCTCTGCTGCCGACTCACAGGATATGTGTGGCTGTCAAAAACGTCGTATCCACATGTATTGTATGCTCATATTTTACAAAATAAAATGAAGAAAACAAACTTTTTAGATATTAATGCTGAATACAAACACTTGAGATTACTATACTAAGTGTGGAGCAATTTAAAAAAAAAAGAAAACTTCAATTCCAACGTTATGATAAGCCTTTAAAATTTTCAACAGCGTTTTCTGTGAAACAGTAAAAAAACGAGACACTAGGTTTCTGCAGTCAACCCTCGAAATGATAACACAGTTGGCATTCCCATTCACTATTTCTTATGGCCAGAGAGTGCTGACACTTACGTTTAACAGGCACGGTTGTTGATATGACTGGCACTTGTGTTACTGTCGTTGTTTCTGGAGTGGGTGTGGTTGTCTGTCAAAAGAAAATAATGAGCACTCTATTAACAATTTCAGAAAGGTTTTCAGATGTGCACAGGCACTGATCCATGCATGTGCGAGAATATGCACATGAAATTCCTGTTCACAGTGTCTCGCAAACCACAGCACAAGGCATGTGCAAGATCATCAGTAACACATGTACGTCTCCAATCTAATATCCCCTCTCTCTAACACACACACATATACATACACTCACACATGTACACACAGATAAACATGTATAACTGCAAATTTACAGTCTTGTGAGTTGTCCTTAAAACCAAAAATATGTCTTCTATTTACATGCATGCCCATTGACAGAACACAGGCCAATAAAACATTTCCAGAAAAGGCAGAAGAAGACAGATGTTTCTGATAAGGACAATCCTGAGTTCAGAAAAGGTCTATTCTGAGCTGGTAGTTAAGAAAATATCAGCCACATTCACAGTCAGCCCCCTATGAGAAGATAATCTTTGATGGAACGAAGTTCAACGAATAATTCTTGAAGCTTCTTTCCATAATGAGATTGTTTTCTCTATGGAGTTAAATAAACATACAGGAGAAGTGCCTTAAACATCAAGTCATATGTTGAAAATAACACAAAGGATTACAGTCAACATGGAAAATGACTTGATTCGATCTCTGATATTTAGCATGTCAACTAACTGATGTTTACACAGAAGTCAACATACATTCATGTTGCTTTTTCATTCACATTTACAACAAATATCATTGTCTACGGCAGAGCATATTCAACACTTTAACTACCGATCTGACCTCATCCCACAAATTTCACTTTCACCCTTTCAGCACTGACGATGGAACAGCGCCACAGAAAACCTGACATTGATTCTGCATATTTTACAGCAAGACTGATGGCATCTTCTTGATGGTGAAGAAGAACAGGGGAAAGAAAAACCACACAACTATTACCAGTCTGATATTTCTTTTACACAAAGAAGCAACAGAATGGCTTCAGAAATGAAGAGGTAGCAATCACTGAATACACTGACCATCCTCTCCACTGGTGCTGGGAATGTTTGGGATTCAACAACAGAGAGAATCGAAAGGGTTAACTTCTGATCTGCGCTTCAAAGGTGACAACAACAACAGCAATGAAAAAAAACAACAACAAAAAACAAACCCCTCCCCCCCCCCCACACACACACACACACAAAACTCCAACACGAAAATGCCTGCTTTACAATCAATACAACGCACAGCTTTCATGTTGTTGTCCGACAGTCCAAGAAACTGGGAGCGACAACAGCTCCAGATTTCAATCGTTGTCAGGAAGTGACTAGAATTTTCAGCCATTTTCATCAACACTAGAACCAATATATACATATCACACACACACACACACACACACACACACACACAGAAGACATTCCAACTGTTGACCGTACCTTGTGTATATTCCGTGTTGCTGTGACCGCTGACCCTGTGGGACACACAGACAAAAAAACATGTCTGATACCCTGTAACACTTTTATTGTTGTTTAACTGAGAAAACTGAACCAAAAAAAAATAAATAAATAAATTTATAAAAATAACAGCAGCCGCAACAACCAGAAATTAGGTATAAAGAAAGCCTAAAAAATGAGATAGATAAATAAACAAACAAGAAAAAAAAAAATCAGTGTAGCATCATTTATGTATATAATGCATAGTGATTTACTGACCAAACATAGCACAATGCTTTAGGCAGTATTCATAGGCTGGTATACATAACAGTGTTCCAATACCGCTACTTGAAAGAAATGTATACATGCTTTTGATGAAAAACATGAAGGATACATCGAGTCAGAGAGAGGGTTTCTACTGAAAAGTTTCTTCATCAAAAACCTAAAGATAAAATGCACTTCAACATGAGCACATTAGTAACGCTCTCTCTGCCCAGAGTATGTTCCCTTGTCAACCCTGCAATCCCAGAAACCACACACGCATAGGGACACATTCTAAAAACAATATATGCATACAGAGACGTTTGAAGTATATGATGTTCAGTGTGACTGCTAAAAATCTGACGAACTCTCCACCACCTAAAGTTTTTAAAAAATGCACAGAAAATCAAATCATAAAAATTGAAAGCTTCACTGGGTAAATGCGGTTTCCTGTACACACTGTAAAAAGTTGAGCTAACTGCAGAGTTATTCAATGAAGAGTTTCTCAAGCTGCTCACTCTAGAGGCACCTGTCTCTGATTTGGTGCCTACATTGGATTCACAACACAGCCAGGTGTCTATCCTGTCACTGGCCAAACAGTTCCTTAAGCAATGAAAAGGTCAAAGGACATGCTACAGGCACTTTAACAAGCAGACCCGCCATTTGCGTTTCATTGATGGTCCCGATCTGCAAGTGGGGAATGCCCGGACCTGGAGACGAGGAAGGGCTTGGCCAGGCAGCCAAAAAGGGGCTTAACTCTGGGGTAGGGGAGTGCCTGACCTGAAGGTGACGAGAGGCTTCTTTTGGGAGTGGTGGTGGGGGGGGGGGGGGGGGGGGGGACTCTGTGTGCTTTTTTCTGTTAAAAATCACAGCATGTTCTTTTTCTTTTTTCCCCATCCAAGGAGTAATAAGTTTCTGAAGTCACTCCAGCTGACTAACTAGGAAAACTACTAACAAGAGTAGCAAGTATGGTCCAAATCCTTCTCCATGTCCACGTATTTTCAGTTTGGACTATGTTTAAATGCTTGTCTTCCTTGGACAACTGATTTTAGGATGTCAAACGTGTGCTGGCACTTTATCAGACATTTTGGATCTCATTTCAAATGTGTGCACTGGTTTTGTCCGCATGTTTTTTCCTTCATTAAGTCCAGGCCACCAAGTTAATAATAATAATAATAATGAATACTTATATAGCGCCTATTCTCGGCTAGAGGCCAAGCTCTAAGCGCTTTACAATCAACACTCGTTTACACAACGGGCTGCCTACCTGGGTAGTGCCGACTGAAGAGCTGCCAGCTGGTGCTTCATTCAGTCGTTTCCCGTGTCATCCAGTCAGTATCGTTCAATATCGATCACTCATTTTCCTTACTTCCTTCATTCTTTCCATTTCTCACGCAGGGTGCATGCTATGTGTAACGTGTCATCCATACCAACGGCCAAACTGGCATTTAAACATAGTCCAAACTGAAAATACGTGGACATGGGAAAGTTGAGTTTGTCTAGGCGACCAAGTCAAATTGGTTAAAACAGAATACTTTTTTGTTTTGTTCTGTGTGCCTGCGTGTATGCATGCTTGTGTGTGTGCGTGCATGCATGCATGCGTGCGTGCATGTGTGCTGTGCATGTGTGTGTGTGTGTGTGTGGAGTGAGCGAGTGTGTGTGTGTGTGTGTGTGTGTGTGTGTGTGTGTGTGTGTGTGTGTGTGTGTGTGTGTGTGTGTGTGTGCGCTTGCGTCTGCATGCATGCATGTTGGACCCACACTGGCCAAGTTTGCCGAGTCAGATACAATCAAAAACAACAATTCCAAGCACTGACCATCGCAGACAGGGCGACTGGGAAGGTTGACCTCGGTGTTGGGGATCTTGACGCCGCTCCCTCGGTGCACGCAGTAGCACACGGATCCTGAACACTGCTCAGGCTGAAAGAAGCCGTCCATGGTGCACACAGGTCTGAAGGCCCCCAGCTGGTGGGTTCGTGACTGACGCACCAGCATGAACACACAGGAGGGCAGGTTGCTGCCTGAAACACAAGTGTTGTCACCACTGAGCTTTAATGTAGGCCAGTGTTTCAGGACTAACCTGTCCACGCCATCCCATCCCATCCCTCACACTCTCTTCTGAACCCGCAATTATGGTGTGTTTTTTTTAGCAGACGAAGCAGAATGCAGCATGCTTGCTGCCAGTATCGTTCCTGCTACCCTCGTTTTAGAGCCAAACGACATTAAACCAAAAAAATGTGGATTTGACGCAGCTTCCTGCTATGTTCAACACATGAATACAAAGGGAAAGCATTCCAAACTCCTGGCTGCAGTTTACAGCCAGGCATAAGCGAGGAGCGAAGGCATCAGACAACCTTTTCATTCCATTTAGTTTCAATCCCCCCAACACATTTCTGCATAACCGTTTTGATGGTTATTTGCTGCTTACGCTGAGCAGTTCGTTAAATTTCCCAGACTTCAGAGGCTTTCTCCATTTCTCCCATGCTTATACCTAAAAAAAAATCTGCTCAGTTTTCCCCAACTCTTCAAAGATCATACAAGCCCTTTTACAGCCGATACCTGGATGTCTGAAAACTAAAGCAGCACAGTCCTTGGTGTTCGAGAAATAAGGTGTGTCACTTGGTTTAAACAGATCTTTTATGTCAAAATTCACACACTTTCAAAGACCTTTTCAATGACTCATTATCCTGTTTTAAACAAGGACTTGCCTCCGCTTGTCAGTCTGATGACTCTTAGCCTGCTTCAACCACTTGTCACTGAAACAACACTTCAAAGACATTTCTGAAGTTAACGTATTCCAAAACAATCACTATAATCACACTGGCTGCCAGACTGATTGAAGCATCCAGATGTTGTCATGGGATGCAACTTTTTACAACTCGAGGACTTGCATTCCAAGGAAGGAGAACGTTGCATTGAACACTTTGTAACAAAGCAGAAATCACAGGAGAAAACATTTTGTATGACACATCATCATCATCATTTTCGAGAACAGTCCAAAAGATTTTTCAGCATTTAACATTTTCACAAACCCTTTCAGGAGTTTCGAAGGCTCCAGCTGTTTCTCAAAGACCTACAAAAGCCAAGCTAACCCTGAGTTAGGAGGCGATTTCACCAGGTGATAGCCTACACCCCAGCCCTCACCTTCATCACAGTCAGGTGGATGAGGAGCTGAGGCGGCTGTCCCGGGGATCTCTCGCCCGTCCAGGTCCGAACACCAACACCGGCCGGTACTTGGGTGACCCCGACACTGCACGCTTTCGTAGTAGCCGTCCTCCGTGCAGCGTGGCACGTAAATTCCGGGCAAGGTTTGGCTCATTTTATATAAGCGCTCGCATGGGGTGGCAGGATCCAAAGGGGTATCTGTCACACGACCATGAACGCCATGACACGACAGAAGCTATGTCACGCAAAGCAAGCACCACTCTTTGCCTTGAGACGACCTGGATAAAGTTCATATTGAGTAATACTGACAATCTGATAAAGGCCTTTGTTCACTACTTCTGCCAATGCTTACACCACAGCACAGAGTACACACAGGTGCTTACACCACAGCACAGAGTACACACAGGTGCTTGCACCACAGCACAGAGTACACACAGGTGCTTACATCACAGCACAGAGTACACACAGGTGCTTACACCACAGCACAGAGTACACACTGACACAGGTGCTTGCACCACAGCACAGAGCACACACAGGTGCTTGCACCACAGCACAGAGTACACACAGAGTGTGAAACAGCAGCTGAAAGAGTTCCCAGACAATATGTGATGGTAACACAAGGCAATGAAGTGGGGTCACAAGCTGCTGACAAGCCAGCAACAGTAATCTGATGGATGATTGGGCTGCAAAGCAAGACAACCCCATGGGCACATAGGCAATCAGACAATCACATGGGCAGACAGGCAATCAGACAATCACATGGGCACACAGGCAATCAGACAATCACATGGGCAGACAGGCAATCAGACAATCCCATGGATAAATAGGCAATCAGACAATCCCATGGACAGACAGGCAATCAGTCGATCCCATGGATAAACAGGCAATGAGACAATCACATGGACAGACAGGCAATCAGACAATCACATGGATAAACAGGCAATCAGACAATCACAAGGATAAACAGGCAATCACATGGATAAACAGGCAATGAGACAATCACAAGGATAAACAGGCAATGAGACAATCACAAGGATAAACAGGCAATGAGACAATCACATGGATAAACAGGCAATGAGACAATCACATGGATAAGATAAGATAAGATAATGTTGCTTATAGCCCAGCCGACCGCAAAGGGCCACATCAGGGCTGTCACCACGTTAAAATCAACTCACCAGTCATTTAAAAAAAAAAAACCAAAAAAAAAACCACCAAACTTTTACACATCTCTTTAAATGACATCGTCTAGAAACGTACCAGAAACTTCGTTAAAAATCTTTCTTCCGTAAAATCTTAAATCAGATGAAAAATGTTAATCTCTCTCAAAACTCAAGGATCACATCAGGCGGGACATCCCTGAACAGGATCTTCATGGACTCCGCCGTAAAATGTTTGTGTCTCACATCGTGCAAGTCCCAACACTCTAAAAGAACATGTTTCATTGTGAGTGGCGCATGACATGGAATGCACCATGGAGCTTCTTCACTCTTTAAAAGGTAAGCATGGGTAAAATACGAATGGCCGGTGTGCAGCCGGCACAGAACCGTTTCCTCTTTACGACCTCCCGACGTGGATGGGAGGAAGTCCTTAAGGTTTGGACGGATCTGAAAGAGTTTGTTATTCGTCTGTGTGTTCCAATCCTCCTGCCAGAGGTCTCTCACATAATCATTAATTTTGGGTTTCACATCTGAGCAGGGGATATAAATGTTGGACAGTTTCTCTCTTGTGGCGTTCTTGGCTAAACGATCAACCATTTAATTCCCGCCGATGCCAACATGACCAGGAACCCAAGCAAGAGTAATGTTGTAACCGTCCGCCTTCAACTTGCTAAAAAGTTCGAAGAAATGTACAAGTTCTGGATGCTGAAGGTTGCGGCCAGCTATGGCCTCCAAAGCTGACAGCGAATCAGACAGAACCAGAAAGTCCCTCTTCGAAGAATTTGAGATTATCTTTAAAGCCAGAACGAGAGCAGTAAGTTCAGCAGAATAGACAGAAGCATCTGAATGTATATGTTCCAACAGTATCTGAGAAGGAGCTCCAGGGCAGTAGGCTGCACAGGCCACTCCATCTTCAGACTTGGAACCGTCAGTGAAAACTTTTTGACAGGATGGGAATTTGGAACAGAGGTCAGCATACAATGCCTTGTACGCCAGAGAGCGGTAGACTCTTTGCGAAAAGCTGCAAGATCGAAACGAATCTCTGGTGTGAAAAAGGTCCACGGAGGTTGATCCGGAAACTTGGAAAAATCCGACACAACTCCTAGGTCTAGACCTGCATTCCACATGTGAGGTCGCATACGAAGACCAAACGCGGAATACATTTCGGGTTGTTTTCAAACTTACTTTGGAACGGAGGGTCAAAGACACAGTCATAGGCAGGATTCTGCGGCTCGGAGAACAGTCGGATATAATAATTCAAAGACAGTTTCAGCCTGCGGTTGGACAGTGAAGGTTCACCCGCCTCTGCGTACAGGCTGTACACAGGGGTGGTGCGGAACGCTCCAAGACAGAGACGAAGCCCTTGATGGTGGATAGGGTCCAAGAGTTTGAGGTAAGACGATCTTGCGGAGCCGTACACAGCACAACCGTAGTCCAGTTTGGAACGGACCAGTGCTCTGTAGAGGTGCAGCAAAGTTTTCTTATCAGCGCCCCAGTCGGTGTGCGCTACGACCCGCAGAATATTCAGTGCTTTCTGGCAAGCAGTTTTGAGGTTTTTGATGTGGCTGAGAAAGTTCAGTTTCTGGGTCAAAAATGACTCCCAGAAATTTGGCCTCTTTAACAGCTGGAATAGGAGATTTCCCTACTTGAAGTTCAGGATCTGGAAAAAACTGACGGAAATTATGGAAGTGAATACACTGCGTCTTTGTTGGAGAAAAGGTGAAACCGTTTTCATCTGCCCATCGATGGATTTTATCCACGCAAAGCTGGAGCCTGCGCTGGACACACGGGTTCAGGCTTCCAGTTGCGTAGACAGCGAAATCATCCACAAACAATGAGCAGTCTGAACCCTGCTGAACTGATTGAACAATGTTATTAATCTTAATGCTAAAGAGGGCAGGAGACAGTATGCTCCCCTGTGGAACACCCAACTCCTGCTCGTGGACATCAAGAGAGTGGTGCCAACCCGGACCTGAAACTATCGTTCTGCCAAAAAATTTTGAATAAAAAGCGGAAGATGACCTCGAAAACCAAGATCGTGGAGATCATGAAGTATCCCGACTTCCAGGTAGTATCGTAGGCCTTCCCCAAATCAAAGAAAATTGCCACTGCATGCTGTTTGTTCAAAAAGGCGTTCCGAAGTGTAGATTCCAGACGAATCAAATGGTCAACTGTAGACCGATGTTTGCGGAAACCACACTGTTCTTTCGCCAAAAGGCCATCGGTTTCAAGTTTCCACATGAGCCTAGCATTGACCATTTTCTCCATCAGTTTACAGATACAGCTGGTCAAAGCTATGGGACGGTAGTTTGATGGGTTAGAAAGATCTTTTCCAGGTTTGGGAATTGGAATAATGAGGGCTTTCCGCCAAGAAGGTGGAAAGAAACCAGTAGTCCACACATGGTTGTATACCTGTAGCAGGATGTTCAGACCTATTTGCGGAAGATGTTTCAAGAGTTGATAATGGATTTCATCTAGACCTGGAGAGGAATCGCTGCAAGAGAGTAAGGCAGATTTCAGCTCGTGTAACGTGAAAGGAAGATTGTAGTCTTCCATGTTGTCTGACGAAAAGTTGCAGGGTGATTTTTCTTTAAGGGCTTTGTTTTTGACAAAAGTGGCTGATTTGTTAAAAGAGGAGGAATTCTTTTCAATGGTTGAAGCAAGCAGATTAGCAACTGCTTTCTTCTCTGTTATTAAAGAATCCGAAAACTTGAGATGGTTCACAGTGGGACAGGTGTTCTTCCCTTTGATTTTCTTAATGATTGTAATGAGTCGGCCGAATGTTCTCGAGCATTTAGGCAAATTAAGGGTAGTTTTGCTGTTGTTGAGAGCAAGTTCTGGGTTCTTCAAGTGTGCGAACTCAGGCATCACCAGAGGGGAATACCCCGAGTCGTATACTGAAGGAGGGAGAGTTACTGGGAAGTGTTTCGCATGTCCGAGGGATAGGACAAGTAGTTGCGACCTGCCGGTCCTGGGTAGAGGAGTGTCCAGTCCGACCACTGGCTGACTATTCACTGGGTTCTCCAGTGGGCCTGAAGGGAAGGCGATCGTGTCAGGTGACCGTCACGGGTAGGTGACCGTCAGCCTGCAGGCAGAGTACAGCGACCATTCAGTCGTCCTTGTTCTGAGGAATGAATGGAAGGCTGCGGCCAATTGAGTGGTTTGCGCCTTGTTGTCTATAGAGGTAGTAAATACTGAAGCATCTGTCATGGCTGGTAGAGAAGTCCAGCTGTAGTACATGGGTAGCCGTCGGAATCGAACAGAGTTTGAATAGGAGTTATGCCTTAACCATTGGGTGCCCAAGTCTTTGTTGCGCTACAGCTGTTGTGTGTGTGTATGTTCGGCTGTTGTCTTGCTGGGGGGGGGGGGGGGGGGAGGGACTAGGGATTCCATTGGTTGAAGATAAAGTTCTTGGGATTTTATTGGTACAAATGTGTGGATGTGTGTGTGCCTCGTGATTCCATTGGTTGAGCCATTAGAAAACTCGGTTCGCTCTTGGTTGAGAACAAGATAAGGTCTTAAACCAGGAAAGGTTACTTCTCACTTAAGGAAAGTGATACTCCCCGTCAGCTGAGGCTCATGAAAATACAGCGTAAGCAGAGGTTAGCCGGGCGCCCTCGTTGCTCCTGGGGTGACGTAAGTCTGTGGAGTTGCTGTAGCCCTTGCCACGTCTGAAGAAGTTGTCCCGCGGTAGCAGAGTGGGGTGGTTCGAAGGGGGCGAGCTGCGTGCCTGCAGCTCGGGTGGTGTTGTGCGTGGCTCGAACAAATAGACGCCGGCCAAAAGGATCTTGACATCGTGCGCATGCACTGTTTCTACACCATACAAAGAACTGGAGACCTAGGCACGTCCATGCCGTGTCACATATCGCCGCACTTCAAACTGAGCCCTTTTCCCGTGAGAGGCGAAGTACGGGGAGTCCCGGGAGACTCGGGGGAGGGGGCACTCAAGCTACTTGCCATGTCCCCGCAACTGGGATTTGACCAATCGGAGACACAACAGTGTGGTAGCTTCAGCTTCGTATCGCACAGTGTGAAGAGAAACCGATGATCAACAAAGGAAGGCTGCAAGTTATGACGTTTCATTGGCTCTTATGGTGGTAAGGGTGCAACAGAATAGGGAATAATATCTTTCCTGCTAAGTAAGAATAACTGAAAACAGGGATCGATTTATGTAATTGTCTGTATGCTGTTACATGGTGTATGTTACAGATAGTGGGTGGTATAGTGACGGTGGGGCTCGAGTCAAGTGAATAAAAGTTGTTATTTTCTAGAAAGTGAATGGTTGTCCCGGCACTTTTGTGCGGGCCCGATGTGAGGGAAAGAGGTGCGTGTGCCTATGCGAGAGCCATTTTGGGTGTGAAAGCGAAATTCTTCTGTCTCATTACCCCCGGCATCCCTGAATAGGATAATCATATTTAATAACAGGGAGCGGCGAGACCCATCACAAATTGGGGCTCGTCCGGATGAACATAATTGACCATATGTGATTTGATTCTGGTTTTTTGTTTCATTTGCAAGGATTTTGAAAATTTGTCGTAATTGTGGAAACCTAGATGTGTGTGTTTGCTTACCTGGAAAGACCGTAGTCCATTTGTTGAGTACTTGGATCTTTTTTTGATTTTATGACTGGGCCTTGTATTTGAACTTGCGTGATGTGGTGCTGGAGGTGGATTGTGTGTGCTCATCATTTTGATCGCTTATTTTACAAGTGATCGTGTGGATATCTCGCTTGTTACGGGGTTGTATTTACTATGCTGATCGGAGGTTAGATAGCTGCAAAATGGCGACTTAAGGGTGCGAGACAATGGGTCCGCTGAAAAAGATTGCCTCAGAGAAGAAGGAAACTTTAGGACTAAAATGGTCCGGAATGAAGGCATATGAGATGAGACTGGCCCATTAAGCGGCCCAAAATTACTAAGGAAAAGGAGAAAGAGATAGAGATCGGAAAAAGAGGAGAGAGAAATAACGGAATAAGAGAGAGAGAACGGGAAAAAGAGGATGAAGATAGTGAACGAAATTATGGAGAGAGTAGGAGAACGGAAATAGAGGAAAAACGGAAAGAAGGAAGAGAAAGAGACGGATAGAAGAAGTAAGGAGAATAGGAAAGAGAGGAGAGAGAAAAGAACGGAAAGAGAAGAGAGAGAAAGAAGATGATAAGGCAGTTTTGAGTTTAGAAAAATTAAAATTGGAGAAAGATCGGACGGGGACGCAAAACTCAATGAACTTTGCACCACAGGTCAACGTCCCTTGATCAATATGCCATGTTCGATGAATAATCCCGCACCATTTAGAGGAATTCAGTTCGCAATTTGAAAGGATGCCAAAGATCAGGCCGTACCGAAGAACGGTGGGCCACAAATTTGTCTGCGCTGCGGAACACCCAAAGCAGGGATCGTGTTTCTGCTTACCAACGAAAAACAGACGAGTTGATGAGTCGGGCGCGATGTGATTTGTTTCAGAGGACCAGTAACCGCCGATAGATAAGTAATGTTCAGAGAAACCGTTCGAAATCTAGGTGAACGCACGTACAGGTCCTTTTTCGCTTAGGCTCTCGTTGACTAATGTTAGGTTAGGATACATCGAACAAACTTTTGAAGCTTTGAGGGTGGAGATCGTTAGGAGCAAATTCTCTCCACTTGCGGTAGGAGCTCTTCAGATTCTTGCGGAAATAGTTGGAAGGTTAGAGGATTAGGAAAAGTGTGCAGACAGTATGGATTCTGCCCATGTCAGCGTAATGGGATAAGGTATCGAACCAGTCGACCCGTGAATTCCCAAGACCACACAGTCTGGAGGAAGTCCGCCGACTCCCTACAAACTGAAGGGCGAGACCGCAGTGTTAGATGCGGATTCCTAAGTCACGTGCAACAGTGGACTCAAGAGAATGTGAGAGAAACGCACATGTTTTAATGTGGGAGAAGAGGGGCCTATTGCCAAGAATGTACGAGTGCGTATTCACCAGTTGTTGCGTTATTATACAATTCAACAGAAAGGCAGGTGCCCACCACCAACTACAGGCTTAGTAACGGATAGCCGGGGACCTGCTTTTAGATACGGACTGACGCTAGCGGCAATGGTAAGTCCCGGTTTGGTTGAGATGAGACAGACCTATACCGGGGAAACAACCTTGCGTGCGATATCAGATGGAAAATTTCGCTACCTTTGGCCCGTGGTCTAAGGAAGTCAGAGTTGTCCAATAACTATCACTGCAGCTAGTGCAAAATCAATCTTCCCTATCCTCTTTTTGTTAGGGGGTAGGTTTCTTCCTCCCGATGCCTAACCAGCTGCCAGTCAAGAGGAAAGCAAAGAGCAGGGCCAGGTAGGAAGTAAACAGAACGCAGTGTGAGTGCACAGGCGCCGCTACAGTAGAGCTAGTGTAGGCCATGAAGGTGCCGGGGGGTGATGCAGTGGACCATGAAATAGGCATAGTGCGGTGCCGTGGGCCAGGGGCCGTAGTGGAGGTCAAATAGTAGTTGGCGTTGCCGTGGCAGTTCAGAAATGAGGAAGCAACGGTGGCGGACCGCAGGGTCGGGGCCACATGACCACAAGGAACTGGAACCAGCAGCTGGGTTGGACCAGGGAGGCAGTATAACCATGGCAAGAAGGGCGAGGTGTCCAACTATCGTTAGGAAACCGATAAAAAAAAAAAAAAAAATAAAAGACAGCAGCTCAAAGGTGCAGATAACCTGTGTCAGAAAGGGTTAAGTAAATATGCTCATCAAGTATGGGCATAGGCCATGACGGATTCGAAGCCAAGGAATTTCCTCAGAGAAAGGTAAAATCGGTTCGGAAAAGATGAGTGAGGGATCATCCTCTTAACAGTTTAAAAGGGAGATATCGTCGGCGCAGTGAATGGGTGCGACAGCCCAGTTCACGTGATCTTGGAACAACAGACACCTGTACAATGATACAAAGAGACTATCGTTCTGAGATTGTGCCAACGGTTCTAGAAGAGGATCGCGCAGATTTTCACGAGCTCCTTGAGGACGAATATGTGTGAAGAGGTGTGGCTGACTCTCTTGGAAAGCCTGAATGCGCAAACCATCTGCGCCAGACGCTTGGCGAGCACATACGCGTCCAACAGTTAAGGGCAGGAGTGTCAAGGGTTGGAGTAATGCCTCCGGGGGTTGCTATGGTAGTGTGAACAACCAGAAGCAGACAATGGTAGGAGCAATACCTACGGGCTGCTGTGTTTGTGGTGGTGGTGTGACCAGTCATCTGGTACACAGCTACGGTGTAATATGTAGCTGGCCAGGGGTTATTGATTTTGATTGCCTTCTATAGGGCGGGGTTGAGCCTAGTTCATGTGTTATTTTTCAGTTTTTGATGTATGTTGCTTTTGTTCATTGCCTCAGTAAGGAGCGGGATCATTCATGCTCATGTGTTATGATTTATGATTGTGTCGGAGTGAGATCGGTTTGCTCATGTTGTTTTGTCACAGCGCTGTAAAATGGTTCGTTTGGTGTACTGCAGGATGAATGTTCGATTTTGCAATATGGTGTGTGAGACCGTGGAGCGATTGTGGGGTCCACACGCTGAATGTGATTGGGTGGTGGTACGGAGGCTGGGCCACACGTCTGGAAATTGTATGTTGTCCTTGTGATTGTTGCCACATCCCTGAATTTGATTGTGATGTGTAGTAGGTTGGGGCCACACACCGGAATTTGATATGCTGGGGGGATGATGTGTGCTGTTGAGATGTGTAATGGATTAGGTATTAACTTGGATGGACATGCTGAGAGCTATCGGATAGAGAAGGTCTTGATTATATGTAGCCAGTTTATACTGAGTGATTTCATGGACCTACCACGTTTATTGTTTTTATGTGGGTACATTATCCATTTAGAGATGTTGTGGGAAGTGATGTTTTAAAGCATAAGGTAGTCTGTTAATAGCGACCCTGGAAAACTGGTTTGTTTTTAGCCAATTGTGAAACATTCGTCCGGAGAAAATGTTGATTGGAACAACATTCTTAGTACGGGGGGGTATTGATCGGCCGAAGGTTCAGAGCATGTAGGCAAATAAGGGTAGTTTTTGCTGTTGATTGAGAGCAAGTTCTGGGGTCTTCAGTGTGCGAACTCAGGCTTCACCAGTGGGAATACCCCGAGTCGTAACTGAAGGAGGGAGGTTACTGGGAAGTTGTCGCGGGTGGATCATCGCATGTCCGAGGATCGGGAACAAGTAGTTGCGACCTCCGGTCCCTGGGTAGAGGAGTGTCCCATCCGACCACTGGCTGACTATTCCACTGGGTTCTCCCAGTGGGCCTGAAGGAAGCGATCGTGTCAGGTGACCGTCACGGTAGGGGGACCGTCACCTGCAGGCAGAGTACAGCGACCATTTCAGTCCCGTCCTGTTCTGAGGAATGAATGGGAAGGCTGCGGCCAATGGAGGGTTTTTGCGCCTTGTGTGTCTAAGAGTAGTAATACTTTGCAGCATCAGTCCATGGCGGGGAAAAAGTCCAGCTGTTAGTACAGTGGGTAGCCTCGGGAATCGAACATGAGTTGAATAGGAGTTTTGCATTTAACCACTGGGTGCCCAAGTCTGTTGGCGCTAGCAGCTGTTTGTGTGGTGTGTATGTGTAGGTGACTAAAAAAAAAAAAAAAAAAAAAAAAAAAAAAAAAAAAAAAAAAAAAAATAAGGGATTCCAGTGGTGGAATAAAAATAACTTGGGAATTTAGTGGTACCAATTGGTGTGCATTGTGTGGAGCCCCGTGAGTCCATTGGTTGACCAGTTAAACGCGGGTGCTCTCTTGTTTGAGAACGAATAAGGTGCCTTGGAAAACCAGGAAGTGTGAGACTCCACTTAAGGGAAAGTGAACTCGCCCGTCTTGCGAGGCGCAAATAATACTGCGTGAACAGAGGTGAGCTGTCGCCTCGATGTACTCCCTGGTGGGGACGTAAGAACAGTGGAGTTTGCTGTAGCCTCGGAGCCGACGACGAAAGAAGTGTCTCCCGTGTGGGGACGTCGACAGCCAGACGTGTCAGCCTGCTGGAGCCTAACAGGGAGCTGCCATATGGGGAAGACAACGGTGGGTGTTTGCAGCCAGAGAAAGTCCTGTGGGAAGGCCCGATAAAACAGACCCTTGCCGTGGAGAGGGCGAAGTAGGTGGAGTCCGGGAGACTCGTGTGAGGGGTGCGACTCAAGCTACGTTGCCAGTGTCCCCCCACCGGGGATTGAGCCAATCGGGAGGACACAACAGTGTGGTAGCTTCAGCTCGTATTGC
The DNA here is from genome assembly GCA_018398815.1 of Conus ventricosus. Taxonomy (NCBI): domain Eukaryota; kingdom Metazoa; phylum Mollusca; class Gastropoda; order Neogastropoda; family Conidae; genus Conus; species Conus ventricosus. The sequence continues at coordinate 43,323,560 of CM031629.1, read as the reverse complement.
ACAGTTGAGAGAGTAACCGTAATCACAAAGGAGATGCTGGCAAAGTTATGGAACGTTCATTTGCTCTTAAGGTTGTAGTGTGCAAACAGAATATGGAAAATGTCTTTCCTGGCTAAGGAAGAATAACCGAAGAACAGGGTATGTGATTATGAAATTGTCTGTATGCTGTTTACTAGGTGTATGATACAGATAATGTGTTGTATATTGACGGGTGGGGGCGCGGAGTCCAGTTGAATTAAAGTTGAGTATTTTCTATGAAATGTTATGGGTTTCCCGTCACTTTTGTGGTCCAGATGTGAGTGACAGAGTGCGTGTGCCTATCGAGAGCGCATTTTGGTGTGAAAGCGTAAATACTTTGCTGTCTATTAACCCCCTGCATTCCATGAATATGATAATCATAGTTTTAATAATGAGGGGGAGCGTCGGAAGACCCGTCACAGATTTTCCACACTTTTTCTTGGAAGTTTTCGATGTCAGCCTGGAGCAGAAGCTTCTCCAGACCGACTTTACTGAGTTTAAAATGTGTCCTTCGATTTAGCACGGTGTTTTCTGATGGGGCCCTCGAGCTTGGGACCCCGAAGGCGTTGGTTACAACCTGACGCTGAGCCCGGTTTCGAACTTTGGAAATGTTGGCAGTCTGAATCAAACCTGGGTGTTTTGTGCATTTGAAGTTTAGCGGAAGCACTGGAATACAAGCTTTAGCACACGTGATCATAGGGTTAGTCAGTGATTCTGCTGGGTCCAGACTCTGAAAGTAAATCAGTGTCCTGGAATTCTTTAGAAATAGTGGCTGCAAATAGATCCCAGTTGGCTTTCTTATAATTTAGATGTTGAGAGGACAGAGACGTTCCAGTTATTTATAGGTTGTAGAAGGACAGGAAAATGTCACTTCCGTGCTGATCGTCCATGGACAGACCACGCTTAGTCCAGGACAGCGAGGTCACAAACCGACAAATCTAAACACGAAGAAAACCTGTGGAAGAGTGGAGTAAGTTGCAGATCCGTCCGTTCAGACAACACAAAGCCAAATCCGAAAGGACATCCTCAATTAGCAGACCCTCTGATGACGTGCTGACACTACCAAAGAGATTGGACCGATAAAGCACCCATCACAAAAAAGGTCGAGGAAGTTCACTCTATAAGACTGACAAGGCCTGCGACAAACCGGGACAGAAGGTGGAAGATAAAGGGAACAGATTGTCACAGTCTTGTGGAGAGTGACCCTCGCAGCTACAGACTGAAGAAGGTAACAGAGCGACAAGACTATACAACAAAGTTTGGAAAAAGGGCAACACCGCCCGACAGTCCCAACGTGGATGGTTGTGAAGGTTTTTGATAAGAATATTAAAGCCAGAAAGAGTAAAGTCGTCTGGCTTTGATATCCGAGTTTCCCTGATGAGCCACGACGGAAGGGTTTATAAGATTGACCACAGAAGCTGCAGCCCTCAAAGTTGGAATTTAGTTCCACGATATTCCCATGGGAAGATTATATATCCATGGTGCAGAGGGCAAAAAGGAGAGAGATCTGGTCATCTCCGCCTCAACGTCCTGTGTCTAATGGAGAGAATTTATTATTTAGTTTCACGTGGACTGTGTTGTCTACTGACCTGCTGGCAGACTGCCAACAGTGAGGAAGGTCTGGATTTGGGAGATGGTGGAGTTTCTTCCTCATCGCCACCATCTCCACACTGGGGTTTGAACTCCCTTGGCCCCACGGGCATTGGAGCAAGGAGTTCGAGGTAGGGGTCTGGGTTGTTTAATCTGCCCAGCAGCAGAGGTGGGTAGACGGCTGGGGCTGTCGAGGGGTGCGGAGTGTTTGCTCCACCAGGGGCAGTCACTGGTGGGGTGGATGGGGTGGACCTGCTGTCCACCAGACTGACAGTTTCTTTCCTGGGCATATCTGGGAAAAGATAAATGCATCAGTCTGGCAGCTGACGGAACCGAGTGAAACTTTCTTTACCCGAAGCTGATAAGATGCTGTGGGCGTCTGACTGCCCACAACCTGTGTGGGCGGCCCGCATAAAAGGGAAGTTTTCTTTTCAGTTTTTAAGTCGTTTATCTGGGGTGTCCGGTATCCAAAGGGGGGGGGGGGGGCATTCGTGAAGAGAGATGGTCCGCCACCGCAGTTACACAATGTGCCGATCTTTGCACCGCCCAGCATGGTGGCCTTGCAGCAACCACCACACACCTCCTGCCCAGAACAGCGGTCGCTGACATGCCAAACCTCTGGCACCTAAGCACCGCAATGGGACGATCAATAACTAACACGGACGTTCATGTTGCCAACTTGGATGACCGAGGCAGCTCAGTGTTACAGAATGTCAGAAAGAGGGTGGTGGTGCCACTCTTTCCGCACCTTTTTTGTACTGTCACCCTGCGGACCTCCGGCACACCCTGGACGCCAGTTCCGTTTTGATAGCTGCCTCCCGAGACACCTGCTGATCGCTCGCAGCGTATCAACACCGTCGCGAATTACTGTTGTGGGGAGTCACCCTTGATCTCCCGATTCCCACTATTGTGTTGCCCTCATCAGCTTGTCAATTGGTTTGTGTGATTGTACATGATTGAAATGGAGCCATTCGCAACCTCTTGATGGACCGAGGGTCACCGGCCAAACCTTGAAAGCCCTTTGGATAGCAAAAGGGCTTCAGAGCTGAAAGAGGGCTTTTCCCTCCGTCCCTTCCATCACGAGCCAGGAAGCCAGAAACCGGCCTCTGTCGTACCGCCGTATACAGAATCATGTCAGTATCGAAGCCCCTGAATTTGGGATGCTGGCCTTTCTCTTTCTTTTTGGGGGGGAGTTTTTTAGAAAAAGCCATATATAGTTTATTGTGTTTCATCCCTCCCTTATCCCACCCACCCGTGGAGTCCTACTAAGGGGCCAGGGCCAAGAAACCAATGTCTTGACCCCTTCCAGGCTTCGGAGAGATAGACACAAACAGAAACTACCAACCCATCCCCCTGATCCAGCCAACGCCCGGAACAGAGAGCGGAGCACTGCAGGGTTTACTTGGCCAGCAGGGGAACTGTCGTCTTGACCCAGCCCCAAGAAGGGGAGCCGATAGTACACCCGGCCAAAGTGGGACTCCCTGTCTAGGAGAGTCAAGCAAAGTGATTGTGTTGAGACGCTTGGCCCTCTCAAGCACCAGGATCTCATTCCCCTCCCGACACAGGTCCTCCGCACGGCATAACACGGCGAGCTTAAGGAGACCACAGAAGAAAAGGAGGGGGAAATGTAGACGTAAGGGGAGACAAAGAGAAAAGGCCAAATAAGAAGGCAGAATCAAGAAATGAGAAAGGCAGGGTACGCTTAGTCAATCCTCACCCTTACCTATCTGACATGGAAGCCCTACCAGGGGCATCAACTCCTTCCACTTACGCTTAGGCCAGACAGCATCTGTGGCTTTTCGGACCTAGAGCAGGTGTGTTTAAAACCAGCCTATCTACATGTAGTGATGCCCCGCCACAATGCCGAAGGATCACTGACCGCGCATGCCCTCCCGACCACGACTAGGGCCATCCCCCGAGGGAATCACATGGTAAACTGGCAATGGAGACAATCACAAGGATAAAGCAGGCAATGAGACTATCACATGGAAAACAGGCAATGAGACAATCACATGATATACAGGCAATGATATACAATCACATGGTTAAACAGGCCAATGTGACATCACAAGGATAACAGGCAATCATTCACATGGATAAACAGGCAAAGAGACAAATCACAAGGATAAACAGCAATGAGACAAACACATGGATAAACAGCAACGAGACAATCACATGGATACACAGGCAATCAATCACATGGATAAACAGGCAAATGAGACATTCAACAAGTTAAACAGGCATTGAGACAATCACAAGATAAACTGGCAATGTGACAATTCACAGGATAAACAGCATGGAGCAATCACAAGGATAAACGGACAATCATCACATGGATTAACAGCAATTCTGACAACACATGGACAAGACAGGCAATCAGACCAATCATACGGATCACAAACGATCATATGGGCAAAGAAGATCATCAAACATACAGATAGACAGACAAGCCTATGAGGGACAATATGGCCATATACAGACAAGTATATAGACCATGATACGTACAGACAATATATAGACAAATCAAATGTACAGACAATTATATAGACAATCATATGTACAGACAAGACAATCAGACAATTATACAGACAAGCAATCATATGAACAGACAGACAATCAGACAATTACATAGACAGGGAATCAAAGACAATCTAAAAGTCAATCACAGAATCAGCCAGCCTGACACAACCCTGCTTCACACCACTCCACCTGTGCCCAGGGATGGACGAACGTACCTGGTTTGACGTAGACATTGACATCAGCGAGGCCTTGTTCCCCCCCGAGTCCGTGACCACCAGGGTGAAGGTGTAGTCACCGATCTGCAGGTTGCTGACTTGCATACACACCGAGCTTGTCCCCTGCAACACACACATGCGTATATACACACACACTGTACAGCGTCAATCCTGTGGAACAATATTACTTCCCCCCCCCCCCCCCCCCCCCCCCCCCCCCCCAAAAAAAAAAAAAAAAAAAGGGTTTAAAAGACCGTAGGGTGCCAGCCAAAAAATTCTGTGGTCTGCATTTGGGACCTAAAAAGAGCGGTGACCTCTGCTTGCGAACACTGTGCTAGGTAAAGAAAGGGTAAGGAAATGTTGCTTTTTTAAAGCCCAGCCGCCCGCAAAGGGCCTACAGCACTGTCACCACGTTAAAAAAATCACAAGTCATTTAAAAAATTATTTTAAAAAATCCCACTCCTTCACCCCCCTTTAAATATCCCTTTAAAAACACTCGGAATTTTTTTTAAAAAATTTTTCCCTCTGTAAATAAATTTTGACGAAAATTTAATTTTTTTCAGACACTCAAAGATCACATTACTGGCACTTCCTCATCCCCCCCCCCCCCACCCACCCCTTGCGGGATTTTAAAAAGACAATGTCTCACAGCCCGGCCCCAATTTTGCCGGGGAACCCCAACCAAGGCGGATTGGGAACTGAATGGAAAGGGGAAAAAACAATGTTTCAACACGGGGGAAATGCCACACCCGCGGGACTGTCTTCCATTCTTTAATACATAAATCTACGCATCATTCTGGTGGTGGAGGTGGGGGGTCCCAAAAAGTACCCATGTTTGTTTTTTTTATTTTAAGGGGGACAATTTGGGGAAAGTTATTAAACCCTGGGTCTGGGGAAGATGAACAGCGGGGTGTTTATGAGGGTTTTCCCTTTAAAGTTTGAAAGAGAAAAGGGGGTCTAGGCACTATTTTCCCTAAAACTTGTAGAACTACTGCTGGTGTGTTGTCGGCTGAGAAGCAAAGCTTGGTATGGGGTCAGAAAGCAAACTGTGGAAAAGGCACGGCTTAAAAAAAACAAACCAAAAACCTTTCCGCTTTCCCCGAAGACAAAAACCATCAAGCATACCTGCACATTGACTTTGAAAACCTCATACCTTCTTCACAAATTCAAAGTTGACGAGTTCAAATATTATTTGGTAAACAGGACGGTGGAACAGTCAAAACAAAAAATTTTAGGGCGCAGACTGAAATCAATTTACCCCCCAAAACGTTACAGGTTTAGGAAAAATTTTTGTCAACAGGTAACCAAAGGGAAGCTATAAGCCAGTTAAAAAAAATTTTAAAAAAGGGCAAAAAAAGGGGGAAAAACAAGGAAATGATCCCCTTTAAAATGTCGATAACATTTCCCAAACAAAGCCTGGGTTTCCAGGTTTTTGCGCGTGCATGATGGTGTGGGGCACCACCTCTGTGCGAGTGTGTTTTTTGTAAAATGAACAAAACTCATTCACTTTTTTTTCCCCTAATTTTCATATCCTTGCATGTGATGACTGGTTTTCTCTCTCCCGGTCACCTCCATGTCACACAGAGGTTCCCTACTTTGGAACGTGAAACCAGCAGCTCTGGGTGCAGGTGGAGAGGGGGTAGACTGCCTCCCTTCTGACATGCTGGTTAAAGGTCATAAGCCAACACTTCATCATTTCACTCAAAGGGATGGAACTCTGAACATAAACAGCTGGAAACCATTCAAGCCACGGAAATGAAACGTTACCGCAAGATACCACCCATCAGACATTCAAAGGGATGTAACTCTGTTATAGCTGGAAAACCATTCAAGCCACGGAAATGAAACGTTACCGCAAGATACCACCCATCAGACACCACTGACCAGATCGCCCATCGACAAGAGTCTCAGAGCACTGGGAAGCACAAGGGACCACTGGAAGATTTACGGACATTAGCCCAGAGAAGAAAAGATGTTGGTGTGGCCTGGCTAAAACAGTCCTCCAGCGAACTGTTAAGGAAGTAACACAGCAGGTAAGACAGAAGAAAAAACAAGATGCAAAGCATATAAAACATACTCCCAGTTTATCTGAATATGTGTGAGATATTCCATAAAAAGGAAAAAACCATTCTGGACCGCTATAGCCATTAGTAACGGCTTTTCTGGTAAACATCGGCAATCATCTGTGACCCATAATGAACATTCTACACATTTTCAGAAAGATCAGCCAAGCACTTTCTGAGATATTCCATAAAGATGAAAAACTGTTATGGCCGTTATAGCCGTTAGTAATGGATATAATGGTAAAATAAAACATCGGGCATCATCTGTGACCCATAATGAACATACGTACAAATTTTTAGCAAGATCGGCCCAGTAGTTTTGTCTGGAGCGAGTGGAACACATTTTGACCAAGGACGGACAGACAAACAGACACAAAGACAGCATTTCTTCGTCCATCGTAAAGTACTTCCTGTTCTATCAGAACTGGGAGTACAAAAAATGATGGACTGACACCAGTGCAAGTGGACAGGGAAAACCTCTAAAGAGACCCCCCCCCCCCCTCCTCCCCCTGGCCTTGGCTGCACAACCGATAGAACTGGAGGGATCTGGTGAATGTTCTTCAGTGTGACGCCCCAGTGGGTCCCCGCGGATCCTAGGGAGAAGAAGGAGGAGACATCTAGAAGGATAAGATAAGATAATGTTGCTTATAGCCCAGCCGACCGCAAAGGGCCACATCAGGGCTGTCACCACGTTAAAATCAACTCACCAGTCATTAAAAAAAAAAAAAAAAAAAAAAAAAAAAAAAAAAAAAAAAAAAAAAACTTCACACATCTCTTTAAATGACATCGTCTAGAAACGTACCAGAAACTTCGTTAAAAATCTTTCTTCCGTAAAATCTTAAATCAGATGAAAAATGTTAATCTCTCTCAAAAACTCTAGGATCACGTCAGGCGGGACATCCCTGAACAGGATCTTCATGGACTCCGCTGTAAAATGTTTGTGTCTCACATCGTGCAAGTCCCAACACTCTAAAAGAACATGTTTCATTGTGAGTGGCGCATGACATGGAATGCACCATGGAGCTTCTTCACTCTTTAAAAGGTAAGAATGGGTAAAATACGAATGGCCGGTGTGCAGCCGCACAGAACCGTTTCCTCTTTACGACCACCCGACGTAGATGGGAGGAAGTCTTTAAGGTTTGGACGGATCTGAAAGAGTTTGTTATTCGTCTGTGTGTTCCAATCCTCCTGCCAGAGGTCTCTCACATAATCGTTAATTTTGGGTTTCACATCTGAGCAGGGGATATAAGTGTTGGACAGTTTCTCTCTTGTGGCGTTCTTGGCTAGACGATCAACCATTTCGTTCCCCCGCCGATGCCAACATGGCCAGGAACCCAAGCAAGAGTAATGTTGTAACCGTCCGCCTTCAACTTGCTAACAAAGTTCAAAAAAAAGAAAAAAGTCTGGATGCTGAAGGTTGCGGCCAGCTATGGCCTCCAAAGCTGACAGCGAATCCGACAGAACCAGAAAGTCCCTCTTCGAAGAATGGGAGATTATCTTCAAAGCCAGTACTAGAGCAGTAAGTTCAGCAGAATAGACAGAAGCATCTGAATGTATATTGTTCCATCAATATCTGAGAAGGAGCCCCAGGGCAGTAGGCTGCACAGGCCACTCCATCCTCAGACTTGGAACCGTCAGTGAAAACTTTTTGATAGGATGGGAATTTGGAACAGAGCTCAGCATACAAGCCTTGTACGCCAGAGAGCTGGTTAGACTCTTTACGGAAAGCTGCAAGATCAAAACGAATCTCTGGTGTGAAAAAGGTCCATGGAGGTTGATCCGGAAACTTGGAAAAATCGGAAACTACTCCCAGGTCTATACCTGGCATTCCGCACGTGAGGCTGCATACGAAGCCCAAACGGCGGAATACATTTCAGGTTTTTTTCAAACTTACTTTGGAACGGAGGGTCAAAAACACAGTCATAGGCAGGATTCTGCGGTTCTGAGAACAGTCGGATGTAATAATTCAAAGACAGTTTCAGCCTGCGTTGGACAGTGAAGGTTCACCCGCCTCTGCGTACAGGCTGTACACAGGGGTGGTGCGGAACGCTCCAAGACAGAGACGAAGCCCTTGATGGTGGATAGGGTCCAAGAGTTTGAGGTAGATGATCTTGCGGAGCCGTACACAGCACAACCGTAGTCCAGTTTGGAACGGACCAGGGCTCTGTAGAGGTGCAACAAAGTTTTCTTATCAGCGCCCAGTCGGTTGTGTGCTACGACCCGCAGAATATTCAGTGCCTTTTGGCAAGCAGTTTGAGGTTTTTAATATGGCTGAGAAAGTTAAGTTTTTGGTCAAAAAATGACTCCCAGAAATTTGGCCTCTTTAACAGCTGGAATGGGAGATTTCCCTACTTGAAGTTCCGGATCTGGAAAAAACTGACGGAAATTATGGAAGTGAATACACTGGGTTTTTGTAGCAGAAAAGGTGAAACCATTTTCATCCGCCACCGATGGATTTTATCCACGCAAAGCTGGAGCCTGCGCTGGACACTCGGGTACAGGCTTCCAGTTGCGTAGACAGCAAAATCATCCACAAACAATGAGCAGTCTGAACCCTGCTGAACTGATTGAACAATGTTGTTGTCTTAATACTAAAGAGGGCAGGAGATAGTATGCTCCCTGTGGAACACCCAACTCCTGCTTGTGGACATCAGAGAGAGTGGTGCCAACCGGACCTGAAACTGTCGTTCTGCCAAAAAATTTTGAATAAAAAGCGGAAGATGACCTCGAAAACCAGATCGTGGAGATCATGAAGTATCCCCGACTTCCAGGTGGTATCGTAGGCCTTCTCCAAGTCAAAGAAATTGCCACTGCATGCTGTTTGTTCAGAAAGGCGTTCGAAGTGTAGATTCCAGACGAATGAAATGGTCAACGGTAGTCCGATGTTTGCGGAAACCACACTGTTCTTTCGCCAAAAGGCCATCGGTTTCAAGTTTCCACATGAGCCTAGCATTGACCATTTTTCCATCAATTTACAACACAGCTGGTCAAAGCTATGGGACGGTAATTTGAAGGATTAGAAAGATCTTTTCCAGGTTTGGGGATGGGAATAATGAGGGCTTTTCGCCAAGAGGGTGGAAAAAAACCTGTAGTCCAACATGGTTGTAGACCTGTAGCAGTATGTTCAGACCTTCTAGCGGAAGATGTTTCAACAGCTGATAATGGATTTCATCTATTCCTGGAGAGGAATCGCTGCAAGAAAGCAAGGCAGATTTCAGCTCGTTTAACGTGAAAGGAAGATTGTAGTCTTCCATGTTGTCGGACGAAAAGTGCAGGGTGATTTTTCTTTTAGGGCTTTGTATTTGACAAAAGTGGCAGATTTATTAGAAGAGGGAATTCTTTTCAATGGTTGAAGCAAGCAGATTAGCAACTGCTTTCTTCTCTGTTATTAAAGAATCCGAAAACTTGAGATGGTTCACAGTGGGCAGGTGTTCTTCCCTTTGATTTTCTTAATGATGTTCCACACTTTTTTCTTGGAAGTTTTTGATGTCAGCCTGAGCAGCAGAAGCTTCTCCAGGACCGACGTTTATGATTTTAAAGTGTGTCTAGATTTAGCACGGAGTTTTTGATGGGCTCGAGCGTTGGGACCCGAAGGTCGTTGGTACACCTGACGCTGAGCCCGTTTTCGAACTTTGGAAATTTGTTGGCAGTCTGAATCAAACAGGGTGTTTTTTGGCATTTGAAGTTTATCGGAAGACACATGGAATACAAGCTTTAGCACACTTGATCACAGTGTTAGTCAGTGATTCAGCTGGGGTCCGGACTCTGAAGAAAGTCAGTGTCCTGGAATTCTTGAAATAGTGGTTGCAAATAGATCCCAGTTTTGCTTTCTTGTAATTTAGATGTTGAGAGACAGAGACGTGTTCAGTTATGACGGGTTGTAGTAAGACAGGGAAATGGTCACTTCCGTGCAGATCGTCATGGACAGACCACTCATAGTCCAGGACCAGCGAGGGGTCACAAACCGACAAATCTAACACGAAAGTGAACCTGTGGAAGAGTGCAGGTAAGTTGCAGATCCGTCGTTCAGACAACACAAATCCAAATCCGAAAGGACATCCTCAATCAGCAGACCTCTGGTGACGTACCGGCACTACCCCAAAGAGGGTTGTGACCGTTAAAGTCACCCAACAGCAAAAAAAGGTCGAGGAAGTTCTCTTATCAGACTGACAAGGTCCTGACGACAAAACAGAGACAGAAGGAGGTAGATAAGGGAACAGATTGTCACAGTCTTGTGGAGAGTGACTCTCGCAGCTACAGCCTGAAGGGAGGTAGACAGAGTGACAGGACTATACAACAGAGTTTTGTGTAGGAGAAGGGCAACACCGCCCGACAGTACCAACGTGGATGGTTGTGCAGGTTTTGAAAGAACATTAAAGCCAGAAAGAGTAAAGGTCTTCTGGCTTTGAATTTGAGTTTCCTGAAGAGCCACGACAGAAGGTTTTATAGATCGACACAGAAGCTGTAACTCTCAAAGTTGGAATTTAGTCCACGGATATTCCAATGGGATATTGTACTATCCATGGTGCAGAGGGCGAAAAGGAGAGAAATCAGGTCATCTCCTCCTCAACGTCTGCTTCTAATGGAGTGAATTTATTTTGAAGTTTCACTGAACTGTGTTGTTCTTCAGACCTGCTGGCAGACTTGCCAACAGGCGAAGAAGGTCTGGATTTGGGAGACGGTGGAGGTTTCTTCCTCATCTCCACCATCTCCACACTGGGTGGAACTCCTTGCCCGCACGGGCACTGGAAGAGGAGTTCGAGGGGGGATTGCTGGTTTTTTAATCTGCCCAGCAGCAGATGTTGTAGACTGCTGGGCAGTCTGAGGAGTGGCGGATTTTTTGCCTCCACCAGGGGCATTCACTGTGGTTTGGGGTGGTGGACTGCTTCCACCAGAGCCGACAGTTCTTCCTTGCAGTGTTTTGAAAGATAAATTCATCAGTCTGGCAGCAGACTGACCGAGTGGATACTTTCTTAACGGCCGAAGCATACGAAGATGCTGTGGGCGTCTGACTGCCCACAACCTGTTTACGGGCCTCAAAAAGGAGATTTTCTTTTCAGTTTTAATTCGTTTGGATAGTGGATTCCTGAATCCAAAGAGGGCAGTTTCGTGAAGAGGAGGGATGGTCGCCACGCAGTTGGCACAATGTGCCGGATCTTTGCACGGCCCATCATGGGTTGCCTTGCAGCAAACACACGCACACTCCTGCCCAGAACAGCGGTTCTGACATGTCCAAACCTCTGGCACCGGAAGCATCTCAAAGGGGACGGGACATACAGCTGAACACGGACGTTCAGGTAGCCAACTTTGATGACGGAGGCAGCACAGGGTTGCAGAAGGTCAGAAAGAGGGTGTTGGTGGCCACTCTCTCTGCACCTTTCTTGACTGTCACCCTGCGCACCTCCGTCACACCCTGGACGCAAGTTCCGTTTTTATTTCTGCCTCTGAGACACCCGCTAGATCTCTGCAGCGAATCACACATTTGGATGAATTTAACTGTTTATGGGGAGTCACCCTGATCTCCTATCCACTAATTTTGTTGCCCTCAACAGCTGTTCAGATTGTTTTCTTGATCGACATTGAACCAGAAACGAACCATTCCTCAACCTTTTGACGGACTGAGGGTCACCTGCTAAGCCTTGAAAGCCCTTTTGGATAGCAAAAGGGCTCAGAGCGGAAAGGGGTCTTTCCTGCTCTGTCCCTTCTACCACGAGCCAGGAAGCCCAGAAACCTGTTCTCTGTCGTACCTCGTGTCAGAATCGCTATCAGAATACGGTCCCTGAAATAGGGATGCTGCTTTCCTCTTCCTTTTGGGGGGATGTTTTTGATAAAGCCATGTTTAGTTTAGTATGTTTCATCTCTCCCTTACCCACCACCTTGGAGTCCAACTAAGGGGCCAGGGCCAAGAAACCAATGTCTTGACCCCTTCCAGGCTTCGGGAGAGATATACGACAACAGAAACTACCAACCCTATCCCCCCTGATCATGCTCAACTCCGGGGACAGAGAGCTGAGCACTGCAGGGGTTAACTTGGCCAGTAGGGAACTGTCTGTCTTGACCCAGCCCCAGAAGGGGAGCCGATTAGTACACCCAGGCCAAAGTGTACTTCCTGTCTAGGAGAGGTCCGAGCCAAAGTGATGTGTTGAGAGCGCTGGCCCTCTCAATCACCAGGGTCTCATTCCCCTCCGACACAGGTCGCACCGCACGGCAAACACGGCGGATCTTAAGGAGACCACAGAGAGAAAAGGAGTGTGGAAAAGAAGACTTGAAGAGGAGACGAAGATAGAAAAGGGCCAAAGAAAGGCAGAAAAACAAGAAAAGGAGAAAGGCGGGTTACTCTTAGTCAGGATCCTCACCCTTAGCCTATCTGACATGGGAAGCCCTACCAGGGGCATCAACTTCTTACCACGTTTCGCTTAGGCCATACAGCATCTTCACCTCTCAGGCCTACAAGCAGTGTGAAAAACCAGCCTATCTCCCAAGTATTGATGCCCCCGTCAGCATAGCCTAAAGGATCACTGGACCACGCAAACCCTCCGACCACGACAAGGTCGCAACCCCCGGGGGTCACATCGTGCAAGTCCCAACACTCTAAAAGAACATGTTTCATTGTGAGTGGGCGCATGACATGGAATGCACCACGGAGCTTCTTCACTCTTTAAAAGTAGGCATGGGTAAAATACGAATGGCCGTGTGCAGCGGCACAGAACCGTTTCCTCTTTACGACCTCCCGACGTGGATGGGAGGAAGTCCTTAAGGTTTGGACGGATCTGAAAGAGTTTGTTATTCGTCTGTGTGTTCCAATCCTCCTGCCAGAGGTCTCTCACATAATCATTAATTTGGGTTTCACATCTGAGCAGGGGATATAAGTGTTGGACAGTTTCTCTCTTGTGGCGTTCTTGACTAAACGATCAACCATTTCGTTCCCGCGATGCCAACATGACCAGGAACCCAAGCAAGAGTAATGTTGTAACCATCCGCCTTCAACTTGCTAAAAAGTTAAAAAAAAAGTAAAAGTTCTGGATGCTGAAGGTTGCGGCCAGCTATGGCCTCCAAAGCTGACAGCGAATCCGACAGAACCAGAAAGTCCCTCTTCGAAGAATGTGAGATAATCTTCAAAGCAGTACAGAGCAGTAAGTTCAGCAGAATAGACAGAAGCATCTGAATGAATATGTTCCAACAGTATCTGAGAAGGAGCGCCAGGGCAGTAGCTGCACAGGCCACTCCATCTTCAGACTTGGAACCGTCAGTGAAAACTTTTTCACAGGATGGGAATTTGGAATAGAGCTCAGCATACAAAGCCTTGTATGCCAGAGAGCTGGTAGACTGCGCGAAAAGCTGCAAGATCAAAACGAATCTCTGGTGTGAAAAAGGTCCACGGAGGTTGATCCGGAAACTTGGAAAAATCCGACACAACTCCTAGTCTAGACCTGCATTCCGCACGTGAGGCTGCATACGCAGACCAAACGGCGGAATACATTTAGGTTGCTTTCAAACTTACTTTGGAACGGAGGATCAAAGACACAGTCATAGGCAGGGTTTTCTGGTTCCGAGAACAGTCGGATATAATAATTCAACGACAGTTTCAGCCTGCGGTTGGACAATGAAGGTTCACCCGCCTCTGCGTACAGGCTGTACACAGGGGTGGTGCGGAACGCTCCAAGACAGAGACGAAGCCCTTGATGGTGAATAGGGTCCAAGAGTTTGAGGTAAGACGATCTTGCGGAGCCGTACACAGCACAACCGTAGTCCAGTTTGGAACGGACCAGGGCTCTGTAGAGGTGCAACAAAGTTTTCTTATCAGCGCCCCAGTCGGTGTGCGCTACGACCCGCAGAATATTCAGTGCTTTCTGGCAAGAAGTTTGAGGTTTTTGATGTGGCTGAGAAAGTTGAGTTTTTGGTCAAAAATAACTCCCAGGAATTTGGCTTCTTTTACAGCTGGAATGGGAGATTTCCCTACTTGAAGTTCAGGATCTGGGAAAAACTGACGAAATTATGGAAGTGAATACACTGTGTCTTTGTTGGAGAAAAGGTGAAACCGTTTTCATCCGCCCCACCGATGGATTTTATCCACGCAAAGCTGGAGCCTGTGCTGGACACTCGGATACAGCTTCCAGTCGCATAGACAGCGAAATCATCCACAAACAATGAGCAGTCTGAACCCTGCTGGACTGATTGAACAATGTTGTTAATCTTAATACTAAAGAGAGCAGGAGACAGTATGCTCCCCTGTGGAACACCCAACCCTGCTCGTGGACATCAGAGAGAGTGGTGCCAACCCAGACCTGAAACTGTCGTTCTAGCCAAAAAATTTTGTATGAAAAGCGGAAGATGACCTCGAAAACCCCAGATCGTGGAGATCATGAAGTATCCCCGACTTCCAGGTGGTATCGTAGGCCTTCTCCAAGTCGAAGAAAATTGCCACTGCATGCTGTTTGTTCAGAAAGGCGTTCCGAAGTGTAGATTCCAGACGAATCAAATGGTCAACCGTAGTCCTATGTTTGCGGAAACCACACTGTTCTTTCGCCAAAAGGCCATCAGTTTTCCAGTTTCCACATGAGCCTAGCGTTGACCATTTTCTCCATCAATTTACAGACACAGCTGGTCAAAGCTATGGGATGGTAGTTTGATGGATTAGAAAGATCTTTACCAGGTTTGGGGATGGGAATAATGAGGGCTTTCCGCCAAGAAGGTGGAAAGAAACCAGTAGTCCACACATGGTTGTATACCTGTAGCAGGATGTTCAGACCTATTTGCGGAAGATGTTTCAAGAGTTGATAATGGATTTCATCTAGACCTGGAGAGGAATCGCTGCAAGAGAGTAAGGCAGATTTCAGTTCATTTAAAGTAAAAGGAAGATTGTAGTCTTCCATGTTGTCGGACGAAAAGTTGCAGGGTGATTTTTCTTTAAGGGTTTTATTTTTGACAAAAGTGGCTGATTTGTTAGAAGAGGAGGAATTCTTTTCTATGGTTGAAGCCAGCAGATTAGCAACTGCTTTCTTCTCTGTTATTAAAGAGTCAGCAAACTTGAGATGGTTCACAGTGGGAACGGTGTTCTTCCCTTTGATTTTTTTTAATGATGTTCCACACTTTTTTCTTGGAAGTTTTCGATGTCAGCCTGGAGCAGAAACTTCTCCAGGACCGACGTTTTACTGATTTTAAAAGTGTGTCTCGATTTAGCTCGGAGTTTCTGATGGGCTCGAGCGTTGGGACCCGAAGGTCGATGGTACACCTGACGCTGAGCCCGTTTACGAACTTTGGAAATTTGTTGGCAGTCTGAATCAAACCAGGGTGTTTTGGGCATTTGAAGTTTATCGGAAGACACTGGAATACAAGCTTTAGCACACTTGATCACAGTGTTAGTCAGTTGATTCTGCTGGGTACGGACTCTGAAGAAAATCAGTGTCCAGGAATTCCTTAGAAATAGTGGCTGCAAATAGATCCCAGTTTGCTTTCTTATAATTTAGATGTTGAGAGACAGAGACGTGTTCAGTTATTACGGGTTGTAGAAGGACAGGGAAATGGTCACTTCCGTGCAGATCGTCATGGACAGACCACTCATAGTCCAGGACCAGCGAGGGGTCACAAACCGACAAATCTAAACACGAAAGTGAACCTGTGGAAGAGTGGAGGTAAGTTGCAGATCCGTCGTTCAGACAACACAAATCCAAATCTGAAAGGACATCCTCAATTAGCAGACCTCTGGATGACGTACTGACACTACCCCAAAGAGGATTGTGACCGTTAAAGTCACCCAACAGCAAAAAAGGTCGAGGAAGTTCTCCTATCAGACTGACAAGGTCCTGACGACAAACCGGGACAGAAGGAGGTAGATAAAGAGAACAGATTGTCACAGTCTTGTGGAGAGTGACTCTCGCAGCTACAGCCTGAAGCGAGGTAGACAGAGCGACAGGACTATACAGCAAAGTTTTGTGTAGGAGAAGGGCAACACCGCCCGACAGTCCCAACATGGATGGTTGTGCAGGTTTTGAAAGAACATTAAAGCCAGAAAGAGTAAAGGTCTTCTGGCTTTGAATTTGAGTTTCCTGAAGAGCCACGACAGAAGGTTTTATAGACTGACACAGAAGCTGAAGCTCCTCAAAGTTGGAATTTAATCCACGGATATTCCAATGGAATATGGTACTATCCATGGTGCAGAGGCGAAAAGGAGAGAAATCAGGTCATCTCCTCTTCAACGTCCGCTTCTAATGGAGCGAATTTTTGGTTAGTTTCACTGGACTGTGTTGGTCTTTGGACCTGCTGGCAGACTTGCCCGCAGGTGACAAAGGCCTAGAGTTTGGAGATGGTGGAGGTCTGGATTTGGGAGATGGTGGAGGTTTTTTCCTCATCTCCACCATCTCCACAGTGGGTGGAACTCCCTTGCCCGCACGGGCACTGGATAGTTGAGTTCGAGGCGGAATTGCTGGTTTTTTAATCTGCCCAGCAGCAGATGTTGTAGACTGCTGGGCAGTCTGAGGGGGTGGCGGATTTTTTGCCTCCACCAGGGGCAGTCACTTTGGGTTGGAAGGTGGTGGACCTGCTTCCACCAGAGTTGACAATTCTACCTTGCAATGTTTTGGAAAACGTAGTCATCAGTCTGACAGCAGACTGATTGAGTGTGAACTGTGGGAACTGTCTTTACGGCCGAAGCATATGAAGCTGTTGGAGTCTGACTACCCACAACCAGCTTGCGGGCTTCAAAAAGGAGATCTTCTTTTCTGTTTTTATTCGTTGAATGGTAGATTCCTGAATCCAAAGAGGACAGTTTCTTGAAGAGGAGGGATGGTCGCCACCGCAGTTAGCACAATGTGCCGGATCTTTGCACGGCCCATCATGGGTTGCCTTGCAGCAATCACCGCACACCTCCTGCCCAGAACAGCGGTCTCTGACATGTCCAAACCTCTGGCACCTGAAGCATCTCAATGGGGACGGGACATACAGCTGAACACGGACGTTCAGGTAGCCAACTTTGATGACCGGAGGCAGCACAGGGTTGCAGAAGGTCAGAAAGAGGGTGTTGGTGGCCACTCTCTCTGCACCTTTCTTGACTGTCACCCTGCGCACCTCCGTCACACCCTGGGACGCCAGTTCCGTTTTTATTCTGCCTCTGAGACACCCATTAGATCTCTGCAGCGAATCACACCTTTCGATGAATTTAACTGTTTATGGGGAGTCACCCTGATCTCCCTATCCACTAATTTTGTTGCCCTCAACAGCTGTTCAGATTGTTTTCTTGATCGACATTGAACTAGAAACGATCCATTCCTCAACCTTTTGACGGACTGAGGGTCACCTGCTAAGCCTTGAAAGCCCTTTTGAATAGCAAAAGGGCTCAGAGCTGAAAGGGGTCTTTCCTGCTCCGTCCCTTCCACCACGAGCCAGGAAGCCCAGAAACCTGTTCTCTGTCGTACCTCCGTGTCAGAATCGCTGTCAAAATAACGTTCCCCTGAAATAGGGGATGCTGCTTTCCTCTTCCTTTTGGGGGGGGGATATTTTTTTATAAAGCCATGTTTAGTTTAGTATGTTTCATCTCTCCCTTACCCACCCACCTTGGAGTCCAACTAAGGGCCAGGGCCAAGAAACCAATGTCTTGACCCCTTCCAGGTTTCGGGAGAGATATACGACAAACAGAAACTACCAACCCTATCCCCCCTGATCATGCTCATCTCCCGGGGACAGAGAGCTGAGCACTGCAGGGGTTAACTTGGCCAGTAGGGGAACTGTCTGTCTTGACCCAGCCCCAAGAAGGGGAGCCGATTAGTACACCCGGGCCAAAGTGTACTTCCTGTCTAGGAGAGGTCCGAGTCAAAGTGATGTGTTGAGAGCGCTGGCCCTCTCAATCACCAGGATCTCATTCCCCTCCGACACAGGTCGCACCGCACGGCAAACACGGCGGATCTTAAGGAGACCACAGAGAGAAAAGGAGTGTGAAAAAGAAGACTTGAAGGGGAGACGAAGATAGAAAAGGGCCAAATAAAGGCAGAAAACAAGAAAAGGAGAAAGGCAGGTTACTCTTAGTCAGGATCCTCACCCTTAGCCTATCTGACATGGGAAGCCCTACCAGGGGCATCAACTCCTTACCACGTTATGCTTAGGCCAGACAGCATCTTAGCTTCTCGGACCTAGAAGCAGTTGGAAAAAACCAGCCTATCTTCAAGTATTGATGCCCCCGCCAGCAAAGCCTAAGGGATCACTGGACCACGCAAGCCCTCCGACCACGACAAGGTCGCAACCCCCGGAGGGACATCTAGAAGGAACACTGTACTAATGACATCACACGTGACACTGCAACAAAGCAGTGCCGTTTCTCTTTGTTTTGCTTGTTTGTTTGTTTGTTCCGTGGCAGTCCCCCAGTCCACACCCCTCCACCCCACCCTTGCTCACTCCCCCATCCCCCCCCACCCCACCCCCATCCCCCCCAACCTCACCCTTCATTCCCCACCTCATTCTTCCACTCTTTTCCCTTCCAGTGATTTAACAGTATTAGTGAAAATGATAATTTTGCGCCGAGACCCAAAACAAGTTCAAACTGGAGAACAAGGCTTTAAGCAGCTGGTGAGGGTGGCGGTACTGACCATCATGTCTGCGCTAAGCAAGTGGGTCTTCTTCAGCCACTCGTAGCCGACGATGAGGTGGTCGTCATGGCTGCTGTTGCCGCACAGCGTCACCCGGTTCTGGGGCAGCATGATGGTCACGTCAGGTCCAGCGTTGGCCGTTGGAGAGCGGTCCACGTCTAAGAGGGATTGGAAAGAACCAAATGCCGACTATATGCTCAAACTGAATGAATACAAGTTTCGACACTTACATGTTTGGAATGAGGAAACCAGGATGACATGTTTCACTTAAAAGGAAATGGTCCCTTGCTGATGTTACATATATGTCGAGTGTGATGTGTGTGTGTGTATGTTCGTGTGTGTGTGTGTGAGTGCGCATGTGTGTGTGTGTGTGTGTGTGTGTGTGTGTGTGTGTGTGTGTGTGTGTGTGTGTGAGAGAGAGAGAGAGAGAGAGAGAGAGAGAGAGAGAGAGAGAGAGAGAGAGAGACAGAGACAGAGAGCGAGAGAGATAGAGAGAGTGTGTATCTGCATGTGCGCACCCTTTTGTGCATGCACACGCACGTGTGTAAGATAAGATAAGATAATGTTGCTTATAGCCCAGCCGACCGCAAAGGGCCACATCAGGGCTGTACGCACGTGTGTGTGTACGTATGCGTGTCTGTGAGTATGCGCACACACATGCATGCATACACACACACTTCAGACACTGCCGCAACAGCTAACAGTCGCAGTCACATGGAACTGCACACACGTGTATATATACACACACATGTATACATCAGCATGCACATGTGCACTCACACGCCTAACACACACATGCTTGTGCATACACATTTCCACACCGACACACACACACATCCACTGAAAGTGACTTGCAAACAGATACCTTTCTTTTTTTTTGTTTTTTGTTTTGGTTTCCACGTTTTTAATCAAACAATATAGAGATTACATATGCGCATAAAGAGGACAGTGCGCCAAATCATATGTACATTAGCATCATTTCTGCAAGTTCTATAAACAGTGAATGGCACATATCCAAAAGTTTTTTCAAAGAAGGAACAAAAAACAAACAAACAAGATATACATAGACACGTGCATAAGTTCAGACGACAGAGAGAGAAAAAAAAAAAAAACCCAAAAAAAACGTGGGAAAGGAAAAGAAAAGAAAAAAAAAAAGAGTGACGTTTTGCGAGATTTAACAACTTATTGCTTCTCCTCTCCTTCCTCACTCTCTCCATTTCAGGAGGTTGTGGAAGTACGGTGACTGGGCATATGGAAATGTGTATTAGATCAAGTTCTTAAAGCAAACAGATACCTTTCAGCACCACAGGAAAGGAACCCTCACTTTCAACACCCCTCCCCCCACCTCCCCTCCCCTGACCCCTCCCACCCCACTACTTGAACCATCAACAACTGCTCTGCGGCAGACAGGACTCAGCTCTGAGGGGTCTTCTCCCTTCTCCCTCTGCCTGCCTCTCTCCTTTGCTCTACACAGTAAATAACCGGCCACAAAAGAGCAGGAACTATTATTGCTATTATATTGGGTATTTACATAACGCCTATCCTCGGTCACAGACCAAGCTCTAAGCGCTTTACAATTAACACACTACCTCACTCACTCAACGGGCTGCCTACCCAGGTAGAGCTGGCCGAAGAGCAGCCTACTGGCGCTCATTCAGTCGTTTCCCGTACCATTCAAACATCAGTCACGCATTTTCATTATCTCATTTATTCCTCCAGTTTCTCACACAGGATGCATGTGATGTTTATACGTGTCCATTTCCACCGGTACACGATGGCACACAATAACAGTAAGTGACAATTTTTGTGGCTTGGTAAGAACTACCAGGCGGCTATCTTCAATCTACATCAATTTTGCCAGGGCAGCGGGGAACCCTCTGCTCTTTTCGATTTTCAACTGCCATGGGTTCTTTAACGTGTGCAGGGGGCCAGGAAGGCACACGGGTCTGACTCGCTTATAGTCCCCATCCGATGGACTTGACGTTCAGTTCGATTTGTCATTAAAACTGGGAAAGAAAGAGCAAGAAAGGCCGAGGGCTCAAACCCACGCACTTCTCACACGTTGGATTGGCAGGCGAACGTCTTAACCACTCTGCCACTTCCTTCCTGATGGTGAGTACACCTCCCCCCCCCCCATTTTGCACAGCCTAGCATGCCCAATGGCACCACCAACAGTGCAACCCAAGCCCTGGACATTTCCTTGTCGTTCATTATTAAAGAGAGGTGTCCCACAGAGGGCGCTAAGCTGACAGAGTGTTAAGGGGGCGCCTCTAAAGGTCTGTGTGGGATTGGTCGGATCAATGAGGAGGGCAAGGGCAGGGTATGGAGGGGTGATGAATAGGGCGGGTGTTATATGGGTTTATGTGTAGGCACATCTGTTATGGGGGTGTATGCCCCCCTCTCTCTCTGTGTGTGTGTGTGTGTGTGTGTGTGTGTGTGTGTGTGTGTGGTGTGTGTGTGTGCACGTGTGTGTGTGTGTGTGTGTGTGTGTGTGTGTGTGTGTGTGTGTGTGTGTGTGTGTGTGTGTGCACGTGTGTGTGTATGTGTGTATGTGTGTTTGTGTGTGTGTGTGTGTGTGTGTGTGTGTTGTATGTGCACCAGTGCATGCATAGATCAACGTGTGAGTGTTTGCATTGCATGCATTGTCTGTGCACGTGTTTAGTATCACTGTGTGTGTGTGTGGTGTGTGTGTGTGTGTGTGTGTGTGTGTGTGTGTGTGTGTGTGTGTGCGTGCATGCATGCACACAGAAGACTGTGTGTATGGAATAGTGGTCTACATGACAGAGCCGTTGAAAGCACAAGTGTTTGGAAAAATTAATGACTCTAAATAACCGAGCATATTTTATTCCAGAGCAAGGCCTTGTACTGAAAATACTGACTCTGTGAAAGCAAACAAAGAGCAAACAAATACACCCAACCCCTCTTCCCAGTGGGAAAAGATGATCTAGTTGTAAAAATTCATTTGTATTCATGCTATCCTAAACACCTGTTGTTCATCGCACTACAGTCACACACCAGTCAGAGCCTGGTGTCAGATTTACCTGTTCATGCTATCCTAAATACCTGTCATTCATAGCTCTATGGTCTCACAGTAGGGAGAGCCTGATGTCAGATTTACCTAACCATGCTATCCTAAATACCTGTCGCTCATAGCTCTATGGTCTCACACCAGTGAGAGCCTTATGTCAGATTACCTGTTCATGCTATCCTAAATACCTGTCATTCATAGCTCTATGGTCTCACAGTAGGGAGAGCCTGATGTCAGATCTACCTGTTCATGCTATCCTAAATACCTGTCGCTCATAGCTCTATGGTCTCACACAGTGAGAGCCTTATGTCAGATTTACCTGTTCATGCTATCCTAAATACCTGTCATTCATAGCTCTATGGTATCACAGTAGGGAGAGCCTGATGTCAGATTTACCTGTTCATGCTATCCTAAATACCTGTCGCTCATAGTTCTATGGTCTCACACCAGTGAGAGCCTGGTGTCAGATTTACCTGTTCATGCTATCCTAAATACCTGTCATTCATAGCTCTATGGTCTCACAGTAGGGAGAGCCGATGTCAGATTTACCTAACCAGCTATCCTAAATACCTGTCGCTCATAGCTCTATGGTCTCACACCAGTGAGAGCCTTATGTCAGATTTACCTGTTCATGCTATCCTAAATACCTGTCATTCATAGCTCTATGGTCTCACAGTAGTGACAGCCTGATGTCAGATTTTCCTGTTCATGCTATCCTAAATACCTGTCGCTCATAGCTCTATGGTCTCACAGTAGGGAGAGCCTTATGTCAGATTTACCTGTTCATGCTATCCTAAATACCTGTCGCTCATAGCTCTATGGTCTCACAGTAGGGAGAGCCTTATGTCAGATCTACCTGTTCATGCTATCCTAAATACCTGTCGCTCATAGCTCTATGGTCTCACACCAGTGACAGCCTGATGTCATAGCTCTATGGTCTCACAGTAGGGAGAGCCTGATGTCAGATTTTCCTGTTCATGCTATCCTAAATACCT
Organism: Conus ventricosus; assembly: GCA_018398815.1. Lineage (NCBI taxonomy): Eukaryota > Metazoa > Mollusca > Gastropoda > Neogastropoda > Conidae > Conus > Conus ventricosus. The sequence goes on along the minus strand of CM031629.1, from coordinate 43,300,556 downwards.
GTCGCTCATAGCTCTATGGTCTCACAGTAGTGACAGCCTGATGTCAGATTTACCTGTTCATGCTATCCTGAATTACCTGTCATTCATAGCTCTATGGTCTCACGGTAGTGACAGCCTGATGTCAGATTTACCTGTTCGGTCACGTGCTCCATCCCCACTGCCAGAGCCTGAGGCCACAAAGTCCTCATCGTCTGTGGAATCCACACCATTGCCTGAACCCTCGGGCCAGTTCTGGTCCTGAAACAGACATCATCATCAATGATCATAGCATCATCATCACATCATCATGATCATAGCATCATCATATCATAGCATCATCATCACATCATCATGATCATAGCATCATCATCACATCATCATGATCATAGCATCATCATCACATCATCATATCATAGCATCATCATCACATCATCATGACCATAGCATCATCATCACATCAGCACTGTTGTCATTGTTTTGTAAAGTCTACACCATTGCTCGAACCTTCTGCCCAGTTCTGATCCCGAAACATCATCACCACAATCATCATCATCATCCCCTCACATCATCATTATCATCAACATGAGATGTTCCCCATTCTCCTCGCCTACACTGCCCTTGGAGTTACTTACAGGAACAGATCTTACATGCATGCATGCACACAAGAGTGCTCATAACCAAGTTCAAGCACATAACACACATACATTCAACACACACTCAAACCCGCGTTGTGGTGCAGACCATGCTTTCGAGGTGTGAACAGCGCGTTAGGTCGTCGATGTGCAGGTCAAGCATCCACATCTCATCCATGAACTCGCATCACAACTCTTTTTTCCTTTAATTATCTACTGATGTGTTTAGCTGGAACAGCTAAGAGACGTTGTGTCATAGCATAGCAGAGGCAGGGTAGGGTATGTAAGCTAGACTGCATTCACTCCCAAACTGAAACTAGAATTTAAGCAAGTACTGTGATGCCCCTGTCTGCCCTAATCATCATCATCTTCAAGGATCCATGCCATTGCACAAGCCCTTCAGCGACTCTCAGTTTTAGTGGCATTACAACATACCCAAACATAACAGAACTACAGACATAACATATGCAGAAAATCGTCATGAACTGATGAACTGCATCCTATCAAAGGAAGATAATCTTAAGCCACGCTATGAGCGTCAACCATTCAGGTCAATTCATCTCGCCAACACAATGGCGCATCTCGCCAACACAATGGTGTCACAGACATACACAAAAAGGACCTCAGGGCAAACAGTGATTGCAACAAGCGTCGACTGTGAACAGTGTTCATAGCGTCACTGTTGCACAGCCAGACAACAACAACAAAAAATGCCGCCATGCTTTACACTGTAACCGATGAAAAGGAAACACTTATTTTCATAATGCAAAGACCAGTGGATCAGACAGACAGGAAACAGTATGGCACACTGGAGAAAGATGAAGCAAAAAAAGAAAAAAAAGAACAGTCTGTGTAAATCCATGGTTAAAATCGAGTTCACTTGCAACAACCATACTTTTCTTTCTTTTTTTTTTTTTTTTGAGACTGCAATATTAATTTCACAAACTTTCCCAAACTCTTTATTTTACAGACTTTCAAAGCCTTTAAAGACAGTACCTTGAGTTTCTCCGAACTTGTCCAAGCCATTCACGACAAAACAAACCCTGTATCACTCTGCTATGGTTCAATTCCTATGGCTGTCTGTGTGCTGGTGTAGTCTTTTCCAGATACACAACACCTCCACCTCTTCTCTCCTTCCCTCCCTCACTTCCTCTCTGGTTCCGAACACCTGATGGCAATGTAAACCCTGCATCATTGTCATGATTGGATTCCCAGGGAACTGCGCTGATGGCCTCTTAATGTCTGGTACACAACACCTCCACCCTCACTCTCTCTCTCTCCCTCTCTCTGTCCACACCTTTAATGACCACACAAACCCTGTATTCCTTATGGTTAAATTCCCTTGGTCCTGCACGGAATGCAGTCTTTCCTCTAATGTCCGATATACAATGCAGTCTTTCCTCTAATGTCTGATAACAATGCAGTCTTTCCTCTAATGTCCCACATACAATGCAGTCTGCCCTCTAATGTCTGATATACAATGCAGTCTTTCCTCTAATGTCCCATATACAATGCAGTCTTTCCTCTAATGCCCGATATACAATGCAGTCTTTCCTCTAATGTCCCACATACAATGCAGTCTGTCCTCTAATGTCCCATATACAATGCAGTCTTTCCTCTAATGCCCGATATACAATGCAGTCTTTCCTCTAATGTGCCACATACAATGCAGTCTGTCCTCTAATGCCCGATATACAATGCAGTCTTTCCTCTAATGTCCCACATACAATGCAGTCTTTCCTCTAATGTCCCATATACAATGCAGTCTTTCCTCTAATGTCCCATATACAATGCAGTCTGTCCTCTAATGTCCCATATACAATGCAGTGTTTCCTCTAATGTCCCATATACAATGCAGTGTTTCCTCTAATGTCTCACATACAATGCAGTCTGTCCTCTAATGTCCCATATACAATGCAGTCTGTCCTCTAATGTCCCATATACAATGCAGTCTGTCCTCTAATGTCCCATATACAATGCAGTCTGTCCTCTAATGTCCCATATACAATGCAGTCTGTCCTCTAATGTCCCATAATACAATGCAGTCTTTCCTCTAATGTCCCATATACAATGCAGTCTGTCCTCTAATGTCCTCACATACAATGCAGTCTGTCCTCTAATGTCCGATATACAATGCAGTCTGTCCTCTAATGTCCCATATACAATGCAGTCTTTCCTCTAATGTCCCATATACAATGCAGTCTAGTCCTCTAATGTCCCCACATACAATGCAGTGTTTCCTCTAATGTCCCATATACAATGCAGTCTTTCCTCTAATGTCCCATATACAATGCAGTCTTTCCTCTAATGTCCCATATACAATGCAGTCTGTCCTCTAATGTCCCATATACAATGCAGTCTGTCCTCTAATGCCCCATATACAATGCAGTCATTTCCTCTAATGTCCCATCTAATGTCCCAGATACAATGCAGTCTTTCCTCTAATGTCCCATCTAATGTCCCATATACAATGCAGTCTTTCCTCTAATGTCCCATATACAATGCAGTCTTTCCTCTAATGTCCCATATACAATGCAGTCTGTCCTCTAATGCCCCATATACAATGCAGTCTTCCTCTAATGTCCCATCTAAATGTCCCAATATACAATGCAGTCTTTCCTCTAATGTCCCATCTAATGTCCCATATACAATGCAGTCTTTCCTCTAATGCCCCATATACAATGCAGTCTGTCCTCTAATGTCCCATATACAATGCAGTCTGTCCTCTAATGTCCCATATACAATGCAGTCGGTCCTCTAATGCCCATATACAATGCAGTCTTTCCTCTAATGTCCCATCTAATGTCCCAATACAATGCAGTCTTTCCTCTAATGTCCCATCTAATGTCCCATAACAATGCAGTCTTTCCTCTAATGTCCCATATACAATGCAGTCTTTCCTCTAATGTCCCATATGCAATGCAGTCTTCCTCTAATGCCCCATATACAATGCAGTCTTCCTCTAATGTCCATCTAATGCCCCATATCAATGCAGTCTTTCCTCTAATGTCCATCAATGTCCAATACAATGCAGTCTTCCCTAATGTCCCACTAAGTCCATATACAATGCAGTCTTTCCTCTAATGTCCCATACAATGCAGTCTTTCCTCTAATGCCCCATATACAATGCAGTCGTCCTCTAATGTCCCATATACAATGCAGTCTTCTCTAAGCCCATATCAATCAGTCTGTCCTCTAATGTCCATATACAATGCAGTCTGTCCTCTAATGTCTCATATACAATGCAGTCTGTCCTCTAATGTCCCATAACAATGCAGTCGTCCTCTAATGTCCCAATACAATGCATCTGTCCTCTAATGTCCCATATACAATGCAGTCTGTCCTCTAATGTCCATATACAATCAGTCTGTCCCTAATGTCCCATATACAATGCAGTGTTTCCTCTAAGTCCCACATACAAGCTCTTCTCTAATGTCCCACATACAATCATCTTTCCTCTAATGTCCATCAATGTCCATAACAATGCAGTCTGCCCTCAATGTCCATACAATGCAGTCTTCTCTAATGCCCCGGTCGGCTGGGCTATAACAACTTACTACTACTCTAAGCCGATATACAATCGTCTGTCCTCTATGTCCCAATACAAGCGTCTTTCCTCTAATGTCCAATATACATGCATCTGTCCTCTAAGTCCATACAGCAGTCGTCCCATGTCCAACGCAATCTCTCCACCCTTCTTGTCACATTCATCACCATCACCATTATTGGGGTAGAGGGGGGGGGGGGATTCATAACTGCTGCTTCATATTACTAACTCAACCACCCTTATCATCACGATTACAGCCTTACTTTCTGTCTCTAGCAATGCTTCTGTAAAATTACTACCATTTGTTGCGCAGACTAATGCAACCCAGGACTGCGACCGCATAATTGTTTCTCTGGCACCGAATGAACAAACGACAGCTGAGCTAATGGTATAGACCATGCATGCAGTATGCATACAGACCACCACTGCCCCACAAATTGTCAACATCCCTACCGACCAAGAATCTGGCTGAGGGAAGATTTGTACAGTTTGTTCATTTAATTTAAAAAAAATTAACATGTACGGTTGCAGACTTATGATATGACATAAAGTGTCTCTGATCCAACTTCCTCAGATCCTTCCACTGCCCCCCTCACCCCATTCCCCTGCAATTCAGCACAACTAAAATACAAACTGTAAAACAGAATCTCCACCTTGTTTTTCATAAAAGCTTTGGTTAGCAGTACGTTCATACACACAGCATGGGCAAATTTAAAAAAAAAAAAAAAAAAAAAAAAAAAAAAAAGGCTGTAAAAATGAACTTTTGAAGGGCGTTCTGGCCGGACCATGACCCATAAAACAGATCTCTGTCAACCAGCCATGCATGCAGACCGAATCAGAAATGCACAGGAACTTGTTCCAGAAAAAAACAAACCAAAAAACTATTCTGAGCTCCTGTCTTCCTCCTGTTCACAAGGCGTGCGGAGAAAACAGCCCCCCCCCCCCCCCCCCCCCATCCCAAGCAAAGTGGAAAACGTCAATGTTAAAATATTCAACCTGGCCAGGTTTTTTTCTTTTGTTTCTTTCTTTTAACCAGTAGCAGCGGGCAAGACACACAGGCTTCCTACCCTGTCTGCCCCCCCCCCTCCACCTCCCCCCTTTCCCCACACCACAGGCTGTGGGTTCTTCACCTTTCCTGTGCCCCCTGAGCTCACGCTTTCCTCCCCTACCACTCCCTGTCATGCATGGCTGGTCTTTGGAACTCTTCACAGAAGGGCGCTTCTTTACTACATTAATATAGCATACCTCTGTCAACTGCTGTTCTTCTCTGCTCTCTCTCTCTTGCTACCGCCCCCCCCCCCCTCTCTCTCTCTCTCTCTCTCTCACTACCTTCCTCTCTCTCTCTCTCTCTCTCTCTCTTGCTCCCTCCTTCTCTCTCTCTCTCATCTCCTTTCTCACCTCTGGGTCTCTCTCCCCCCCCTCCCCCCCCCCCCCCCCCCCCACCATCTGTTTCTCTTGCTTGGCCAAAAACATCTGTTATCTGTCACTGTCATATTCCTCTTTGAGTCTGAAGCGTACATCAACTGTTCTTTCTGTAATTTCAGCACAAAAAAATATTGTTAATCAAAACAATATGAAATACATCTCTCTCTCTCTCTCTCTCTAACACACACAAATATGTGCGCGCACACACACACACACACACACACACACATATATGTACACACACACACACACTTGCACATGGAAAACACACACACACACATATATGTACACACACACACACACCACCCACACACTTACACATGCAAAACACACGCGCGCAAAACACACACACACACACACACACACACACACACACAGCAAGAGGCCAGTCTCTTCCACCGTGTGTGCCGCAGTTCTTACCAATCTTCCAACACCACCTCACACAGAACCCCCCCCCCCCCCTCACACACACACACACACACACACACACACACACACACACACACACACACACACACACACTTCTTCACGTCTAGTTCTCTCCTCTGGTCTCTTGTGTGAGGGTAAAAAGCCCATCATCTCTTATTGATGACAGCAATTGGATCATGTCATACAGTGAGCTGATTGGCTCTCCAGGCCTGTCAAAACTGCACTCCCTCTCTCTGTCAGTCTTCTCTCTTTCTCTCTAACACACACACACACACATCACACACACACACACACACACACACACACCACCACCACCACCACCACCACCACACACACTCACACACACACCAACACACACACATACACACACACACTTAACCGAATAACAAAAGCATGTATACACACACACATCAGCTGAACAATCAGAGGACAGAAACAGACCCCTTTCCCTCTCTTTCTCTCTCTCTCTCTCTCTCTCTCTCTCTCTCGCAGAGACTTAACTGAATAACAAAAGCATATATATACACACACGATTATGTTCACCAGAATTCAGGGCGAGCTGCGGCCATGCAGTAAAAGGCTCATCAATGTAAGCCTGAGGGTGTTTGACATTGGGTCCCTCGGCCATGGCTAGATACACACTCATTGTCTACAGATTAAGAGTGTATCACTGGGGCAATTGGACCCCTACCAATAAGGTCACCAGGTAGTGACTTGGGAATGGCCCCGATGTTGGGGTATGGTGGTGCCAAGTCTGGACTAAAGTCCTGGCTAGGTTGCTCTTAAACACTGACTTACTGACTGAAACCATTTACTGTCAGATTAACATAGTGTTGTACTGACACTTAACCGAACAACAACACACACACACACACACATATACACCACCCAACACACATTGCAGAAAACATAACCTCTGTAACTGAGATACACTTTGGCGGTTTCTATCCGCATTGATCTTCATCAGCCCCCCCCCCCCCCCCCCCCTCCCTCCCCCTCTCCGAAAAAAAACAACAAAAAAACATGCCTACCCCACCCTGGAATAAAATATGTCACCTCCAGTAAGTTATCAGGAGTATCCAGTGGCAAGTAAGATTTGTTTCAGCTTGGATCATCATGGAACATATGCTTGTTTTGACCGATACAGAACTGGGTCAGACTGTGACAATAATGCACTACAGATCTGCAAGGATAAAGGCAGAGGACATATGAATGGTAGAGCATTCCCGATGGCTGGACCGCTGACTGGAAAAAAGACCACTAGCTTGACGGACTGTGGGGACGTGACCGTCAGCAGGAAGATGAGTTGAAATCACATGACATCAGATAACAGGGTACAGAGATCAAGAATGTCAGTCAGGTATCCAGGGTCAGGTATATATATGTATGAAAAACGGTTTGCAGAAAAGTTTGGATTGAACAAGCAGCACATACCAGAACTTCAGAAGAGGTGTGACAGTGCTGAGTGTGTTACCATGCACCACCACAAACGACCAGCTGATGAAAGAACCCACAGGAATTCATAAACCCACCGAAAGATCAACTGACAATGCTGTACAAAAGGATAAGAACATTCTCTTCACCGTCATTCAACGGACTTTAAAATGGCATTTGATAGCGTTAAGTGGGATTCTCTACTGGCTAAAGTAAGACAAATTTATCTTTTTAATATTGTTACAAAAGGGATGTCTAACAGCACAATACCATTTGGTCAGTAAGAAATCAGCACTGGATTTAAAAGACCAATTGCTATCAAACTGGGATTCCACCAGAGAAAACATCCCAGCCTTTATCATTCAATATTTCTATGTATCACATCATTATCTGATGTTTTGGAAAACACAACTCTCTGATCATAAACTTAATAACAACAGTAAAAAATATTATGCTTATCATAAGCAAAAACCACAGAAAAAAAGAAAACAACAGATTCACAAGGAGGATTCTTTATTGGGAATGTACATGAATTTAAAAAATTCACAAGTAGCCTGACCCCTTCCCTCCTCGGCTTCCCTACATAATCTTCCCTCCTCAGCTTCCCTACATAATCTTCCCTCCTCGGCTTCCCTACATAATGAGAATCTGTTTTTCAAGGTCAGGGACATTGCACCGACAGGGGGAAAAAAAGCACAAACAAAGCAAAATAAATAACTGATGCAAAAATTCTGTCTCTCCTCAACAAACAAAATGATTACACGACACCAGTCACACACACACACACACACACATGCGTGTGAGCGCACGTGCACACAGACACACACACACAATCACACGCATGAACAACTGTTCATTACCCATGTCTGGTGACGCAGACACAGGCCTCTCTTAATGAATATAATTCTCTCTGAAGGCCGTTGACTTCACCGCCGTACCCCCCCCCCCCCCCCCCCCCCCCCCCCCCTCTGCACACTGTTAATACCTGGTCTGCCATTTGATCACCTCCCGTGCCTCCCAGCCAACTCCCAATTTCATCGATAATTCTAACACAACTCCCCCCCTCTCTCTCTCTCTCTCTCTCTCTCTCAGTCTCTCTCTCACCTCCTCCTCCCATTCTGAATTCAACACGTATTTTAGAGCCCCCCCCCCCCCCCCCCCCCCCTGTCTCCCCCCATTCCCTTTCTCTCCCTGCCGTCTCCTGTGTACTTTTCAAATTATGATGCCTCTGTACTGCTGTCTTCCCCTGCTTCAACAGAGCGGCGGCTCGGACCGAGGAAAGCCGAGCGCAGGCAGAGACGAGGGCTGAGGGATTGGAAGGACGGGGAGGGGAGAAGACAAAGAAGAGAAAGATGGGCACTTTGGCGGTTGCCCGGGCAACAGGAAGGCTAATTCTGCAGATGCTGTCGACCTGAACATCAGCACGAAACTCACTGGGTAGGGATTTAAAAAAAAGAAGAAGAACGAAAGAAAAGGAGGAGTCTGCTCTTTGCAAACTACATGTTAAGGCGCGGCAAGACGTGGGTAATAAGGTAATTAAAGGGTCGGTCTGTTTCGGGTTTCGAGAAACGTGAACCTTTGACTTCCCGTAATGTGTTGTCCTCCACCCTCCCCCCACCCTCCCAATCGACCCCCCCCCCCCCCCCCCACGCACACAAATACACATACGTCACCCCAGCCCTCCCCTCTTATAACTGTCGCGTGCGCGTCCATGCGTGCGTGTAAGTGTGTGTGCGTCCGCGCGCACATGCTTTAGACCCCCCCCTCTCTCTCTCTCTCTCTCTCTTAATACATAATTATCTGTGTGTGTGTGTGTGTGTGTGTGTGTGTGTGTATGCGCATATGTGTGTATATGTGTGTGTACACACACAATTATAGCGCTGAGCAATGTAATAGCAGCAGAAAAAAGTGCAGGTTAACAATTCTTCCATCACTACACTAATGATAAGTGCGTGTGTGTGTGGTGGGGGGGGGGGGGGGGGGGGGGGGGGGGGGGGGGGGGGGGGGGGGAGGGGGGGGGGGGGGGGGGGGGAGGGAGGGAGGGGGGGGAGAGTGGAAAGGAAAAAAAAAAAATTAAGGAAACACATATGTTAAAACCCTTCACTAGTAGCATTTGGGAACCACGGTAATCCATCTTGATGACAGATCCATTCATGTTGCTTGCTCCGAGGCCTTTCATCCGCTGGATCGGACTCATCAGGGAGACACGGCTGATTGTGTCTGTGCCCCTTTGGCATCAAATGGAAATACACCACAGTCTATAATTCTGTGCTGTTCTCACTACTAAAGGTTCTAAAATAGAATCAAACAGCACGCCAAAGCAGCCAGCGAAGGGTAAGAAAAGTAAAACGAAAAGAAAGTGTGGTAAGGAAATAAGTTGTTGAAATATTAAAATCATTACATAAACAGTATAAAATGTTTGAGCCTATGCTCGAGGATCCATTTAAGGATGCAAAGGAGGTCAAAATCTCTCTCTCTACACACACACGCGCGCGCGCACGCACACACACACACGAGCGCGCGCGCGCATGCACACACACACACGAGCGCGCGCCACACACACACACACACACACATTATATATATATATATATATATATATATATTATATTGAGAGAGAGAGAGAGAGAGAGAGAGAGAGAATGGTACTGAGGATCAGCGCAATCTTAAAAACAGTGCTCAACCACAGTGGGCGCGACATTTGTTATATTAAAAGCAAGTTAAAATCAAGCTTGATTTTAACTTGCTTTTAATATAACAAATATATATACAGAATTCCAAAAGCGCTCAACCAAGCAGGGAGCGACATACCAGTTTAAAACAAGGTTTTAAAATGGAAAAAGTAAAATCGACAAAATTGTTTCGAGCGGGATGCTCTCCTCAGGATGTACAATCAGGCACGCCACCAGTATTATATAGTGTGTTGTGTGTGGTGGGTGAGCTCTGCGCGTGTGGCACGTGGCCTGTAGATTTTTCTTTTTTGGGGCGCGTTCAGGGAGACGTGCCAAGGAATGGTGCATGACAAAGATTTCCATTTATGCCTGCAATTGTTTACCATTTCTACTTTAGAGTTCAGGGATGCTAAATGGGGTTTACATAATATCAGCCACTTTTCTGTAGTACATAAGTTGCATTTTTAGAAATGTTGTTGTATGGTGTTGCTCTTTTATAATTTTCCATGATATGTTGTAATCTATTTTCTTATCTTAAGCTTCCAAATATGTTTACTTAATTCTGTTTGGTTTTTTATATTTTTCATTTTGAAGGACTGTTTATGGTTTGCATTCTGGTTTTAAAGTGTTTGCTGTAATCCCTATGTATGTTTCTTTATCACTGTCTGTTGTTACCGTAGCTTGGTACACAATGTTGTTGTAGAGGCATTTGTTATTCAGAGGGCACTGGTCTTTTTTTGTGCAATTACAAGATTTCCTTTCGTGCACCCTCTTTGGTTGTATTATTTTTGGTTTTATTGGAAGAATCAATTATATTTTTAAGGTTGGGCATACATGAGTACGATAGCTTGACGGTGTTTTTATTGAATATTTTAGATAGTACATGTTCTTTTGGGAATGATGTTTTAAGGATTCTGAGAATTCTTTTCCTACGTTAGTTTTTGTTCCTCCATCAAATGGAGGGTTATACCATATAATTTTTTCTTTTCCTGTTTTTCTTATTGCTGTTCATGTTATTATCTGGGTTATATTGTAATTTGTAGTTGTAGCCACTTTTTTTTCAGTGCCTCTTGGTATTCGGCTGCTGCACTGTTAAATTCTTTCTCATTGCATGATAGTTTAGATAATCTTTTGTTATACCATAGGTATAGTTTCAAAATGGAGGGTGGATGGTTACTTTTGATGTCTACGTAGACAGGTATGTCATTAGGTTTTTTGTATGGTTGTATGTATGGTCCTTAAGGTCTAATGTTATGTCTAAATATTTACTATTTTTTTGTTGGCTTCTACTGTGATTTTTTAGGTTGTGGCTTTGAAAAAAGTTTACAAAGTTCTTTTTCTTGTTTTCAATGATTTTGGTTATTGTTTAACATGGCAAGGCCATCATCTCTGTATAAGCCAACCTGTTTACCAAGTATTTTCTTATATGAGACAACATGAAAAGTCCAACTAATTCACAAGTTTCCGCTCCATCATCGGATCCCATCGTGACATCGAATGTGGAGTTTCTGCTGGTTTTTTTTTTATCCAAGTTTCATTGTTGCTATGGAGAAGGGTTTTCTTAGTGTGGAAAATGATTTCCATCTCCAGAATCTGTTATATTTGTATATTTGTTGGCAAACCTTAGTGCTTTAGCAAGTAATTCCTCATCGATAGAGGGATAGAAATCCACTATGTCAAAAGTAATGAACACATGTATTTTTCTGTTTGTTCAATTCTTTAAACCATTGGATAACTTCATAACTATTTTCCAGAGATTGTATTCGGTGTTTGTTTTATGTACCTCTGTTGCTTTTTCCAGGATCTTTTTGCTAATTTTGCCTAATTCGGATTTTGATGGGTTTATTAGTCTACATAGAGGTTGTTGTGGAAGTAGGTTGTGGTCTTTAAGGGTTATAAAGCTTCTTTATTGCTGTTGCTTCTATCCTAATCACCTAAATCCATCCGGTGTACAAGTTCTTTTTCTTTTTAAAACATCATTCCCAAAAGAACATGTACTATCTAAAATATTCAATAAAAACACCGTCAAGCTATCGTACTCATGTATGCCCAACCTTAAAAATATAATTGATTCTTCCAATAAAACCAAAAATAATACAACCAAAGAGGGTGATGAAAGGAAATCTTGTAATTGCACAAAAAAAGACCAGTGCCCTCTGAATAACAAATGCCTCTACAACAACATTGTGTACCAAGCTAGCGGTAACAACAGACAGTGATAAAGAAACATACATAGGATTACAGCAAACCACTTTAAAACCAGATATGCAAACCATAAACAGTCCTTCAAAAATGAAAAATATAAAAACCAAACAGAATTAAGTAAACATATTTGGAAGCTTAAAGATAAGAAAATAGATTACAACATATCATGGAAAATTATAAAAGAGCAACACCATACAACAACATTTCTAAAAAATGCAACTTATGTACTACAGAAAAGTGGCTGATATTATGTAAACCCCATTTAGCATCCCTGAACTCTAAAGTAGAAATGGAAAACAATTGCAGGCATAAATGGAAATCTTTGTCAATGCACCATCCTTGCACGTCTCCCCTGAACGCGCCCCAAAAAAGAAAAATCTACAGGCCACGTGCCACACGCGCAGAGCTCACCCACCCACACAACACACTATATAATACTGGTGGCGTGCCCTGATTGTACATCCTGAGGAGAGCATCCCGCTCGAAACAATTTTGTCGATTTTACTTTTTCCATTTTAGAACCTTGTTTTAAACTGGTATATATATATATATATATATAATATATATATATATATACTGCTGAACAATTAAACAGTGGGAGAAAACAAGTGCAAGTTAACAATTCTTCAGTCATTACAGCAATGACTTGACAAAGATTTGAATTTATAAAAAAAATAAAAAAAAATCGGGGGAAAATATATTATAAATATGAGAAACCCTTCACTAGCTGCCTGAGGGAACCATCGTACTCTCCTTCAAAGACAGATCTATTTGTATTGCCTGCTTCTAGGCCTTTCGTCCGCTGGATCGGACTCATCAGGGAGACACGGCTGATTGTGTCTGTGCTCTTGGTGTCAAATAGAGACACATTAAAGTCCATAATTCTGTGGTGTTCTCATCACCAAGGGTTCAAAAAGAATCCAACAGCACCCCGAAAGCAGCCAGCGAAGGGTAGTAAATGGAACAAAACAAAAGTGGGAGGAGGAAAAAAGTTGCTGAAAAACTAAAAGCATTTGCAAACAGAATACAATGTAGGGGACAATCTTGAGCCTATGTTTGAGGATCCATTCAGGATGCAAGGGAGATCACAAGATATGGAACAGTGTGATGGTCAGCTCTGCTGTTCAATAACCCAGCATTGTGAGGGCTAAGAATTGTACAGAACAACCTTTACTTGGATCTCCTAAGAGATGCAATCTCCCACCAATTGACCAAACAATAATACTGCTGAACATTAAACAGTGGGAGAAAACAAGTGCAAGTTAACAATTCTTCAGTCATACAGCAAAGACTTGACAAAGATTTGAATTTATAAAAAAAAATCAAAAAAAACGGGGAATATATATAAAAAATGAGAAACCCTTCACTAGCTGCCTGAGAGAACCATCGTACTCCCCCTTCAAAGACAGATCTATTGTATTGCCTGCTCCTAGGCCTTTCATCCGCTGGATCGGACTCATCAGGGAGACACGGCGATTGTGTCTTGCTCTTTTGGGGTCAAAAAGAGACACACCAAAGTCCATAATTCTGTGTGTTTCTCATCACCAAGGGTTCAAAAAAGAATCCAAAAGCACCCCGAAAGCAGCCAGCGGAAGCCGTAAGGAAAATGCGAAAACAAGCAGCAAAACAGTGGGCTTGAAGGGGGGGAAAAGTGCATGGGGAAAAAAAAAAAAAAAAAAAAAAAAAAAAAAAAAAAACTAAAAGATTTTGCAAAAAAAAAAAAAAAAGGGTTTAAAAAACCCAATGTAGGGGCCCCCGGACAATTTCCTTTGGGAAGGGTAGGGTTTGGAAAAAAGGGGATCCATTAAGGAAAAGGCAAAAACAAAAAAGGGGAAGTAAATTGGGTCTTTACA
>CM031629.1:43257146-43286280 GCA_018398815.1 Conus ventricosus | reverse complement strand
TCTCATGTCCTATCATCGGTCACCCCTCCTCTTTCCCCCTCTCACCCCCTCCTCCCTCCCCCCCTTTCCCCCCCGCCTTCCCTTTAAATTCTTTTGTTTTTTTCATGCAGGATGCTGCTGCTGATGACGACGACGACTGATCGTAAGTAATCCCCAAACTTAAACCAAGGTCACAATGAGCAAACCTCTCGCTCTTTGCGCTGGCGTTTTGACACTCGACACATGTGACCATTCAAGCTGTGCGAGTATGAGAGCGAACGTTCTCCCGGTTTGGGAGAGTTGAACATGCAGGACTTTTTTCTCCGCTGAGACATTCGTTCAGCAAAAAATGGTGATGATCCAATCAGAACACAGGTGAAAGTCACGTGCTCTACAAACCCATCCACCGCCGCGGCCAAACGTGTTTACTGTTCTTCTTCAACACCGAACGTTGCAAACAAACCCTGAATTCGTCCTCTCTGTTAGATTCTGTGCGACACGTGATTCTATAACTCACTACACCCTGACCACGCCACGATGTCAGAACGCCTCAGCGTGCATCTGAATAAACAACGTGTCCAGAGTAAAACCGCTGAAGTGTGGAATGAGGTCAAAGCGTGAGTCACGTGACCACTCCATCTACATACTGCTTTCTTGCGAACTCGCTTGATGTGACAGCAAAATGGCGAGGGGAGCGAACGAACGAACGAGACCAAGAACGAAGTGTTGTTCTTTGCGTTTGAGAATGACACTCGCCTAATGTGACAAGAGCTGCAGGCCTCTCCGTGCCGTGACAGAGATGTGTACGTAAAATGTATGAGTGAGTATCCATGACAAAGATGTGTACATATAATGTTTCAATGAGTATCTATGACAGAGGTGTGTACATACATGTATTGAGTATCTATAAAAGAGATGTGTACATAAAATGTATCAATGAGTATCTATGACAGAGATGTGTACATAACATGTGTTAATGAGTATCTATGAGCCTCAGCAACCAGCCACACCCGGACAACAGTATGGTCCTATCTCTGGCGTCCAAGACTGATTCCGCCCGCCCCCTCTATCTCGACCAACAAGGCCCAGAGACTATTCAAGACCCTGTTCAACGTGCCTCTGCGTTCGTTGGATTCCGTCCCCTCCTTCACCTCCACAACGCCACCCAGGCCTCGGTGACCTGTCGTGACCTGTCCGACTCCGGAAAGGACAATCTCTGGCGTTCTCCATTGGATTAGGTCCTTTACCTCGATCTCCACCGATCCTTCACTTGATGAAAGACACTTTGGTACATGTTTATCAATCCACAGTTTGGACTGTCCGCAGACGTACTTTTAGCAAAGATAGGTTCTAATTCTCTCTCTTCCTTCTCTCCCTTGTTTTGTGGTGTGTGTGTGTTGTGTGTGTGTGTGTGTGTGTACGTGCGTGCGTGTGTGTGTGTGCGTCCATGCATACGGTTTTTGTTTGACTCCGAACAATCAAATGCAATTGGGTAATGGCGCTTTTAGCGAATCACCTTTTTCGCGCCTGTGGAATAGCCCCCACCACCGCTACCCCACCGTCCCCTCTCTCCAGTTTCCCCCCACTTTCCCTCCATCCCATCCCCCTTGCTTGCTTTTTTTTTTTTAAGAGTATCTTCTTCCCCAGCCTCTTGGTGCGAAACACACACACACACACACGCACGCACACACACACACACATTATACACATTGCTTAATGGCACATACGTGTAAACACGTGAAGCTGCGGGCGTACTTACATCATTGTGCAACACAGGGATTTCGTTCACACGATATCAAAGTGAGCCAACACATACGAAAGAGAAGAAAAAAAACGAACGCTTCATCCAAACGCCATGCAAACAATAGTGCCATCACAGAGAGAGAGAGAGAGAGAGAGAGAGACAGAGAGACTGTGGGGGTAAAAGCGCCAGCAGGAAACAATTCCTTTCCTGCCCGCCGCCCCTCTCCTTCATCAACAACCCATTCCGACAGGCAAGCCCGTTGGCTAATGAAAAGCACTCTACGCTGTACCCTCATTGATTGGGCAGCCGATGGGCAAAGAAAAAGGAAACCGGCATGGATGGGGAAGAAGCGAAAGACGTGTGTGCACGTGTCTGTAATAACATGAGTGGGGAGAGTCTTTAGCCATCAGTTCAGGTTGCGATGTTCCCCATTCCCTTCAACGAAATCGCTGGCACAAAGTTTCGTTCGGTTTTTTTTTTTTTTTCCAGTCCAAGTTGTTTTTTAGTCCACCGATCGCCGGGTGGGGGTGGGGTGGGGGAGCATATCAGGGTTATCACACCGCAAAAATAGGTCCCATGCATGTTTGTTTTAAAAACAAAGAAACAAAAATAATAACTAGTCTCTTTCAAACAAACTTAATACTGGAAACTACTTTAAACACAAATCTTAACATGAAATGAAAAATATTTCCATCTCTTTTACCCCCCCCCCCCCCCCCCCAAAAAAAAAAATAAATAAAAATAAAATAAAATAAAAAATAAATAAATAAATAAAATAATCACACGTGTTGCAACAAAACTGGACAAGATCTTCATGGAGTGTGTTGTAAAGGTGTTCGAGTCGAATGACATGTAAACCCCAACACTGTATGTCGTACCTATTTCATACCAGGTCGACTACCACATCACAGCCTCACCAAGAAACCTCTACACCTCGAGAAAGACACGAATGTGGATTACAAGAGTAACCAGTGTGTAACCGGCACTTACGTTTCTTCTGTACGGTCAACGGTAGCAGACGAAACTCTTTCAGCTTTGCACGGATCTGAAAAGGAGTT
Organism: Conus ventricosus; assembly: GCA_018398815.1. Lineage (NCBI taxonomy): Eukaryota > Metazoa > Mollusca > Gastropoda > Neogastropoda > Conidae > Conus > Conus ventricosus. Next base: position 43,283,499 of record CM031629.1, on the reverse strand, counting down.
TTTTAGTTATCGTTCGTTTTAATTGAGCCACTGGCGAATGTCGAGTCTTTCAAACGCACTGTCAGCGGTCCAAAGCACTTCAATACTGATGAACCAATCTCCAGGTCACTTATATACAAAGTTTATTTACACCTCGCACTTCAATACAGATGAACCAATCTCCAGTCACTTATAATACAAAGTTTATTTACACCTCGCATTTCAATACTGATGAACCTAATCTCCAGGTCACTTATAATTATACAAATTTATTACACCTCGCACTTCAATACTGATAACCCAAATCCCGATCCTTATATACAAAGTTTATTTACACCCGCACTTAAATACACACACCCAATCTCCAATAACGAATTTACACCTCCGCACTTCAATACAGATGACCCTAATCTCCAGATCACTTATTACAAAGTTTATTTACACCTCGCGCTTCAATACAGAGAACCTAATCTCCAGATCACTTAATACAAATAACCAGTAAACCAACGTGTTAGTTTTCTTGTGGGAGCAAACATTGCCCCCTTGTTTACAGTTTTTATTGTTTACTGTTCCCTGCCTCATTTCATTTTCCAAACTTATATACAAAGTTTATTTACACCTGCATTTCAATACAGATGAACCAAATCTCCAGATCACTTTATCAACGGCCAAATAATATTTACACTTTGCTTCCTGAGCAAATATTTGCGATATCGGAATGAAACCGGCTGCAGCTTTAACGGAAAGCCAGGCAAACACAAAAAGGGCGCGCATACGTATACGTAACCTTAGTCAACACACAATACCAGACAGACACGTAAACGGGTTTTTCTGCAGATGCCACCGCAGACGCCAGAACTGCACACAGCATACACCCCAGATTCCAGTCAGCTGCATCTCGCCACCTTCTGCCGCTTTCCTAACCCCCCCCCCCCCCCCCCCCCCCCCCCCCTCCCCTCAACAGGACAATACGACATTGAACAAGCCACACAAAGGGTTCCAAGTTAAAAACAGACATAAATGGTCCCCCCCCCCTCCCCCCTCAATGCTGCTGGTAAAGGGTTTAATGTGACATTTCATGCCCCTTTCCGTGGCCATTTCTCCCCCCCCCCCCCCCCCCCCCCCCCCCGCAACCATCCCAAAACAAACCAAAAACAATAAAACTTTTCTCTCCTGAATCTTTGCGAAGGCATTGTCTTAATGCGGAAGAATGGTACTGTTGGCCTACACTGGCTCCCCCACTCTGACTTATTTCTTCAGCACATTCCAATATGGATAAACATATCACACATCACATGAGTTCCGCCGCCAATTCAGTTTTATTATCGAACGCGCGGCCATGCATCAATTTGCTGATACGTGTTCTTAGAAAGTGAATGTTTGAACCACAAAAACATGACCGTGGTGAAATTCAGTTCAGAACTTCTGTTCCTGATTCATACGGGATTTGCTGGTCCGACCTCACAGGGGCGCTGACTGGTGGGGGTTGGGGGAAAGAGGGAGTAGCTTATCCATCAGCAAAACTGGACGCAGCTTTGAAGTGGACAATTGAAAAGGAACATCCGAGCTTCTGTCCAATCATGGAGCTCAAACGTCTCTCGTGGCAGTCCCTAAAACACGGTTCATACAGACTTCCAACGAAACAGAAAAAAATGCGAATCAAAGACATTTTTATTTTTTTTCCCAATGACTTTTAATACGAAACTTAACGACTGTAAATTTAGAAAACATAAACCTGCATGCACAATTATTTCCGTTGCTTCATACAGCCAGTTCAGTAGAATTCGGTCAGTAGCAGCCGACAGGAAAGCGGACGTTTTCGGCATTCGCAGGTATACCGTGACATGAAACTGATGTGATTTCACTAATTCTCTGAATAATTTTGTGATGTGTCAAATAAAAGAAAACACAAACTTCTTCATCAAATTCTTCATTTTCAAGGTTTTCAAACACGCTGAAGGAACTGTAACCATTTGGAGGGAGAACCATCACCAACCTCCGTTTTGGCGACGACATAGATGACTAGCTGGAAACGAACAAGAGCTAGTGCACCTGATCAACAGACTCAACAACACCTCTGCTGATTATGCATGGAAATAAGTGCGAAAAGACAAAGGTCATGACTAACAACCCAATCGGCTTTACCCAAGACATAACCATCAACCAGCAAAAAGCTTGAACCAGTCAACACATTTAAGTACTTGGGGCAACAATCTCAGATGAAGGATCAAGACCTGAAATCATCTCAAGAGTCGCTCAGACCACAGCTACGCTATCTAAGCTAACGCCTCTTTGGAGAAATAAAAACATCTCCATCAGCTCAAAGATTAGACTGATGCGATCCTTAGTCCATGGCGATATTCTTATATGCTTGTGAGTCATGGACGTATGAAATCAGACCTTGAGAAAAAGATCCAAACAATGAAATGAGGTGCTTCAGACGACTCCTTGGCATCTCATACAGAGATCACATCAGCAATGTGGAAGTTAAAAAGCGCATCGTGAATGAAATTGGTCCATATGTCGATCTCCTAACCTCAGTAAAAAGACGCAAACTGAAATGGTATGGACACATCACACGATCAACAGCCTTGCCAAGACAATCATGCAGGCACAGTACCAGACAAAGGCGAAGAGGTCGACAAAGGAAAAGAGGGGAGGATAACATCACGGAATGGACAGGCCTGCGGCTGAGAGACACATTGGGGAGGGCGGAGAACAGAGAGGAATGGAGAAGGATGGTTGTCACTGCTTCAGGGTGCCCCTACGGACCGACGTCTAAGGGACCAATCAAGTCAAGCAAGTCAAGAGCGTCTCTTTGCTTATTTTGAAATAAGTCCAGTTTTTCCCAACGACGACTGAGTCCCGAAAAGAGCCGTCCAAAATTCAGTGACTCTCGGGGACTTCCAAGGGGAACAGACCTGGCCACGGCGGCCCGCGTTTCTCTCCCCCGGGTTCCGAGCCCCTCCTCTGTTTCAAGGGGCGAAAAATCGGGTGGCTGACTGTGGCGTGGTCAGCTCCAATGGTTCACACTCTTCCACTAAGCTTCTTTAAACACGGGTCTTCCTCACTCCCCTCTCTCACCAACATTTCGGGGCTTTTCCATGATTTCTGGGGCTGCCTTCACTGTTTCAGTCCAGGAAAAGCTCGTGCGTTTTGAAAACAAACCAACCCCCCCCCCCCCCCCCCCCCCCCAAAAAAAAAAAAAAAGATGAAAAAGGCAAACGTTATTGTTACCTGTTCCTTCATTTAAACCCGGAAGGTAAAGCTGGTTCCCTGCCATTATTCAGCAACCCCCTCTGCGTCTACCACCAAATCCTCCCGTTCATCTTGATTAAGGCCCCAACTCCTAACCCAAAACCCCCAAATCCGCCCCCCCCCCCCCCCCCCACCCTCTCTCTTTCTTTTCCTTCTCGCGGTCTAACCAGAATCCCTCTGTTTTTCACGGCTGATGAGCGGACGGCGTTATGTCATAAATAAACAGTACTTAGTTCGTCTTCCATCTCCCACCCTACTTCTTACCTTCACCACCGTCACCACCACCACAAAAGTCATTCCAACCAGCGTCAGTGACGAGCAAAGCTTGCACGTGTATGAGTGATTTGTGTGCGCGCGCGCCTGTGTTGTGGTGTGGTGTTGTGTGTGTGTGGCGTGTGTGTTCGCGCGCGCGTCGGTGTGTCGCACGTGCATGTTTGTGATAGCGTGCGTGCGTGCATGTATATTGTGTTACACATACGACAAAGTACAAACGCACGCACACGGAGAAGAGAGAGAGAGAGAGAGAGAGAGAGAGAGAGAAGAGAGAAGAGAGAGAGAGAGAGAGGGGATTGAGAAAACAGTTGCTTCGATCTAAATGTATCACCTAAGAGAGAGAGAGAGGAGAGAGAGAGAGAGAGAGAGAGAGAGAGAGAGAGAGAGAAAAGAGATGGTAAAACCCCAAGACCCCGTGAATTCAACAGTCTAGATTCTAATTCCGCTTTTTCCTGTTAGGAAATCAATCCACACTCCCATCTCTATACACAACAAGAGAAAAAAAATGTCTTTCAACAAAATTCAAAAGGACATCTCTTCTAAAAAATTTGAAAAAAAAAAAAAATATTTAACAATTTTGCTCTTTTGGGTTTTTTCCCCACACGCACCTAGAATAGTATCGTCATCTGGTCGGCGGCTATATCGGTCGGAATGTTCCCCCCTCCGACGATTTAATTTGAGGACCAGCGAGCCAACAACGCCGACGTCACAGCACCTTTAACGAGTTGAAGTAAACGAGGTCCCCAACCCCCTCAACCCCGCTTTGCTTCTATCCTTCATCACACCCCTCCTCCCTTCCCGACCCCTCCCCACTGATGGCTGCTTGCCCAAAAAAAAAAAAACAACAAAAAAAAACCCCCCACACACCACTCATTCTTAAGAACTGCCAGAACGCAGCGGGCTTAGAGCAAAGGCTTAAACCTATCTATCTAAATGTCCCCCTCTCTCTCTCTCTCTCTCTCTCTCACACACACACACCACACACACACACACACACAACATCATGTAAACACCAACGTACACTTTTTTTCAGAACTGCTTAGAACAGGATTCGTGAACGGCCAAAGAATTTTGATTTTTTTTCCTTTTTTTTTTTTCCTTTCCCAAAAATTTTAGACTGCCGCCCCCTTCCCTTTCTAGGCTTGTCCTCTTTACCCCCACTCAGGATAGAAAAGAGAGAGAGAGAGAAGAGAGAAAAAGAGTAATTAACGACAAAAATGCACATACATTGATTGTGTAAATATTTCGTATACCCATTTCATTTTCAAGTACACAGGGTTGTCTTTCTTAAACATTTAAATGGTCACCCCCTTACAAACATTTCAATTTTGTTTATTTTTCTCCCGTTCGCAATGCTATCGGGTTATTCATTTATTTTTTTTACTGACTAACAACTCTCTCCTCTCCTCCACCCCCCTTCCCTCTCTCTCTTCCTCCCCCTTCCCTCCCCCCAACTTTTCCCCCCTTCATGTGACCTTCAAATTTTTCTAAAAAGTGTTTAACTTTTTTCATCTATTAAGATTTTACGGAGAAAAGATTCTATCTTAAACAAAATTTCCCGGGTGTTTTTTTGAAGGTTTTGTAACGATTTTACACACACACACACCAACACACACATTTACATACTTGCAGTTTCCCACCCAGGACAGCGCGCCCTTTGCGGTCGCTGGGCTAAACTGAAAGCAACAAACCTTACCACAACCCCTCCCCCCCTCCCACTTACCTCCCCAAACCCTCGCCTCCCACCCTCCCCAAAGGGGGCTTTTAAAAAAAAAATACAAATCAACTGTTTTTTCGGCGGGTCCTTCCCAAGGACCACGCCATTTAACCACTCCGACTGCATACCGCAATTGGCGGCATGCTAAATCTACGACCTGCCTTGCCACGTGTTGAATGCTTGCAGTACTGAAGGGCTGCCCCGCGCGCGCTGTGAATTCTAGGTCAAACTAAAACGACGCACGGGCGGCCACGGCCATGCCGTCGTGTTGACGGCCACCGACCCGAAGGCGACCCGAGCTCCAAAAAGGGAAAGGGAATTGAATGGGGGGGCATCTGGAACGACCCGCGTGCGCACAGGGTCCATTCCTCTGCTGTGAAAACACTTTTGTACTTGCACAACAGTAACAACAAGACCAAATACTGCAAACTGGATTTGTGTTTTTTTTTCCATTTTTTTTTCTTTTCTATTTAACAAAAATAAAAATCTATTTGATTTTCCCCCCCTTTTTTTCCCCCCACTTAAAAAACACAGCAACAACAACAACAAAAAACGCTAAAATGCAAAATCGGATCCAATTTTTTCCCCCTTTTTTTTTTTGTTTTTTTTTTTTTAGTAAAATTTTTAGATTCCATTTTTACCCAACCTAACACACTTCCATCTAAACCCCCCCCCCCCCCCCCCTCCCCCCAACAAAAGAGCCCGTACTATAAACAATCTGAACCTTTCCCAACTTTGAAACGGAGCTTTAAAACCAAACCCCTTCTCTCTCTCTCCCCATCCTCCCCTTTTTCCTTCCTCTCTTTTTCTCTCGCTGCCTAAGCCCCAAAACGTCTTCCAGGAACCTGAAGCTGACAATTCATTTTAAACCCCCCAAGGCTTCCAACACGGCGGGGAAAAAAACCCCAACCGAGCCCAAAACACGTCAACGCTTAAAAAACCAAAAATACTTCCACTTTGTTCGTTTACAATTTTAGACTGAACCAATTAACCTTCTGAGCTAAAATCACGCAAAAGAGGATCCCCCCAACCAAAAGTCAAATTTCTCCGATTTAAAGAAACAAAATTTTGAGCGAAGTTTCTGTCTAGTACCAAACTCGCTGACAAACCCACACACAACCACCCGATTTAAATTTTTTTCGGGGAAAAACCCTCGGGTCCACTGTCCCCGGCTTTTTCCCACTTGCCCGGCCAAGTACGGCGTGACACGCCACTTTTGTGGGCACGGGGTTAAAGCAGACGCTGACAGCATGTTTTAAAACCAAAGGAACATTCGTGCCCCCTTTCGTTAAAAAAAACAAAAAACAAAAAAACAAACAAACAAAAAAACAACTCACACCCCCAACAAAAAAAACACCCTCCCCCCCCCCCCCCCCCCCCCCCCACCCACACACACACACACCTTCCCAAAAAACAAATCGGGCAACAACACGTTTAAGAGTTGGCAAACACGACAACACTAACAAACCCTGACAAAAGTTATCCCCACAACAGGGAGAAACCAAAAAGCTTTGTCCGCGGCAGAATCCAAGCTCATCACCAGGGGCCACTCACCCCACCCGGCTGGCCCAGAAGCTTGGGGCGGATAAGAGAGAGGCACACCGCGAGCGTCTACGTTCAGTCGCCCGACTTTCTCTTTTTTTTTCCCCTGACAGAAAGGAAAAAGTAAATACACGACACACTAGGGAGACAAACACTACAGGGGTGGCTACCGGACAGCGGGCGCTCAGAAAAGGGAGTTCGGTAAAAACTCTGGACTTTTGCCCACCTTTCCTTCTGGCCCAAAAGGAGAACAACCTGGACAGTGTCCCACCTTTCCTTCTACGCCAGGTAAGGGGGGGGAAAACTCTGGGCAGTTGCCCACCTTTCACTGTCTATCGCCAGGGGAGGAGAACAAATCGGACAGTGTGCCCACCTTTCACTGTCTAGTCGCCAGGTAAGGAGAACAACTCTGGACAGTGTGCCCACCTTTCACTGTCTAGTCGCCAGGTAAGGAGAACAACTCTGGACAGTGTGCACACCTTTCAATGTCTGGTCGCCAGGTAAGGAGAACAACTCTGTACAGTGTGCCCACCTTTCACTGTCTAGTCGCCAGGTAAGGAGAACAACTCTGGACAGTGTGCCCACCTTTCACTGTCTAGTCGCCAGGTGAGGAGAACAACTCTGGACAGTGTGCACACCTTTCACTGTCTGGTCGCCAGGTAAGGAGAACAACTCTGGACAGTGTGCCCACCTTTCACTGTCTGGTCGCCAGGTAAGGAGAACAACTCTGGACAGTGTGCACACCTTTCACTGTATAGTCGCCAGGTAAGGAGAACAACTCTGGACAGTGTGCCCACCTTTCACAGTCTGGTCGCCAGGTAAGGAGAACAACTCTGGACAGTGTGCCCACCTTTCACTGTCTGGTCGCCATGGTGAGGAGAACAACTCTGGACAGTGTGCCCACCTTTCACTGTCTAGTCGCCAGTAAGGAGAACAACTCTGGACAGTGTGCCCACCTTTCACTGTCTAGTCGCCAGGTAAGGAGAACAACTCTCGACAGTGTGCACACCTTTCACTGTCTAGTCGCCAGGTAAGAACAACTCTGGACAGTGTGCCCACCTTTCACTGTCTAGTCGCCAGGTAAGGAGAACAACTCTCGACAGTGTGCACACCTTTCACTGTCTAGTCACCAGGTAAGAACAACTCTGGACAGTGTGCCCACCTTTCACTGTCTAGTCGCCAGGTAAGGAGAACAACTCTGGACAGTGTGCCCACCTTTCACTGTCTGGTCGCCAGGTAAGGAGAACAACTCTGGACAGTGTGCACACCTTTCACTGTCTAGTCGCCAGGTAAGAACAACTCTGGACAGTGTGCACACCTTTCACTGTCTAGTCGCCAGGTAAGGAGAACAACTCTGGACAGTGTGCCCACCTTTCACTGTCTAGTCGCCAGGCAAGAACAACTCTGGACAGTGTGCACACCTTTCACTGTCTAGTCGCCAGGTAAGGAGAACAACTCTGGACAGTGTGCCCACCTTTCACCGTCTAGTCGCCAGTAAGAACAACTCTGGACAGTGTGCACACCTTTCACTGTCTAGTCGCCAGGTAAGGAGAACAACTCTGGACAGTGTGCCCACCTTTCACTGTCTGGTCGCCAGGTAAGAACAACTCTGAACAGTGTGCACACCTTTCACTGTCTAGTCGCCAGGTAAGAACAACTCTGGACAGTGTGCCCACCTTTCACTGTCTGGTCGCCAGGTAAGGAGAACAACTCTGGACAGTGTGTCCCCCTTTCACTGTCTAGTCGCCAGGTAAGGAGAACAACTCTGGACAGTGTGCACACCTTTCACTGTCTGGTCGCCAGGTAAGGAGAACAACTCTGGACAGTGTGCACACTTTTCACTGTCTAGTCGCCAGGTAAGGAGAACAACTCTGGACAGTGTGCACACCTTTCACTGTCTAGTCGCCAGGTAAGGAGAACAACTCTGGACAGTGTGTACACCTTTCACTGTCTAGTCGCCAGGTAAGGAGAACAACTCTGGACAGTGTGCCCACCTTTCACTGTCTGGTCGCCAGGGAAGGAGAACAACTCTGGACAGTGTGCACACCTTTCACTGTCTAGTCGCCAGGTAAGGAGAACAACTCTGGACAGTGTGCCCACCTTTCGCTGTCTAGTCGCCAGGTAAGGATAACAACTCTGGACAGTGTGCCCACCTTTCACTGTCTAGTCGCCAGGTAAGGAGAACAACTCTGGACAGTGTGCACACCTTTCACTGTCTAGTCGCCAGGTGAGGAGAACAACTCTGGACAGTGTGCACACCTTTCACTGTCTAGTCGCCAGGTAAGAACAACTCTGGACAGTGTGCCCACCTTTCACTGTCTAGTCGCCAGGTAAGGAGAACACCTCTGGACAGTGTGCCCACCTTACACTGTCTAGTCGCCAGGCAAGAACAACATCTGGACAGTGTGCCCACCTTTCACTGTCTAGTCGCCAGGTAAGAACAACTCTGGACAGTGTGCACACCTTTCCACTGTCTGGTCGCCAGGTAAGGAGAACAACTCTGGACAGTGTGCACACCTTTTCACTGTCTAGTAGCCAGGTAAGGAGAACAACTCTCGACAGTGTGCACACCTTTCACTGTCTAGTCGCCAGGTAAGAACAACTCTGGACAGTGGTGCACACCTTTCACTGTCTAGTCGCCAGGTAAGGAGAACAACTCTGGACAGTGTGCACACCTTTCACTGTCTAGTCGCCAGGTAAGGAGAACAACTCTGGACAGTGTGCACACCTTTCACTGTCTAGTCGCCAGGTAAGAACAACATCTGGTCAGTGTGCACACCTTTCACTGTCTGGTCGCCAGGTAAGGAGAACAACTCTGGACAGTGTGCACACCTTTCACTGTCTAGTCGCCAGATAAGGAGAACAACTCTGGACAGTGTGCCCACCTTTCACTGTCTAGTCGCCAGGTAAGAACAACTCTGGACAGTGTGCCCACCTTTCACTGTCTAGTCGCCAGGTAAGGAGAACAACTCTGGACAGTGTGCCCACCTTTCACTGTCTAGTCGCCAGGTAAGGAGAACAACTCTGGACAGTGTGCCCACCTTTCACTGTCTGGTCGCCAGGTAAGGAGAACAACTCTGGACAGTGTGCCCACCTTTCACTGTCTGGTCGCCAGGTAAGGAGAACAACTCTGGACAGTGTGCACACCTTTCACTGTCTAGTCGCCAGGTAAGGAGAACAACTCTGGAAAGTGTGCACACCTTTCACTGTCTAGTCGCCAGTAAGGAGAACAACTCTGGACAGTGTGCCCACCTTTCACTGTCTAGTCGCCAGGTAAGGAGAACAACTCTGGACAGTGTGCCCACCTTTCACTGTCTGGTCCCCAGGTAAGGAGAACAACTCTGGACAGTGTGCACACCTTTCACTGTCTAGTCGCCAGGTAAGGAGAACAACTCTGGACAGTGTGCACACCTTTCACTGTCTAGTCGCCAGGTAAGGAGAACAACTGTGGACAGTGTGCACACCTTTCACTGTCTAGTCGCCAGGTAAGGAGAACAACTCTGGACAGTGTGCCCACCTTTCACTGTCTAGTCGCCAGGTAAGGAGAACAACTCTGGACAGTGTGCCCACCTTTCACCGTCTAGTCGCCAGGTAAGGAGAACAACTCTGGACAGTGTGCCCACCTTTCACTGTCTAGCCATCTTTCACTGTCTAGTCGCCAGGTAAGGAGAACAACTCTGGACAGTGTGCCCACCTTTCACTGTCTAGTCGCCAGGTAAGGAGAACAACTCTGGACAGTGTGCCCACCTTTCACTGTCTAGGTCGCCAGGTAAGGAGAACAACTCTGGACAGTGTGCACACCTTTCACTGTGTAGTCGCCAGGTAAGGAGAACAACTCTGGACAGTGTGCACACCTTCATTGTCTAGTCGCCAGGTAAGGAGAACAACTCTGGACAGTGTGCACACCTTTCACTGTCTAGTCGCCAGGTAAGGAGAACAACTCTGGACAGTGTGCACACCTTTCACTGTCTAGTCGCCAGTAAGGAGAACAACTCTGGACAGTGTGCACACCTTTCACTGTCTAGTCGCCAGGTAAGGAGAACAACTCTGGACAGTGTGCCCACCTTTCACTGTCTAGCCCATCTTTCACTGTCTAGTCGCCAGGTAAGGAGAACACTCTGGACAGTGTGCCCACCTTTCACTGTCTAGTCGCCAGGTAAGGAGAACAACTCTGGACAGTGTGCCCACCTTTCACTGTCTAGTCGCCAGGTAAGGAGAACAACTCTGGACAGTGTGCACACCTTTCACTGTGTAGTCGCCAGGTAAGGAGAACAACTCTGGACAGTGTGCACACCTTTCACTGTCTAGTCCCAGGTAAGGAGAACAACTCTGGACAGTGTGCACACCTTTCACTGTCTAGTCGCCAGGTAAGGAGAACAACTCTGGACAGTGTGCCCACCTTTCACTGTCTAGTCGCCAGGTAAGGAGAACAACTCTGGACAGTGTGCCCACCTTTCACTGTCTAGTCGCCAGGTTAGGAGAACAACTCTGGACAGTGTGCACAACCTTTCACTGTCTAGTCGCCAGGTAAGGAGAACAACTCTGGACAGTGTGCACACCTTTCACTGTCTAGTCGCCAGGTAGGAGGAGAAGAAAAAAAAAAGAAAAGAGCTGGCATGTCATTGACTGTCAAAGAAAAGAAAACGGCAGAGAGTTTCAAGAGATGAGCAATGGTTCAGAACGGTACACACACACACACACACACACACACACACACACACACACACACACACACACACACACCACACACAAGTGGACAACAGAAAAGAAAGACTTTTTTTAAGAAAAGGCGGAGTAAAAAAAAAAAAAGAAGAGCGACAGAAGAGGGGAAATTACCGCACATAACTTCCAGAGAGCATGGGAGCTCAATCCGTACTGAAAAAAGCTCAACTTCGTCACGGAAACCAGTGGAAAAGTCACAGGTCACCGGCAAGTAAGTACTCCCAGGTCACCAATAAAAGCCAAATCACAGGTCACCAGAAGAGAGAGGAGTCAAAGGTCACCAGAAATGAAAAGTAGTGACCATCAGAAAGTTGGAAACCACCAGATACCAGACTGCTGGGAACTGCCAGAAAAGTGGCAAGGTAGCGAGCAAGTGGAAAGTTCCACCATACCGGAAGACGCCAAAGAGAAACGTTACCAGCACGTGAGAGGCCTCCAGAAAGTGGGGGAGTAAGCAGAAAGCGGGAAGCCGACAGAACGTAAAAATGGTCCCATGAAGCAGGAAGCTACCAGAAAAAGAGAGACAGAGCCAGCCTGAAAAAGAGAGAGACAGAGCCAACCTGACAGTGGGAAGCCGCCAGAGAGTACGAAAGCCTTCAGAAAGTAGGAAGCTTACCAGAATATGGACAGCCACCGGAAAAGCGCGACGTTTACCAGACAGCGGACAGCCCACCACCAGATCGTGGCATGTTGCTACAGGCTGGGAAGCAGCGAGGAAATGGAAAGTTGCGAGACTGTGGGAAGCTGCAAGGAAGGGGACGTTGTCACAAAGTGGACGCGCCATCCAACCTTCTGTCGTTGTTCTGATGCTGGTACGGTAAGCGGGTCTGGCCAAACTATAGACATGCTGGTAACCCGATCAGAACAACCTTGCACACCTGCGCTGCTGATATTGGGACAGGCAATATTTTAGTTTGCAAGCTGGTACAGTTCCAAGCCAATCTTTGCGCACGTTGGTTCCGACAGCAAACGAAACGTCGAGCACCTGTTCATCTCATAACATACAAAGGGCACGACACGAGGGCAGCGTCCCCCATCTTTGCGCTCGGAGTTTTACGCAGAAACCACCTTCAAAATATTATGAGAGAGAGAGAGAGAGAGAGAGAGAGAGAGAGAGAGACAGAGAGAGAGAGAGAGAGAGAGAGAGAGACAGACAGAGACAGAGAGACAGAGACTGACAGAAAGGAGAGCGAGAGATCTGCAAGCGCTCTTCTAAGATACGAATCATTAGTTCTGCCAAGTTGTGGTTCAAGAAACAAAGAAAGAAAATGCAAGCGACGTTGAAAACTATATTCTGTACACATTCCCCTTTCCTTAGTTTTTCCTACAAACAGCCCAAACACCTGCTGCTCAGCAGTCAGTACCCGACTTTCCACAATAGACGTGGAAAAGGTAGCACCGTTCATACCTGTCACACAGACCAAGCACTGACTCATGACACCAGTAACACAAACAAACAAAAAGTCGGTATATTAACTGCATGTCTGCATAACATAACTGTCGTTTAATTAAACGTCTTGGTAGAGTAAAAAAAAAAAAAAAAAAACCCACAGAAAAGAAGATTCAGAGATATATGATGTCGGAGAGAGAGAGAGAGAGAGAGAGAGAGAGAGAGAACAGAGAGAGAGAGAGAGACGGTGAGGGGGGGGGGGGGGGGGGGAGGGCGTGACTCACACACGCAAACCCATCGATCTAAAATCAATACATCCAGGCACTGGTTTGCAGGCGACTGGCCCAAGTTGCAGGTGTGCGTCAGCGAGCCACGCATCACGTGCAAGCCGCTATCTGCCCCCCCCCCCCCCCCCCCCCCCCCCCCATCATTGGCCCCCGCCGTCCGCGCTCTGTGATGTGTCAGTCACGGGAGCAGGCAGGCAGGCAGGCAGGCAGGCACGCGCCAGAGACGATAAAGGCGTGAGAGGCCGACGTCCCATTCATTAGCCTATCGACACTTCTTTCCGCGAGTCATGTCCCCTGCGGAGTCTTCCAGCCTCGAACGGCAGGAACACCGACGAGTGATTTATCTTTGGGGAGGACGCCGCCGCCGCCGTGAAATCAGTTCAGGAACACCTGACTGGCACAACAAGAGGTCCAGCACGGCAACACCTCCTCCGCCTCCCTGCTGCAGCCCTGGCTGTGACGATGGCTATCACCCCCAAGCTCACAACACAGGCTACGCCACTCCGCGCACATCTCTTGTCAAAGTCTCTCGCCCTGGTAGCTCCTCTGCCTTGCGCTCGCTTTTTAACACCTGACACGTGCGACTACAGGTACGCTCAGCAGAAGAGGGCTACCGTACACGGAGGTGGAGGAATTCTCCTGAAGCTGATGGTTGGAACTCCTGTCCGACAAGCCATCCCGACTGGCAAGTTCTCCACATTCTTCAAGGCTGTGGCAGATGTACTGCAGTCAGCAGCCAGAACGCTGTATGAAAATAGAGGGGCCATACACACGGAGTCATCATCTTCTCTGATGCTTTGTCAGTACTGCAGGCTGTCAAAAATCCTCGAAACAAGGAACTCAGCTCCCTCGTCTGCACCCTGGCCATTCTGCAGCAGCCCACTGAGAATACCGTCATCCAGTGGATACCCTCACACTGCAATATATATGGCAATGAGGAAGCTGACCAATTGGCAAAGGAAGGACAGCAGCCCCCAACTGGAGCAGGAAATCCCCTCTGGAAAATGAAGATGGTTCAAGCAGCACCCAGACTTCAACAAAACAGATGCATACTACCTGTTGCCCACATCAGACCAAGTGAGCATTGTGAGACTGAGGACAGGGCACTCCAGACCGAGACATCACATGTTCACAACATTCCACAATGGCCTGTCTTCAAGTTGCCCATGCGTTACAGCCCCAATGACAGTGGAACACTTCCTGCAGGACTGTCCCACACATGAAAAGCTGAGGGCAGAGACCTTGCCTGCCAACGCACCGAGGAGGGAAAAGCTTTATGGATCATTGGAGGGCCTCCGCCGTACAGCAACCTTCGTCAACGCCTCTGGGGTTTCCGTCCGAGTGAATGAAGAAAAAGACTACAGGTACATCTGTGGGCAAGTCTCTCGCCCAAATGCTCTTCTACCTTGTGCTTGCTTTTTAACAACACTCGACAGGTGCGACTACCTCAGAAGGCGGCAGAAGGCCACCAATCTTGGTCCGGAACAGCTGCCACATCAAGAGCACGGAAGCGGGTCTCACAAAATGGAGTGGATTTTTTTTCTTTCTTTCTGCGTACGCAGGCTGATACTCCTGCGGACACTCCCTGTATAGCCAGGCAGTGGAGTTTTGTGTGTATGACCCTTTTCTATCCCGCCATTAAGGCAGCCATACTCCATCTTCGGGGAAGGTGCATGCTATGTGTCACGTGTCATCCATACCAACGGCCAGACTGGCCTTCTCTTCCGAAAGTTGGTGATGGGATTTTACGTCTGTGCAAGATGTTGTGCGTGCGTTCACACACGGAACCTCGGTTTATAGTCTCATTCGAAGGACTGTGTGGGGAATGGAGTCAGAACCAATGTTAACTCCGAGGGAAAAATCCCCTATACCGAAATTCGAACCCGCAACCCCAGGATCACGAGTCCGGCGCTCTACCAACTGAGCTATTCCGGCCCCCAATGGAGTGGATGACTGGGAGTGCACAGCCGACCTTCCAGAACGGGAGAGAACATCCAGAGAGATCATGAGCACGAGTGGCATGAGACCAGAGATAATACTCCGTTGAGGGTCATCAAAAGAAATGATTCTGATTCCAACAACAACGTCATATGAGAATGCAACGGAAGAAGCTCCCAGCTACCAGACTGAGCAGTATCCCAGTCCATCCAGCAAGTAAGGGAATCTGACTTTCAAGCCGAAGTCCTAGCCATAGGAACTGGGGGTAAGGGGAGTTGCAGGCTCAGCAGCATGCGAGATCAATAAACAGCTCTCACTTTCTGGAACGAAGAGGACCAGAACCCCGAAGGCAATGGCAGAGGCAGCTGAAAAGAGTTCCAGCTGGATCTGGTCTAGGAGACACAAAAGTGAACTTCGTAAGGCTTCAATTTCTCTTTCCAAACTTAGAACAGGTGTCCTATTGCTATGTTGGGAAGACCTCCGTTGAAAAATAAACAAAAACAAAAAAAACGGAGAGAGAGAGAGAGAGGTTGGGTGTCTTGACACTCCCCACCATCAAGGAGGTGCGAGTTCGCATCCCGGCAGCGCCAATACTATTCCTGACAGCAGAGGGCGTCTATGAGTCATAAACTAAAAGTGCGGACCGACTTCCTTTGAGCGCAAGAATTTACAGGTTCGAAACACTTGTCTGAAGAGTGTTTTTTTTTCTAACGACCTTCTTCTGTCAAGCTCTCCCGAGGGTTTTTTTTTTTTTTTTTTTTTTTTACGCTAACTCCAAGGTGTGACCACCTAGGTAAACAAGCAAATTCTCGCCGAGTTTATGATGCTGAGCACGTTCAGCTTTTCAGACGAGATACTCGCACAGCAAATGTGATCAGCCAATATGAAAGGTGAAGGTCGTTCACTCCGCGATCGAAAGTTTCCTCTGGGCACAATATTTCTGTGTGTGTGTGTGTGTGTGTGTGTTTCTTATTCATTTTTTGTTGTTGTTGCTGTAATTCTGCTACAAGATCGAGAATTAATCCTCGCTCTCAGATTCTGTGTCGAATGCGATTCTGCGTGCAATTTCGCCCACATCACTTAAAATGAGTCGCTTCTGCGTGCACTGAATAAACATGAAGTGGATCGCCAAAGTGAGAAATGACTTCCGTGTCCCAGCCACGCGACCTCAATCTGCAGATTGCTTTCCGGCGTCCCCGTCAGATGTGATCCCCAAATGACGACGAGACGAGGGAAACAGCGAGCGGAGAAAAAAACACACACTCTTCTCCTCGCATTGGATAGAGAGACTTGCACTGTGTGAAAAGGGGCAGAGATTGGAACTTTTGACAGGAAAACTGGAAGACAGTTTCCCAGCATTTGTCAAGTCCTGGAAAAAAGGCACTGGCGATTTTCCAGGACCAGTACGAACCTTGAAGACTCTTCAAATCCGAAGTGCATGACATCCAGACCCAACATGAGCTCTAACCTTACCCTCGTCAGAAATCTTTACAGTGTAAAACTAACAACAGTGTAAAACTTCATAAGAACTTTCACTGATAAATTATGCTTGCATTGTGGGGGGGGGGGGGGGGGGGGGGGGGGTAGAGGAGTTGTCTTTTCCTTTCGCCGTCGATAATAAATCACGCTTGCACTGTGGGGGGAGAGGAGCTCTCTCCTCCTTTCGCCATTGATAAGAGAAAACCGCCTGCTTGCCGCGGTAACGGCTCAGCCCTCGTTATCTCGCTCAATGGGCTCCCTCATTCTCAGAAAGAGTGCTGCATGGCCCCAAATACAAAATCTGCTCTTCCCTTTCCCAACCCAAAGCCAGCTTCGTCTTACTTCCCGTCTGCCAGATCACCGCTTTCACATTACTACGTACGGCAGGTCAAACAGGCGTCAATCTCCACCAAGCTTGCAGAGTTCAGTGAATAACGGAGCGACACACATACGCACACGCACACAGGAGAGAGAGAGAGAGAGAGAGAGAGAGAGAGAGAGGAGACAAATTCTTTATTATCGAGGGCAATAGATTAGCAAGTTCATGCTTTTTTACATCCAGCCCTCGCCCAAGAGGGAAACAAAAAAAAAAATATTGAGAAATGAAAAATGAACAAACGACAAAAAAAACAACAACAACAAACAAACAAACAAGAGATTGAACACACAAACAAGTTTGAAAATACAGAAAAAGGAAATAACATCAAAGAAACGTAACACACTTCCTTCCATTTTAACAATCCCCACCCACAAAACGCCGCTCCCCGAACACCCACCCAAACACTTGTACACTTTCGCAAACAAGCAACACACAAACATACATGTATAGGAAGCGGCGGGGTGAAGAGAGAGAGAGAGAGAGAGAGAGAGAGAGAGAGGGGGGAATGATTTATTGCTCAATAGTGGAGTCCAGAAATGTTTTAACATAGGATTAATTGCAAAAGAAATAAAAATCAATGCATTTATTTTCTTACACTATTCTTTACAACATATGTGAAAAGTAGGGAAAAGTAAGTTTCGCGAGATGTTTAAAAATACATTTATTATAGCGGAATCGTTCGCGTCAGCGCATTCGCACTTTTTCGCTTGGTGATGAGGCTGCGCATTGATTTCCGTATCAACAGACAATGGCGTCCCTCATAAAACACGTGGAAAAAATCCAACAGCTTGTGAAAACGTTCGTGGTAAGTACTTTAACTTCTATCGTATTAAAAAAAATCAATTCTTAGTATTTTATCCACCTGTGTCTTCATTTCTTTTCCTTGAGATTATAAATTATTAACGCGATCGTTGACAAACTGGGACTTTTTTTTCAGAGCCGGCGTGACTCGGCGGCACGTGTTTTTGTTTTTGTTTGTGTGTGTGTGTGTGTGTGTGTGTGTGTGTGTGTGTGTGTGTGTGTTTCTCTGCTGATTCTGTAAAGTATTTTTACTCTCAGAAAATTAGACTATTGAAAAATGTATGTGTATTTCAAAACTTAGTTAAATTTCACACAAATACAACGTGAATCGATCACTGCAGCTTCGCTTTTCTTCTTCGACGTATGCTTCTCTGTACAAAGATTTATCTACATTCATTACGTAGTATATCGGTTTGGTGGTGACGTAAAACAGTTCTCTTTTTACATTGGAATCACTTTGGGCACATGTTCGAGTCTCAGCAGGGTCGTTTTTGTTTTGTTTTGTTTTGTTTTGTGTGTGCCTTTTGTTTTGCTTTTAAACACCATTTTTTTCTCGGTCTCTTCCTTTTTTAATATTGAAATTAGTTAGAGCGTATGGTTTTGTTCTTAAATTGCATGGATGATGCCTTTTTTGTATGATGTCTTTTCCATCTTTTTTCTTGTTCTGTCTTTCGATTGCCTTTTTTTTCTTGTTTGTTTTCGTTTTGTGGTCAGCTCTTTTTTTTCTTTGTTTCTTTCTTTTATTTTAACTAAAGCGGCATGCTTCTTCTCTTTTTATTTAACCTTTTTTCCATATTTTTTCAGAACAGTCAGACGTTTGTATTTTATGTAATCAGTCCCTGAGAAACAGTCAAGAAACGGTCACCCAGACAGAAAAAGGTGTTGCTGGTCTTCGGAAAGCAAGTCGTAAGCGAGGGAGACTAGACTGTTTGTTTGTTTTTTAATCCTGGCCAGATCCTACACAAAATCTGTCGACACGAGTTCTGCAATGAATTGATCATTCAGCGCGATTTAAAAGCACAAAAAGCAGGGTCATCCACTTTAGAGACACCCACTCTTCGCTCTTCACAAACAAAATTTGATCTTCTCTAGCAACTGTCTCCTCTGTGGGACACCTGTGAAGAATCACACAAAGAAAGGCGATGTCTGTGTGTATCAAATCCGTACAGCCAGCTGTCAAGCTAATTTGGAGCTTGCATGTTTGCAACGAGGATCTGGAGACAAATGGGGTCAAGCAGTAAAGGGGCGGATTGAGTACGCACAGGACTTACATGCTGCTGATGCTGTTTACCATCAACAATGCAATGTTAATTTCAGAACTGGAAGAAACATTCCACAAGCTGATCAGCCTACTACAGCAGAGGCAGAAAACAAAAAAAAGGCGGCCAGAGGATGAAGTGCGACTCGCAGCCTTTTCCAGAGTAGTCACTTATTTACAAGAAAATGATGACGAGAAATTAACAGTTGGTGACCTGTGCCAGAAAATGCGCGACTTTCGAGGAGAAAGAGCCTTACTCCAAAGACCACTATTGAGACCAGTGATGCAGAGTACATTCTTGATGGCGGCTCTCTTCTGCATAAAATCCCATGGAGAAGGAGTGACACCTTTGAAGGAATATGCAAAACCTACGCAGACTATGTCAAGAAAAAATACAACACGCCTCTAGTTGTTTTTGATGGCTACAACACTGGGCCATCGACCAAGATGTCACTCATTTGCGGCGTTCATGTGGAGTGGGGGGGGGCCGGGGGGCACCATCAGATTCGCTCCAGAAATGGTTTGCAATGGCAGGAAGGAACATTTTCTAGCCAATTTCCAGAACAAGCATGCATTTGTACAGTATCTGGGCGAAGTGTTACGAAGGATCGGGTGTCAAGTTCTGCATGCAAAAGGGGATGCAGATACACTCATCGTCAGTAATGCAGTTTTCAGTGCGGTCAACAAAACTACAGTTGTCATTGGAGAAGACACTGATTTGCTTGTGTTGTTGTTGCTTCATGCAGATCTACACAACAAGCCTGTTCTGCTGAAATCTGAACTGAAGACCAAAAAGCACAAGGAAATAAACATTCTGTGGATGAAAACTCATCTAGGTCCAGAAATCTGCCACTTTATCCCCTTTCTTCATGCTATAAACGGTTGCGACACCACATCCAGATTGTTTGGACTGGGTAAAGGATTGCCTTTGAAGAAAATCAAAACAGACGCAAGCTTCAGAATGGCCGCTGAGACTTTCTGCACCAGTGGAAAAAGTGCTGCAGACATCATCTCGGCAGGGGAAAAAGCACTGATTTATCTCTATGGGGGAGGAGCAGAAGACAATCTGGACACACTGCGTTACCATCGATTCTGGGAGAAGGTGACATCCAGCGTCACAACTGTCCAAGTACGTTCCCTGCCTCCAACTTCAGCAGCAGCCAAGTACCACAGTCTCCGCGTGTACCATCAAGTGCAGGTAATTATCTCTCTCTCCATATCTGTGTGTCTGTCCATCTGTCTGTCTGTCTGCCTCTCTTTCTCTCTGTGTGTCTCAAATGCATCTCTGTTGTTCAAACTTCCTTCGGCAAACATACTTCCCGTATTTTTGTTTGTGGGCACGCTGTGTGTGTGTGTGTGTGTGTGTGTGTGTGTGTGTGTGTGTGTGTGTGTGTGTGTGTGTGTGTGTGTATGTGTGTGTGTGTGTGTGTGTGTGTGTGTGTGTGTGTGTGTGTGTGTGTGTGTTATGAATTTGTGTAAAGTCTCAGAGACTGACTGAAAATGCTTTTGTTTCTTGTTTTCTAGAACTGGATGTACAGTAGCTGCGACCTCCAGCCTGAGTTGTGGGGATGGCGCTTGTCATCTGGCAGAATGGATCCCTGTACAACTGATCTCCCCCCTGCTCCAGAGCTTCTGCTGAAAATGATCCGGTGCAACTGCAAGACAGATTGTCAGTCAAAGCGTTGTACATGCAGAAAACATGGACTGGAATGTTCTCTGGCCTGTGGAGAGTGCAAAGGAATTGGCTGCTCTAACTCCCCCTCTCTCAACATGCTGCTGATAATGACATTCGTGATCTGCAAGAAGAAGGCCTGTTCGTGGCCCTTTGACATATCTATGTAATTACATAGTTTGATATGGACAAAGGAACTCTATTTAGAGATTCACAAGCTCTAGTTCGGTAATTACACGCTGAATTATGTTGGATAATAGTGCTTCCAAGAACGATGTCAAAAGCGCTATGGCCCCACCCTCAAAAACATTACCGGGACAACATATTTATCATTTTTTATCATACTATTATAAATATCTTTATTTGCTTAATGAATTTGAATGTATCTCGTCAAGACCTTTCGAACGACATGCTACATGATGGTATTTGCGTTAATATCAGAAATGTTAGTGTTTCGTTCCAATGTGATGACGTCATTTTGTTTATTAGACCCCCTTCCGATATTCCTATCAATGTACTTTTTTCATATGTTGTTTCAGTGCTAGTACTCAAACTATTGAACATAAATTCAAAACTTTTGCAATTAATCCTATGTTTGAGACTTATTTTACATTTCTGGACTCCACTACAAGGCGTGTGACCCGTTGCAAAGGAAAAACCGGGTGTCGACAACAGACCACGCACTATACTACTTCCAACTCGCTGACCTGAAAGTCCTGTGACACGGCAGTCACGTCACTGAATGCTCACACAGATTACATTGTCCCGAGCAACACTGGGGGGGGGGGGGGGAGGAGAGAGAGAGAGAGAGAGAGAGAGAGAGAGAGAGAGAGAGAGAGAGAGACCGTGGGAGAGAGAGAGAGAGAGAGAGAGAGAGAGAGAGAGAGAGAGAGAGAAGACAGAAAGAGGTGGGGTGGGGGAGTAGGGTGGAGTGGAGTGAGGAACAGAGGGCGGGAGGAAGGGAGTAAGAGAGAGAGAGAGACAGAGACAGAGACAGAAGTCAGACAGAGGTGGAGTGAGGTAGATAGAGGGCGGGAGGAAGGGAGAGAGAGAAAGACAGACAGACAGACAGACAGACAGACCGGTAGACAGAGAGCTGTGGGGTGGAGACGGGCCACGCGGAAAAACTGAAGCCCCCCTTCTCTTGTTCGGCATCCCCCACGTGGCAGACAGACACACAGTGGTGCGGGATCTCGAGAACCTGGCACTCATGGATGAAGAAGTCCAACGTCTGACTGAGTGTCTTAGTCTCTCCACCCCCCCCCCCCCCCCCCAATCACTCCCCCCTCCTCCCCCAACAGGGCTGGCTGGGTTCACTGGGCCAGAAGACCCTTTGTGGCGACCTCACCCGGTTTGGTCCTAATGGGCAAATCGTATCCATTGCCCAAATCCGCCCCCTAACTCTCTCTCTCTCTCTCGTTCGCTCGCTCGCTCTCTTCCTTTATTTCCGACTCTCCTCTCACTCTTTCCCTACTCCGACCCCCACCACTATCTCCATCGTCTCTTGTGTGTGTGTGTGTGTGTGTGTGTGTGTGTGTGTGTGTGTGTGTGTGTGTGTGTGTGTGTGACCATCTGCTAAATCTGTCTCTCTGCCCTCTGTAGATCATAGTCAAATGTCCTTCTGTTATCTTCCAGTCTCTCGGCGAGCAAGCATGCGAAGGATCAGGCGACCGAGCGAGCCAGAGAGAGAGAGAGGAGAGAGAGAGAGAGAGAGAGAGAGAGAGAGAGAGAGAGAGAGAGAGACAGAGAGAGACAGAGACAGAGACAGAGAGACACAGAGAGCGTGACATCAACTTTAGAAGGTTTTTACATGGCAGCAAATTTTCCTGTCCTTTTTCTCTTCTTTATCTGCGTCTCTCTCTCTCTCTCTCTCTCTGTCTCAGCCTCCGCCTCTATCTGCCCATCTTTCTCATCTCACTCATCCTCTCCCCTGTCTCTCTTTCCCGTCCCTACGTCTATGTCACTTCCTCAAGGTAACAACCCCCCCCCCCCCCCCCTCCCCCGTTTTCTTCCCTTTTTTTCCAGCACTTATCTGGACACCTCCCATCACTTTCTGCCATGGACTTGATTGCGGGGGGGGGGGGGGGGGGGGGGGGGGGGGGGGGGGGGGGGGGGGGAGGGGAGGGGGGGGGGGGGAAGGTCCATTCGGTCCTACTAAGTGTTGGGACAAATGGGGGCCGCAACATCTCGACCCAGCTCAGCGCCCCTGGGCCGTGTCCAATCATCTCATACCCTCGTTCTTTCCCGTCCCTCTTCAACCACCGTCACTCTGCCAGCTCCGCAATCCACAAAAGGAATTAGTGGGGGGAGGGGGCCGGCGGGGGGGGAAGGAGGAGGACGAGGAGGAGAGGAGGAGGGTGTGGGCGGAGGGGTGTGTGTGTGGGTGGGGGCGGTAAGATGAAGGGAGGGGGGGGGGGTGTAGAAAGGCGGCGAGAAGAGAGAGGGGGAAGGGGCGGAGAGTGGTGTGTAGGGGGGGGGGGGGATGGAGACGGGTTAGACAGGCAGTATGGTGTGTAGTCATAGTGAAGGAGTCTCAGATTCAAAGAGCCGATTGTTCTGTGGAACACATCCCAACTTTTTTTTTCTCTCACCCCCTTCCCCCCCCCCCCCCCCCTCCCCCCCCAAAAAAAAAAAAAATAAAAGAACACACAAAAAAAAACTCACTTATCTTCCCCTTCAACCACGTCCAAGATCTATGCAGGAGAAGCTAGCGTCTACTTGCCGCGCGAGATGAGCAAGCACACATGCGCCAGGCGTAATCTTTTTTTTTTTTTTTTTTTGAAGTGTATGGCTCCACGGTTCCACCGTCCCGTTTCCCCTGCGACATGGGAGACCCAGGAATCCCAGCGCCTCGGCTGTAACGCAGTCCCGAGAATTCGATTCTCCATATACACGGGTTCTTCCCTGGCTCGTACTCCCCCGTTGACGACCATGATAACGCCATTAATTCCTGATGCGCCGGGTTTTTACTACGCTTCTGTTCAGCAAGATTAGAAGCATCATGCTGCACGGGTCTTGTGGGAATAGCGTGGGGGAGGAAGAGGTGGTATGGGTGGTGGGAGGGGTGTGTGTGTGTGTGTGTGTGTGTGTGTTGTGTGTGTGTGTTTTTGTGTGTGTGTGTGTGTGTGAGAGATAGAGAGAGAGAGAGAGAGAGAGAGAGGAGAGACGAGAGGAGAGAGAGAGAGAGGGCAGAGACAGCGAGAGAGACAGAGAGATTGCGTGTGTGCGTGCGTGCGTGCGTAGGGGAG
Source organism: Conus ventricosus (assembly GCA_018398815.1). NCBI lineage: Eukaryota > Metazoa > Mollusca > Gastropoda > Neogastropoda > Conidae > Conus > Conus ventricosus. The sequence goes on along the minus strand of CM031629.1, from coordinate 43,259,556 downwards.
GACTGTTCCTCACCGTTTTGATCCTCAGAAATTGCTTTTTCAATACGCCGGGTGATGGAAACGAGCGCTTCCAGTCGGGATCACCCCGACTGTCTTCACCTATAGCGACCCCTCCCTCCGCCCACCCCTTCAAGGCAACTCACTCCAGCCAGTGAACGCCACTGGTTTTGCCTGCTGTAGGCGAGTATCTGTCTGCCTGATCAGCCCCGGGGAGTCTGATGTTATGACTGGAAGTGCTCGTTTTAACATGCAACATCTGAAAACACGAACGCAAGGACCCAAACTACGGGGTTAAAACGGTACTCCATGTTTTGGACTCCAGACCAAAACGGTTACAGACACCAAAATGGCGGTCCTGTGGGGGGGGGGGGGGGGGGAGGGAAGAGGAGGAATGTGGAGGGAGGATCCTGCAGCGCAGCTTGCATCTAATTTCTCTCTCTCACCCGCTTTTCTTTCAAACCTCGTCCCACGAGACATCAAAAATGAACGTCAACCCAGCAATTACACCAACAAAGAAAAAAAACCCGTTGTGGTTTTTTGGGAAAAATCCCTTTACCGGAAGGCGAAGTGCCGCCTTTGCCTGCCCAACTTTGACGTCTGTCTGTGGGGTCTGTGTGGCCCCCTCTACCTCCATGTCGTTCCCGAGATCAGCACGTGATCCCGGGCCCCTTTGGGCCCCAAACCGACTCTCCAAACCTGTTTGGACTGTCACGCCTTTGGTTTGTACACTAAGGGGTCATGGCTTAAACACACACCACACAACCACACACACACACACCACACAACCCCAAAAAGGAGAGGAGAGAGGAGGGAGAAAAAGGGAAAAGGAAGAGAGGAGAGAAAAGGACAGAGGAGACAGCGGGGCAGACGAGACAGAGAAAAAGGAGGAGGAGGAGGGGGAGGAGAGGAGAGAGAGAGGAGAGAGGGAGACAGACAGCAGACAGAACGGCGGGCCCCGAGGCAAAATTCGGGAAAAAAAAAAAAAAGAAAAAACAAACAAAAAAAAACTAATCTTGGGGGATGGGGCAATGTTTATTGATCTCCCCGTTTCCAGTGCCATGTGCAACACCAAACGGATATTGAAGGCCCCCCCCCCAAAAACCCCACACCAAAACACAACACCAAACCGCACGCATAATTTGGATCAAACACCACACCCCCCCACCAACCAAAAAACCAACACACACTGCCGCCCCCAAAAACCCAAAGGGAATGACCGACCAAAAGAGATTAACATTTCTTGTCACACACATACACAAACACACACAGCCAGAAAGAGAGGGAGGGGGGGTACAGAAATGCGTGAACCAAAAGAAAAAAGAAGAGAGAAGGGGATGGGGAGAGAGAGAGAAGAGAGAGAGACGAAAAAATTTAGTAAAAAAAAAACAAAACCCGGGGAAGGAGAGAGAGGGAGGAGAGAGAGAGAAGAGGAGAGAGAGAGAGAGAAGGGGGGGGAGGGTACACGCAACTGAGCGGCACACACAAAACGAGAGAGAGAGAGAGAGAGAGAGGGAGGTAGGAGGGGGAGAGAGGAGAGAAGGAGGGGAAGGGGGAAAGGAGGGGAGGGAGGGGGAAAAGGGGGGGAAAGGGAGAGAAAATCAGTATGCACAAATTAATCGCCCCCACCTGTCATCTTCTCCAATCGTCCGCAAAGCCGTTAACAAGAAAGTAATGCCGCGCCCCCCCCCCCCCCCCCCCCCCCCCCCCCCCCACACACACACCCCCGGGCGCGCGCCACACCACCCCCACCGGTCGAAAGCACACACGCGTATGAGGCAAATTAATTCGCCCCCCCCCCCCCCCCCCCCCCGGGCTTGTCCCCTTCTACAATACGTCACAGCAAAGCCTGTAACAGAGGGAAGAAAGTACACACCACCAACCAATCTATTCACACACTACCCACACACACACAACACGCATAAAGCTATCCCTTCTCTCTCTTTCTCTTCTCCTCTCTCTCTCCCCTTCTCTAAACCACACCCCAAAACCCCTCTCTCTCACACCACCACACCTCTCTCTCTCTCTCTCTCTCTTTTCCTTTCTAGCACGCGCGCGCACACCAACATTCTCCCTCTCCTCCTCCTTCACACACAACACCACACACACCACACAAGGCGGCAAGGGTGACAAAAAGCAAGATGGGATGAAGATGACAGCAATCCACGAGGCAGCAATAACAGTTATCTACAGGGGCAGGGCCCTCTGGATAAGCCCGTGTTCGCGTTTTGTATTTTGGTTTGTGTCTAAAAAAACCAATCGCGATCGACAGAGGGGGGGGGGGGGGGGGGGGGTGGAGCGGGCTTCCAATTAGAAACAACAAAAAATATAAAGGATAAATTCTTTAAAACAATGCCTTTATTAAGTTGATCCCATTACAAAATTTCTACTATTCTAAAAACCCCTAAATTTC
>CM031629.1:43229646-43249646 GCA_018398815.1 Conus ventricosus | reverse complement strand
GAAATTTGACAAGAAAGGGTACATAGGGGATGGACAAAAGGAGAGGGGTCGTGTGACATGCCACCACAAGCACCTAACGTTTGTAGAGACACTCATGACCTTGGATGAGGAGAGATTACGTATACTGCTCACAATGTTCTCCAGCAACAGACTTAATCTGAAAATCAAACAATCAAAGAAAAAAAAAACGTCCAAACAAGCACTTCCTCTTTCATTTGTTCCCAACTGAGAACACAACTGATCCTGAACAATCACTCACAAAGTTGGAAAAATGCTGCATTTATTTTTTTTTTGGTATAAATTATAAAGGTGGACAGGAGAGATGATGGTGTGGTGGGAAGGACAAAGGGGAGTTAAATCTTTTATCTAAAATATATCGCTGAAAAAAAAAAAATCATGCATCCCTAAGCAGTGCTTAAGCTGGCCAGGCTGAATATCTGTTGCCATGGAGCAGCCAGGACACAGCGCTGTGAGAACAGAGCTAACCCTGGTGCCATCTATGAAACAATTTGGAACCTGGTGATCAATAACTTTCCCATCGAGACCCTGGCGACGATCAATTTTCTCCTTGGCATCCCGACAGACTGTTCAAAAAGCTCCGTGACAAATTGCAGACATCTGCATGAATGAAATCTTCAGAAGGGAAGGAGGATTTTGTTCCCTTTGTGTGGCTCAAGACAACTCCACAACAGGGCTCCCGGCTGGTGCAATTGATTTTCACCCTGTGGAACATCGTCCACTTCATGTGGTCTGAAACGTTAACCCTTGCTGGTCTGCCAGAAGTTGGCAACCATCATCAGCACTGTTTGCTGGCAATGAAATCATTACTGACGAACTTAAAGTGTGGTGCCTTGGTGGTGGATGTCACAGTGAAACTTTCCTAACTGTGGGACAGGCAGAATCAGCGATTTGGGAACTGTCCATAACAAAGAGCTTCAACTCGTAATTGTTGTATGGTGATCCTTCACTGCAGGAAAAAAAAAGCAACAAATTGGGATCTCTTGATCAAGTATTCCTAAATAGAAAGCTAGTTTGTTTGTTTTTTCAATTATAATATCACGCTTCTTAGATTATACATGGTTCGCCAAATCAAGAGTCCAACAATCAACTTGATCCCCATACTGTATGTTACAAGATGATACAATCAGATGCAGTCAAAAGCCAACATCTGGAACATCCGCAACAGAACAGAGCTCAACATCACTTTCAATGTCGAAACTCACCTTCAAAGTCAAACTCCTGACCTTTCACTTCTGAATCTGATCAACACACTCTCAATTAATCACAACTCCCTTCCAACTCCCCCATTCACCATCTTAACCATCAGAGTTCACCACTGTCCCTGAGCAGACATCCAACACATTGACACAACATGAACACACCTACACACACACACACACACACACACACAACACACAGAGGCAGAGTGGAGGTGCAGAAATGAAGGATGAAATGAGAATACTCACACCAGTGTTTCTGTCTGATTCTAGGTCTATGTCAATCAGGTTGTCAGAAGGGGTCTGCAATGGAAACAAGGTGAGGATGGCACGTCAATGGAAGGAACAACAGCAGGAGGCCAAGCACGGGACAGGGGCAGGCATGATACAATTATCAATCCAACAACCTTGCTTCTACACAGCTCAGACCATGGGTACAACCACGATTAGTTTAAACCTTACCTGTCAGTTTAAACCTTACCTGTCAGTTTAAACCTTACCCGTTTCCAGCTGAACAGATGCAAATTTCTTATGTCGTCAAAAACTGATGGTCTGATTCACATAATGCGAGTTCTTAAAAGTTTACAGTGAACCATCCGCTTCCATTGATATTCTTTTATCTATCATTAGTATTGTTGTTGTTATCATTGTTACATTTTGTGTGCGTGTAAGCTTGGTATTCATAATCTTAATTAATCATAAGTTAAGATAATGTTGCTTATAGCCCAGCCGACCGCAAAGGGCCACATCAGGGCTGTAATCGTAAGTTCTATGTATGGATGTACTTTAGTTCCGTTTTGGTCTGTATGATATCTAACCAGAATTCTTGCCAGAAAAATATATTCTAATTTTGTGATTATTTCTCTTGATAAGATTGTTACGACTTACTGATCTGTTTTAGTTTGTACATTATCAGAATATCACACTAAGTGCATGAATGCTGACACTTGATTTCTTTTTTTTTTTTTTGTGGTCATGTAACTTCTCAGAAGAACAAACACTGGGGGCTTACTCCTACATAATGCACATATTCTAGAGGCTCTAACTTGCTGAGAGACGATATGAACAGTCTCTGAGCATGAGCTAAAGTGTCAGTGTTCTTCAGAACACAGTACACCACCAGATTTTAGTGCAGACTGACCAGATGTCGATGAACTGGCAGCATTCCACATCATGAACAATCAAGGGTATAGTACTACTACTGCATTAGTAACTCTTACTGCTGAAAAGCATGTACCTTAGCCAACTCATGTACCACTTTCCATTCTCCAGGCATGAATATACATGTACACAATGTATGCGTGGGAAGTATGGAAACAAAAATTTTCTCTAGTGTCTCCTCACCAAATCCACTATAAAAAAAACAACAACTGAGAGTCAGAACTGTGGGTTTTTTTTTTAATCTGCTCAACGTCACAAGGGGCAGTAGTTACACAGTTCCACAGCTGCCATCTTGTTTCTTGCCAAAGTCCTTAAGCCTTGGAAGCGATTTGTAAGAATTTCTCAGTGTACCTTTTTTTTTTGGCGATACATGGTGATTTTGTGACGGCATCAATGTCTAATGATGAAACTTGACATTTAAGGGGATGAAAATACTTGCTCGCCATCATGTGTGTGTGTGTGAATGTGTTTGTGCGTGTGTGTGGTGGGTGGAGAGAGAGAGAGAGAGAGAGAGAGAGAGAGAGAGAGAGAGAGAGAGAGAGAAAGAGAGAGAGAGAGAGAGAGAGAAGAGAGAGAGCGTTTATAATATATGTGCACATGTGTGTGTGTGTGTGCGTGTGTGCATGCATGCGTGCATGTGTGCATGCCTGCGCAATAAAGTGAATTCCCTTGAAATAACTTCTTTTTAATGCCAATGATGCACACAATGGAAAACTTTTGTCCAACTGCAGTCAATTGTAATTTATACTGGGGATTAGGGCTCGTTTTAAATGGAACATTGCCAAATTTGACTGAGTTTGAAGCATCCACTTCAGCCAGTCAAAAAAGACGCACTCGATGTTGATGTGATGCATCAACATTCTTACTGGCAAACACTTTGTGGCATATTTTTACTCTTAGTCTGAAATTCTGTAACATATCTGGCAGCTTCATTATGTCTATGGCCCGCACATGCTCTACATCAGTGTATGGGTAGCCCTGATACCATGCTTCTGCTTCTGTACCCTTTGCTCCACAACACACCACCCCCACTCCCCACCCCATCAGGAAGGTGGGACTACACCCTTTCTATGTCCAGACAGGAGGCAGACCTCCACTCATCTTTAGGACATGGAATACCTGGACCTGTGATACATAATGCAAGAGGCGCATCACTGCCCCTTTAGGGGTCTTTGGGTTTATGACTGAAAAGGGTTTAACAAAAGAAACCTGAATGTGTGAGTTTACTGTACAATTCATTCCCACTTTCAGACAAGGAAACATGGTTTAAATTAATACAAGGAGGGGGAGAAGAGGTATGACAGGGTGGGTGGTGGTTGGAGGGAAATTTCTGACTTTTATTCACTGTTTCCATATATTCCAGTCTTCTTTTTTGTTCTTCCCATGATCGACCATTCGAGCCTCAAAAGGTAGAAAAATGAAAGTTTAACTCCCGACTTATATGATTGAGTGATCAGACTAGTATGGGAGGTACAACAAGAAGGGTAGTACCTGCGCACACATGTATGACAATATTAACAGTTCCTCAAACATACATGTATGTATATCAATAACCAAAAATTATTTGCTCATTATGATTAGTTGCAAGTAAATTTCTGCAATTGTTCAAACTGTGCACCTCTGAACCCGAGCATGTTGACTGAATTAGTGACGATAGGTACAGCAATTTACTAATCAAACTACACATCTATGGCATATCACCAAGCCACACCAACATACCTATTTATGAACAACACCTGTAATCCTTCTCCTAACTGTGGCTGTAATTCACTGAACAGTGCAATCGGTGAAAGACTAGCACAAGTCAAGCTAGACAGGTGGTTAGCGTTGATTTTTCCATTGTTAGCGTTGATTTTTCCATGTTAGGTGATTTTCCATTCACTGCTGACATTACTGAATGAAAGCACAACTGGAAGTATCAGCTAAACCACAGGTTGTGTTTAATTTTCCATTGTTCTTAATTTACTGTGACATTACTGAGTGAAAAGCACAAATGTAAACTTATCTCAATAAGAGGTTTGCATTGATTTTTCATTGTAATTCACTGACATCACTGAGAGAAAAGCACAACTGAAGGTGTGAAGCAAAACCTGAGGTTTGTGTTGATTTTTTCATTGTGATTCACAGCTGACATTACCAAGAGAAAAGCACAACTGAAAGAGTCAGCTAAATGTGGAGGTTTGTGTTAATTTTCCATTGTTAATTTACTGCTGACATTACTGAATGAAAGCACACAGTAAGTGTCAGCTAAACTGGAGGTTTGCTTAATTTTCCATTTTTAATTTACTGCAGACATTACTGAGCAGAAAGCACAAATGTCATTTAAAACTGGTATAAGAGGTTTGCATTGATTTTCCATTGTCATTCACTGCTGACATTATTAAGCGAAAAGGCACAAGTTTGTAAGTGAAAGTGTAAGCTAAATCGGAGGTTTGCATTGATGTACCGCTGCATTACTATAAGAAAAGCACAATATTTAAAGCTAATCCGCAGGTTTGTGTTAATTTTTCATTGTCCTTTTGCTGAGGAAAAAGCCAACTGAAGCTACGCTAAACTGGAGGTTTGCACTGATTTTTCCACTGTAATTTAATGCTGACATTACTGACAGAAAAGCACAACTAGTTGTAGTGTCAGCTAAACTGCAGGTTTGCGTTAACATTGTTAAAAAAATTTACTACTGACATTACTGAGCAAAAAGCACATTGTAAGTACATTAGTGGTCTGCGTTGATTTGCAATGGTCTGTTGGAGCCATCCAGGGGTCCAGCTTGGCTGTAACGGAAGATCTCAAGAAGGAGAGTTTTACATGAGCTGACCAGCTGGTGTTGTGGCTTTCACCATATCACAGTTTGAATGGAGATTATCTGTCAACTTTACATTAGAACTGTAATGAGATTCATTTCTGTTCTCATTTACTCATCCAGAACTGGTATGGAGATTATTTCTGTTCACACTTTACTCATCCAGAACTTGTATTGGAGATCTACTACGTTCATACTTCAACAATTTACTCATCCAGAACTGGTTGGAGTCTACTTTTATACTTCATACACGTTTTACTCATCCAGAACAAGTATTGGAGATCTATTTCTGTTCATTTACTTTTTCTCATCCAGAACTGGTATTGGAGATCTGTTATTACTATTCATCTGCAACTATTGAAGATCCATATATTCTGTCAAATTACTCTCAGAACTGGTATTGGAGATCTACTTCTGTTCACACTTTACTCACAAAGAAGTAGGAAATGTTCACTCTTTCAGAACAATAAACCAAAAGTTTGTGTTTTAATGCTTTGTTAACCATTCATGCAATGAGGCCGTCTGTGAATGTGAAGCTTGGCAGTGCAAACAAAAACAGGTCAGTGCATTAATTTAATTATCAGACTTGTTATATCCATCGACTTTCTGATATTACCTATTGTATTTAGTATGGTCCCCTTATCTGCGTCATCACTCTGTAGGCTATTAAAAGGACAACTCATTCAGCATGCTCCTCCCTTCCCCACCCACCCCAACCCCCAAAGTATGTATGGAGCAACTGACTAAACTATGTTGCAAAACTGTCTTCCTTATCTGCCAATCTATAAGACCTGTCCTCTATGACCATGAAAAGGGCAGACCTAAAAATATAAACCTTGCAAAGGAAAAACCATTTAATAGATTGGAAGACAAACAAGCAAACTGTCCAGCTTTAAAAAATCCTCCTCTCTCTCTCTCCATCCTTCTCCCCCTCCCCAGGTTCCCCAGTCTCTCTCTCCCCCACCTTTGGTCTGTTTGTATAAAAGTGCAGCCTGAAAATATTGATTTTGTTTGAAGAAAAGCAATCATCAGGATTCAAAAAGGAAAAAAAAAAACCTGTCTGGACAGTTTTAATAGTTTTCCTCCTTCTTCCCACTCTCCTTCTCCCCACCTTCCTCCTCCCCCCCCCCTCCCCCCCGATCCTTTCCTCTCCCCTTCCATCCTGTTAAGTCCTGGACCCAAGTGGAAGTCATCCCTATGCAAAGAAAACACAAACCTTAGGGTTGATTTTTTTTTTTTTTTAATTGCTTAGCGACCAGTAAGAGTTCAGTCAACACCATCAACATCAAACTACTACCAGCATTAATCACACCGCGGGTGACATAAAAGTTACAGGCCAGTTCTGTGTACGTGTAGTCTGGAGAAGCAAGACAGTGATTCCATGCCAAATGTATGTGAAGCTCTCAATTCACAGCGTGTCACACTCACAGCAAAAAGTTCTGAATACACTTTCCACACTTCTATAATTTTTCAAAAAGGTGAAAACAGTGCTGTCTCAGCGTTTGTAAGAAAATACAATGAGTGCATTTTGAAACTGAACTTGAGACTTTTTCCCTTTTTGAATATTTCATATGAACGTGGACTGCACAACACATGGTCTGAGCTGAATTACAACAAAGCTGTGATCCATACAATGAGACATACATTACAATATCAAGCATGCAAGAGTGGCGGAAACAATTCAGATAATCAAACTTAACTCATGACATGTTATGACACACTGATATCAACTCTTTTTCAATTTAAAATGAAGTACACAGAAACCAAACTTACTACAAAGTACAATACAAACAATAATGCATGGATCAAAAATCATCCATCGCCATGCAGAGGTTGGGCAAACCTGCATCATGAAAGTGCTGTCATGACTTGAACTGTACTGTTTTGTTGTCTTCTGTTTGCTTGTTTGTTTATAAATTTGTTCCTTGAGTTCGTTTTTCAACTGCAAGACAAGAGTTTGTTTTTGTTTTGTGCTTAAACTGCGTGACAACTTCGACAAAGGCTCTAGTATCAACAATAGCGGTACAATGACAAACAAAACAACACAAATGTTTATAACACATAGGCTGCATGCAAGCTTGCAAACCACGACACATGCACCATGCAATGATTATTTACCATTAATTTGTCTTTATCAATAACAAATGAAAATAAACCATTGTAAAACAACTTTAAACAATTTGTACAAAATCGAAGTTTTCCTGCTAAACAGAAATGAAAGCAAATCATTGACAACAATCATCAGCTTTCCTCGACTAATTCTTGAATGATGGGGAAGAGGTCATTTCCTTTCATCCTCCCATTAAAATTCCATGTGCCAGTCACTTGCTATGATCAGTATGAAGTTATGAATTCACACTCCTGCTTGACTGATACAGAGAGCATACCAAATGAATCATTTCACTATATCTTTTGCAGGTTAAAATCTATACTTCTAATGAAACAAAAACTTGGCAGAAAATGGTTGGGACTGTATTCTATTACTTTAATCCTGGTAAGTTTCCTGATTGCAATCAAGACATCCATGGTCTAATCAAACTCAGTCTATGATCAGAGAGAGAGAGAGAGGAGAGAGGGAGGGGGGGGGAGAGAGAAAGAGAGAGAGGGGAGAGAGAGAGAGATGAGGGAGAGGAGAGAGAGAGAGAGAGAGGAGGGGGGGAGGGAGAGAGAGAGAGCATGCATGTGCAAGCACTGGACATGTGCATGTGTGTAGTAACTTTATGTGTAGGACAAAAAAATACTTATTCTTGTCCAAATACTTGTGCTGGTAGCGGTAGTCTGGTTGTATTCTTTCATCTTGTTATTCCTGTTCTTTTTGTTAACATTTTTGCAGATCTGCAGTACTAATCGTGATTCATGAACCCTTACATTTATTTTAAAGCCAAATCCTTAATTTCTTTTCAGTTTAAGTGAGTTTTTGATAAATTTAAGCCCATGAAATGCATTTCAACTTTAGTGCTGCTTAGGCATAAACATAAAATTCACGTGCCTGTGAGTGTGAGAAAAGTCAAGAATGTATACATGTACATGTCAGTCAATGCATTTAACAAAACAAAATATACTACTGGTCTGGTTCCTGCCATATATTAAAATAATATCATGTCAAACTCCTGAACGCTCTAACCGGTTTGCTAGATTTTTAATGATTATTAGTCCTTTTTATGATACTACCAGCAACACACGACTAACAATATTAACTCTTCACAATCTGAATCAAATGCAGACCAACTGCTGCTAATTGTCATAACACTAACAAACTGCTGTTTTTGCTTCAATTCAGTAAACACTAAACCTATCTGCACTGGTAAAGAATGCTTTTTCTTTGACTTCCCGATTTTCATCATGGCTGCACTTGGGAAAGTTGGAATGAGCAGCATGAGAGTTATGCTGGCCATCAAGATTGCATGGTGATGAAATAAGGGACGGGTGGACAGTGCAACAGCAACCACAAAAAAAGACTGCTGCCCTTCCACGGATGAGCTCAGAAAGGGCATGACTTTGCTTAATTTGTATGCATGTATACAATGTCCCTGTGTTCAGAAACCAGCAGCAAAATGCACAATCCTGAAAACCATGAGAAACCACACCAAAGAAAGATCATAAACTACTTGTTAAACTGAACAATTGGTTTGTGGGAACAAAAACTTCAAATGTCAGACTTGAAATCTGTAAACTTGAGCTTTTAAAAAAAAAATTTTTTAAACAAAACAATGTGTTTGTTTGGTGTGACAAATTTCTGGATCTGGTGAATAACTGGACTCTCCATTCATTTTTTTCATTTCTGTCCAATTCAAATCAATTGGAGTGTCAAGATTTATCATTTTTGTGCCTGAACATTTTGTTCTCTATCTGGACACCTCTCTCATCTTGGCAAACAAAATGATTCAGCATGGCAGCATACTCAATGAAAATGAAGGTTAAGGAACAGTGGGTGATGAAAATTCAAGATGTCATTATCTTCCACACATTGTAAATCGCTCATTTGACTGTTCATTTATTTTCCAACAAATTCCTTTTTTTTTAAAAATATTTTGCAACCTAAATTTTAAATCAAGTGCATAATGATAAGGGCAACTTTAACAGTGTAATATTTACTGATTTTAACTGATGAGCAAATTATGCCCAAAACATCATCAGAGATGTTGTCATTGATTTAGAAGCTGCAAAATCCCCCCCCCCCCCCCCCCCCTTTTTTTTTTTTTTTAGCAGATCAAATACCTTAAAAGAACCACTCTTCAGTACCATACCTAACTTACTCAAGTTACTGTTCAGAGTATCATGCAGAAGACAAAGTTAATAAATAATGTAAAATATGCTGTTCTTGTTTTAGTGGTAACTCTGATGATTTACACTGATAAAGCATGGCTCCCAACAACAAACAGAATATGTGTCATTCATGCACTACCAAAATGCTATTTGAGCATTTCACTCCATAGAATTTAGAAATCACCTTTCACACCTAGATATCACCCTAGAGCTAAAATTAAAACCTGGAACTTTTGGAACCTGATTTGAGAACTCTCTAAAACAGCAAAGTGTGCATATAATGTGGAAAGTTGCTGGTTGAAAGCACTTAATACTAAAGTCAGAATTTTCTTCTCCCTATAACTCCCAAGATAAATCACTGGGCGCCACATGCAGAACAGTTCACCAGGTTCCTCAGCACTGTTGTACATAACAGTTTATGTGTGCCTAGACATGGTTTTCTGTCTATTGTGCGGTGCTGTATGTGCACCAATTTTTCAAGAATACTTGTACTGAAAATAGCTTCACTTCATCATGAATTCAACTTCTATGATTTTCAAGGGTCAAAGTATATCTCTATTATGAGCACTGTCCATTTCTCAGAGTTCTAGATCTGTCTTACGTAAGACCTGTGCTACTCTTTTCTGAAAAATAGGGGCTGAAATGTACACCTGCTGTAAGAATTTTAAGGGGTATGGATTGAAGTGAAAATAAAAGCAAGGATAAGGGGGGGAGGGAGTGTGGGGGGGGGGGGGGTAGAGTCTGCAAGACCCCAGCCTCATGAAATGGTCTGTGAAAGGAGAGAGAAGAGGTTAGGGAAAAAATGGAGGGGACTGCTCTGTCTGACAACATCGTCCTCTCACCACATCATCCAATAACAAGGATGTGGTTAAAAGTTTTCCTTACGTCGCTATTAGGGACACTTTCATTATCAGATTATCTGGAAGCCCTCAAAAGGAGCGTATTCGCATGGTCTCAGGCCAAACAGTTTTTCACAGAGTGAGTGTTTGTCATAACTCAGTAACTGACTCTCTTCTGGCTTCTGGAAGTAAATAACTAAAGTTTCATGAATCTGATTCAAGCAAATGAGATTTTGTTCAAACTGCATGCATACCAACAGCCAATTATCAGCAGGTGATGAGAACTCTGCAATATCTTTTCTGCCTAAGCTACAACACTGATCTATGAAAGTGATGGCTGAATGCCAAAACTGAAAAATACTCAGCTTGTCACATTAAAAGCCATTATTCAAGAGGCATATTCTTACGTTTGGGGCAAATTCTTTCTGAATTTGTCTCGCTTGGTGTTTGAAACCAGATTTTAAGAGTACAGATTATGCCAGTTTGGCATGGTACTAAAACTACATTAGCAAGGTTTTGGCAATTTTCTAACAGCGTCACTTTCTAAATAATCCAGTAAATCACAAAGTCACGATAAATAATTGCCAGTCAGATTATTTCACTCCTGTAGCCATTATCTGGTATTGTAACCGTATGTGACTCTCACATGTGGTGTTCATCTGATCACATTTATATGAGAAAACTAGTATACATGTTATGCACTATAATGAGCACACTAAATCAAGTTGTTTATATTAGAGTTGACCCATTCACAACCATCACAACCAGGGTATATACCAAAAACTTGCATCTATAGTTGAGAACACTCTGCAATGCATTCTGTTGCAGTGTTTTGTCAACAATCCTATAAAAACGCTTGCTCAAGAATATTTTCACATATTTTCTGCTTCAATGATTCTTTATGCTGTGGCAACCTTAACGGGCTAAAGGCTCAAGGTAAATGGGCCACAGACTGTCGACTTCACCAGTTGTAGGGGAGGGTAGTATGTGGCACCTGGTGACACAGTTCAGTTCACTCTCGTGTCAGACCAAGGCCCAAGATTTCCAAAGGGATCCCGAAACTGCTTACCCTGGTTGAGACTGCAACGAAGTCCTGACTTAGGTAGGTGCCCTCCTCCTCCCTACCCCTTCTATCCTCCCCCCTCCTCTTTAGTAGTACCTCTACTACTTTTCTTGGTTTCGCGTACAAAGGAATCTAATGCACAAGTAACAAATCAAACCGAGGTATGTCAACACACGCAAATGATTCTGGTAAAATGAAAACAAGCTCCCAGTAACCGAGCTGAAGGGCGACTGCATTTACGCCAAGTGTGGACGAGTGTTTACTAGACTTACTCTCTGCGTGCCCATGCGTCCATCGAATCGAAACGTCTTCTAGTATTCCGTTGTGCGTCTGACAAACAAACAGAACTGCTAAGACGTAAACATTCCACCAACGCATCACTGTAGTTGTTGTCGAACTAACAAATCCTGGACTTGACAGTAAAAGCACGGGGCACAAAATGAAACACCCTTCGCTCTTGGTGAACGAAAAAGTTTACTGTTCTCCGACCAACTCCCCACCATGAACAGTCAAAACTGCCGACCATTTAACACACTGAGAGATAACATTTGCGCTAATCCTCAGAAAATTGATAAAGCTTGCCTTGAAAAAAAAATAATATATTTGTTGAGCACCTAGCTGCTAATATTTTCCACGTTATCACAATGACTACTACCCATTTTTTCCACAGTTACAAGCATTTGTTAGAAAACAATTTTGAGTACTATATTTCAAAGAAGATATTCGTACGCACATCCGCGACGAAAAGCATGCAAAAAAACACGTCTAAATAGTATACCACAAACAAGGAGCCGGTATGACGACACCTCGTCATTGAGAACTTTAGCCAAATTGGACGTAAATTTCACCTTCCATTCAATGCATAGCACCCTCTGACGCGAACAACAATAGCCACTGCCGATCGATCTGTTCACTCAATTGTTTTCACCAGTAATCTACCCTTTTCTCCCAGGGTTTTGATTTTTCCCAAGCGTAGCGTTTTTTGTTTCTCTGTATGAATACTCTCCAGAGACTGGCGAAACCAGTCTCATCAGCCTCTTGTCTAAATATTTGGTTGATTAATCGTTAAAATTTTCCCAAAAAAATTTTCCTGTGGTGTGGGTGTTAATGCAAGGGGTCGGTTCTTTTGTTTCTATCTGGAAGTAACTTCCCCAGTGAAAGAAACTCGGGGGGGAGCGTGGCAGCAGAGAGCCCCCGAAGGGGAACCCCCCTTGCAAGTGTTTGGGCCCCTTATTCCTGAACTTAGGGGGGTGGGACCCCCGGTTCATGACCCCGGGAGTCCCTCTGCTCCCCTTTTTTTTTTTTCCCCATCTTGGGACGAGCCATGGCGGGATTCAAACCCATGACCTTGGTAAGCTCTTTTCCACTTAATGACTCGCGCTTTAACCATGAGCCAAGGGACACTGATATTTGTAGGGAAATTAACCCTTATGAGTTCATTTTTTTTTTCCCCCTTGACGATCCAGTTGAACACCTCTTGCCGTTTGCCATTGCTTTCAGGGCTTGGTTTTTTCCTTTCTGCAACTGAGAGCTGTTTCTGGGGTGTATGAAGAGTTCTACAAAACCCTGTCATTTCTGCAGTGAGGCTTTACCTGAAGCTTCTTCCCCGTGTTGCCCGATCGCATATTTTAGTCTTGTGTTTGAGCGGGGTCCATTTGTTTTTTGGCACGTGAGTCGATCTGATCAGCTGCTTGGTTGACTTAGAGTGGACTACTATGTCTGGTCTCATGCCACTCTTGCTGATGATCTCTGGGTGACTCTTCCATTCTGGGAGGTCTGCAGTGCACTCCCAGTCATCTGCCCCGTCCAGCAGACTCTGCCTGCATGTTTCGAGTGGCACTGTTGTTCTTGGCCATGATTTGCTGCCTCCTGCGTGAAGAATGTTTGCGGGTGCTTTTGGAGTCCTGATTCGCCTTTTGTGGTGTTGGTACTAGCCCAGACTCTTGTACAATCTCTTTGAGCACTTGGTTGTGCCTCCATGTGTACCTTCCTTGAGCCAGGGCTACTTTACATGGCTTAGAACATGCTCCACTGTTTGTTTTTCATGGCAGAGGGGCATGCAGGATCGTCTGTTTTCCCCCACTTCACCAGGTTTGCATTTAAGGGCAGAAGGTCATATGCAGATCTGAGAATGAAGCTGATCCTGAGAGGGGCCATGTGCCAAATGTCATTCCAAGTGAGACTTCTTTGGAGTGCATTTCCCACGTTGTCCATTGCCCTTGCTGGCTCTGTGGACTGCTTTTTGGAGTCTTTTTTGGTCTTCTTCTTTTCTCATCTCCTGAATCATCATGTCTCTTTTGGCTTTTCCTTTGGCCTCTGACCACCATTCAGTTTTGGTCACCCCAGTCTTGTCTGTTGGTCTGTGTGTGTCCTGTTATTTCTCTGATCTTGAGACTTTCTTTTGCAGAATCCATCGCCTCTTGAACTTTCATTTTCTGCTGTCTTCAGCTGGGGCTTGATTGCTTCTACCACCTTGTCTCCTGAGTCCTCCAGCATGCTTTGAAGTCTGATCTTCCCTGCTTTGTATTCCTCCAGGATGGATTTCAGTGGTAGTTTCAGCTTTGCTTGGCGACAGTACAGCGCGATGTCAGTCAGACAGGGTGGGACACCAAGCCATTTCCTTGTGAACTTGTTGATTTTGGCTTCCATTGCCTCCACTGTGCTGGTGCAGATGTCGTATATCATCAGAGGCCATAGGAGCTTTGGTATCAGCATGAACTGCAGACACCAGACCTTGTATTTGCCAGGGAGCCACACTGGTCAATGGTCTCCAAGCCTTCTTTCCGCCATTGCTTGGTTTCTTTTGCTCTTTGTGTGTCTTTCAGCGTATCATCATACCATCTTCCAAGGCTCTTGACTGGTTCTTCTGTGACTGTTGGAATGGCCTGGTTGGCAACACTGAAGACCACAGATTTGGCCACTTTTCCTTTCCTCAGTGAGAGACTCCGTGATTTCTTTGGTTTGAACTTCATTCTGGATGAGGCAACTATGTCGTCCAGCCTCTCCAGCACATGAGTGTCTCGCTTTCTCTGGATGAAATCACTGTAGTGTCATCCATGAAGGCCTGAGAAGAGGCATCTTGTATCCATCGCCAAGGTCTGTTTGTCTCGCGTTGTTTGTTGCTGCTTTCAAGATGAGTTCCATTGCCAGCACGAACAGTATTGGGGAAATTGCACAGCCCATTGCAATGCCCACTTCCAAGTTGATCCAATCTGTTGGGTAGTCCTTGGTAGAGAACCGCATTGAGAAGCCATTGAAGTACTTCTTGAGCATGTCGCGGATGTTCTTTGGCACATGGTACATCTCAAGAGCCAACTGTACCATCTCATGGGGCACAGATCCATATGCGTTTGCCAGATCAAGCCACACTACGTCAGGTCTCTCTTTTCTGTTTTTGCTTTTTGGATTGCGTCCCAGATCATTGTGGCGTGTTCTACACAGCCAGCCACGCCTGGGGTGCCACCTTTCTGGACTGACACATCCAAGTACTTGTTTTCCATCAGGTACTTGGTCAGCCTTGCTGCCATGACAGAGAAGATTTCTCCTTCGACGTTCAGTAGTGATATTGGCCTGAACTGGCTGATGTCACTTGAGTTTTGCTCTTTGGGGATGTACACACCATCTGCCGTCATCCACTGGCCTGATCTTCTGGTTCCTCCAAGCCGATCGCAGCAGCTGTGGACCCACTCCAGCACTTGGGACATTTCTTGTAAAGCTGGTAAGGTATTCCGTTTGGCCCTGGTGATGATTTGGCTCTGGCTTTATCGACCACTTCTTGATTTCCGCCAACGTTGGAGGCTTGCCATTGAGCTGTTCCTCAGGGTTGGTTGGCCACACCAGACCTTGAATGTCGAGTTGTGCTTTGCTCTGTGAGTCAGAGTATGTTTTCCTCAGATGCTGCTCAAGAACTCCTTTGTCCACACTTAGGGTCCCAGATTTTGGCTGCTCAAACAGTGTTCTGGCAAACTGGAAGGGGTCTCTGAAGAAGCGCTCTTGTGTCTTCTTCTTTTTGCTCTTCCTCTTCCTCGCAGATTCCGCTTTGCTGAGGGCGCTGTGTTTTTCTTTCAGGTCTTCCCACAGTTTTTCCAAGCCTTGTTTTTCAGCTGGCAGTGCCGTCTTCATTTGCTTCTTGAGGTTGTTCTTTTGGACTCTGATCTTGTCCATCTTTTCTTGGCGTCTGGATTTCTTTAGAGGTGTTTTCTCTTTGGGTAGTTTTACTCCATAGGCGTCTCTACATGTGGCATACACAATGTCCCCATATCTGGCTAGTTTGTGTTCCAGGGTGCTTTTCCCTATCAGTGCATCGAGTCTTTGGACGATTTTTGCATCCAGTTTCTCCCAATCTTCAGTTTCGTTTGCTCGTGGCAGGTTGAGTTTCAGGCGCCTGGCATCGAGGGCCTGTGCAAATTCCTCATCCGAACCAACAGCGTGGATGTCCTTGGCACTGTGGTTTAAATCCTGGCCTTGGTCTTCCGACGTGTTATCTGCTGATGCAGTGCGCTGCTGCTCATTCAGATGAGTCTTCACACATCCCATCTTTGTTCTGTGGATCTTCATGCCACGGGTGGTAGCGAAACGCTTTCCACAGACACATGGATATTCCATTTGGTCCATGTTCATAGTCCGTTTGGGATTTGCAGTCGTGATTGGTTGAGCACCGATGGATTCATCATTCTCTCCCCCTTTCGGTGAACCCTGGGAGCATCTTACCGTTACAGCCGTTACTAACGGCTGTAACGGCCTGTAACGGTTTTTTCTTTATGGAATATCTCCGAAAGTACTTGGCCGATCTTTGTGAAAATTAGCAGGTATGTTCATTATGGGTCACAGATGATGCCTGATGTCTTAGTTTGCCCCGTTATAGCCGTTACTAACGGTTGTAGCGGCCTGTAACGGTTTTTCTTCTTTATGGAATATCTCAGAAAGTACTTGGCCAATATATAAGCGGTTTGGATGATCTTGTGACAAATCGGATCCTCTGTCCATATGTCATCTAATGCTGAAAATGGATTAAACAACCGTTAAAAACCGTTATTCTGCCGTTATTTCTGATATATAGGTGGATTTTAATGAAATTTTGTATATAGAAAGGTTATCACACACAAATGGCACTTCTATATAGTGTTCCAAAATTTGACCGTTAAAAACCGTTATTCTTGACATATTGTCCAATTTGGATGAAATTTGATATGTACACAGGCTTTAGCCCAGTGAGGACTAAAATACGGTTTCAAAAGTGCATATCGGTTATATAACCGTTAAACCGTTATTCTGCCGTTATTTTTATATATTGGTGGATTTGAATGAAATTTGATATATAGAAAGGTCATCACACACAAATGGCACTTCTATATAGTGTTCCAAAATTTGACCGTTAAAAAACCGTTATTCTTGACATATTGTCCGATTTGGATGAAATTTGGTATGTACACAGGCTTTAGCCCAGTGAGGACTAAAATACCAGTTTCAAAAGTGTACATCGGTTAAATAACTGTTTAAAACAGTTATTTTGCCTTTATTTCTTATCTCACAAAGCACTTGGCCGATTTATAAGCGGTTTGGAAAACTGGGAGTACGTTTATATGCTTCGCATCTTGTTTTGTTTTCTCCTCGTCACACAGACCTTGACGTCATTAACAGAGCGAAATCTGCGTGGCTGGCGTGTTTGCTTTTTTTGTACTCCCAGTTCTTAAAGAACAGGGAGTACTTTAGAATGGGAACGAAGAAATGCTATCTGTGTGTGTGTGTGTGTGTGTGTGTGTGTGTGTGTGTGTGTGTGTGTGTGTGTGTGTGTGTGTGTGTGTGTGTGTGTGTGTGTGTGTGTCCGTGGTCAAAATGTGTTCCACTCGCTCCAGACAAAACCACTGGGTCGATCTTTCTGGAAATTTGTAGGTATTGGGTCAAGGATGATGCCCGTCGTTTTAGTTTACCGTTACAGCCGTTACTAACGGCTGTAACGGCCTGTAACGGTTATTCTTCTTTATGAAATATCTCAGAAAGTACTCGGCCGACCTTTATGAAAATTAGCAGGTATGTTCATTATGGGTCACGGATGATGCCTGATGTTTTAGTTTGCCCTGTTATTGTCGTTACTAACGGTTGTAACGGCCTGTAACGGTTTTTCTTCTTTATGGAATATCTCAGAAAGTACTTGGCCGATCTTTCTGAAAATGTGTAGTTATGTTCATTATGGGTCACGAATAATGCCCGATGTTTTTAGTTTACCGTTATAACCGTTACTAACGGCTGTAACGGCCTGTAACGGTTTTTTCTTCTTTATGGAATATTCAGAAAGTACTCGGCCGACCTTTATGAAAATTAGCAGGTATGTTCATTATGGGTCACGGATGATGCCTGATGTTTTAGTTTGCCCTGTTATTGCCGTTACTAACAGTTGTAACGGCCTGTAACTGTTTTTCTTCTTTATGGAATATCTCAGAAGAAAGTACTTGGCCAATTTATAAGCGGTTTGGATGATCTTGTGACAAATCGGATCCTCTGTCCATATGTAAGTCATGTAATGCTGAAAATGGATTAAACAACCGTTAAAAACCGTTATTCTGCCGTTATTTCTGATATATGGGTGGATTTTAATGAAATTTTGTATATAGAAAGGTTATCACACACAAATGGCACTTCTATATAGTGTTCCAAAATTTGACCGTTAAAAACCGTTATTCTTGACATATTGTCCAATTTGGATGAAATTTGATATGTACACAGGCTTTGCCCAGTGAGGAGTAAAATACCGGTTTCAAAAGTGCATATCGTTTATATAACCGTTAAACCGTTATTTTGCCGGTTTTTTTTTTTTTTTTTTTTAATATATTGGTGGGTTTTAATGAAATTTTGTATATAGAAAGGTACACACAAATGGCACTTCCATGCAGTGTTTCAAAATCTGACCGTTAAAAACCGTTATTCTTGACATACTGTCCGATGTGGATGAAATTTGGTATGTACACAGGCTTAGCCCAGTGAAGACTAAAATATCGGTTTCAAAAGTGCATATCGGTTATATAACCGATAAACCGTTATTTTGCCGTTATTTTTTTTATATATATTGGTGGATTTTAATGCAATTTTGTATATAGAAAGGTCATCACACACAAATGGCACTTCCATGCAGTGTTTCAAAATCTGACCGCTAAAAACCGTTATTCTTGACATATGTCCGATGTGGATGAAATTTGGTATATACACAGGCTTTAGCCCAGTGAGGACTAAAATGCCAGTTTCAAAAGTGTACATCGGTTAAATAACCGTTTTAAAACCGTTATTTTGCCTTTATTTCTTATCTCATAAAGCACTTGGCCGATTTATAAGCGGTTTGGAAAACTGGAGTACGTTTATATGCTTCGCATCTTGTTTTTTTTCTGGACATGCTGGATCAGCTCCTGGATTCTCCAGTCTACAACGAAGTGGAGGAGCTGCACAGACGACAAATGGCATGGGTCATGTGCAAAGGAGAAGGCCTCAGTGCTCTGTGTGTATTGGATTGTTGGCCTGATCCTTGCAGGGCAAATCTAGTGTCTCATTTCCACGTCCATTTATTCAGCTTCATCCCCCGGGACGATTCCGCGGAGATGTATATGGTTCCCACGCCGACGTAATCACTTGCGGCTTCTACGCCAGTCTGCCATGTGGCCTTTACGCCGCCTTTATATGTGACACCTGTCCCACACCAGAGCTGGGCAGAGAGAGAAAGAGAGAGAGAGAGAGGGGGAGCATCCCATGCTACGCCAGAGCTAGGTGAGACAACTCCATGTATTATTTGAGTCAAGAAGAGAAATGCTACAATTGTGAAAAGACTGTGATAAATTTGAGAGACTAAAAAAACTGATGAAAGAGGAAGTCATTGTGCACACAGCTCTTCGAGATGTATGTGTATACTTTGACGTCGACGTGGAAAAGGAGTTGATTTATGGACTGTTCCTGAGAGAAAGTATTTAAAGAATAATGTTTCCCTACAAGTGCTACGTACTTCTACAGAGAAGAGAAGAGACTCGGGACAATTATATTGATGTGTTGTGATACATAAATCAAAGGAGATAGTTCAAGGAATTAGTCATATGGACTGCAGTCATCAATTAAAAGGAAAAAGACAATGAAGCTTATAGTGTCATTGTGGAGATGTGTCTTCGAAGATATTGAGATTTTGACGTGTGATTCTACGTATTTAGAATTTGTTGAACGCGGAAAAAAAAGAATTAATGTATATACCTAAGAAAAGAAGAAACTAAAGAATTTGTTCTCTCTAACAGTTAATTAGAAATTGGCCTTGTTTAAAAAAAAATCTGGTTTTTCTTTGTTATATGTCGACAGATTGTCTTGTGGCTCCGGATGACGGGTTGTGTGCGTGTGAGAGAGATATAAATATATGAGATATAAATAGATCATCAAATAATGAACACGGAATTACTTTGTTACACATATCCAACACTCTTTTTTTTTGTCTCATCTGTCTCTCCGAGCCACAGGGCCATCGGTGACAGTGTCATTACCTACAGTATCGGGCCTTCATGACCACCACACAATGGGCATAAGCCGATGTACGCATTCGAGTGTGTGTATTACTGACATGGCATGGCGGCTGCCTCATCACGTCCTCCCAACGACCCCAGCGGTCAGGGAATGACTGATTACTGACATAA
>CM031629.1:43219646-43224646 GCA_018398815.1 Conus ventricosus | reverse complement strand
GCCCTTTGCGGTCGGCTGGGCTATAAGCGATATTCTCTCTCTCTCTCTCTCTCTCTCTCTCTCTCTCACACACACACAACACACACACACACACACACACACAACACACACACACACACACACACCTGATCTCAAAATGCTTTACATAGGTAAAAAAGTTAAAAAGAACACGAAAACCTGACAAAAAGGAGTTGCATGAAAATACGAAGCTCTACCACTCCCCTTTTAAAGGTTAAAGACGAACACAGATCACAGCACTCCATACATGTACACTTGTACGGACACTCCCTCTCCCTTTCTCACACACACACACATACACGCGCACGCACGCACGCGCGCACGCAAGCATGTACTTACGCGCGCGCGCGCGCGCACACACACACACACACACACACACACACACACACACACACACACACACACACACACACACACACCTTACCTTCACCCTCGACCCTCTCTTTTCCCATCCTCTTTCCCTCTCCGTCACACACACACACACACACAACACACACACACACACACACACACACACACACACACACAACAACGATGCATTCACATCAAAGATGCAAAGTGGTTAGGAAATCATTAACGTGTTTAACTACTGTCTAAACGACGGTAGGAGAAGTTGTGTAGGTGGAGTCTCTCTCTTATGGTGCATGGAAGTGCATTCCAGCCTGTTGGTTCTGACAGGAATAGGAACGCTGGCCACAAGGTCTTCTGGAGTTGTAGGAAGAGACCGGCCAATGTTTGCCGGGCAATGAATGGTCAAGGATCGATACAACCTGAGGTCAACAGACGCCCACACCATGGGGTGCGACAGAAAACGGTCCATGTTACCTGGTTATCCCGAGGCCACACAATGTGCAGTTTTACACAGGAATGTAGGGGAGATAATTTCTAGAATTTATGCCCATGTCTCTCTCCATCTCTCTCTGTCTGTCTGACTGTCTGTCTGTCTCCTCGTCTGTTACCGTCTCTGTCTGTCTGTCTGTCTGTTGAACAAAGGTTAACCTCTGCTTGTTGATTTCTCCAGTTGTTGTTGCTGTGTGCATGTGTCAGGTACACAGGGTATATGGGCAAGCCTGGAACCTCGCTTTTCAATGTCTCCTCGTCTGTTGTGTGCGCTCTGTGCCGGTGTCGTATATAATACTGTCGCTCATAAAATCGTGTCGCAGCGACAGTATTTCCCGGGAAATACTGCATTTTATGGACAGCTACAATATTCTATAGGACATTTTTCGTGAAAAGTTGTCGCGCGACAATTTTTTCCAGCAAATATTGTCGCTGCAACAGTATTTCACGTGAAATGCTGTCGCTGCGATACAATTCCACGGCGACAGTATTATATACGACACCCGGCACCATTGCTATGCGATTTTATGTCCTTAGTAGCATTCGTTTGGAGGTATGGGCGTGTAATCATCTCATCGTGGGAGCAAGAGTTATCCTGTTTGCTCGTTTTGTACTCTTTACTGTGCCCCGCCTCATATGATGATGATGATGATAATGATAATGAATACTTATATAGCGCCTATTCTCGGCTAGAGACCAAGCCCTAAGCGCTTTACAATCCACACTCGTTTACACAACGGGCTGCCTACCTGGGTAGTGCCGATTGAAGAGCTGCCAGCTGACGCTTCATTCGTCGTTTCCCGTGTCATCCAGTCAATATCGTTCATTCAACATCCTTATTTCCTTCATTCTTTCCATTTCTCACGCAGGGTGTATGCTATGTGTAACGTGTCATCCATACCAACGGCCAAACTGGCCTTCTCTTCCGAAAGTTGGTGATGGGATTTTACGTGTGTGCAAGATGTTATGCGTGCGTTCACACACGGAACCTCGGTTTATAGTCTCATTCGAAGGACTGTATTGGGAATGGAGTCAGAACCAATGTTAACTCCGAGGGAAAAATCCCCCTGTACCGAAACGGCCCGGCGGAGATTCGAACCCGCGATCCCAGGATCACGAGTCCGGCGCTCTCCCAACTGAGCTATTCCGGCCCCCAGTCATATAAGATTTCCCTTCATACCAGTCAACCGGAGGTTACCTGTCTTTGTATCTGTTCGCATGTCTGTTGTGTTTGTTGACATTCCAAGTCAAAAAGGCTGCGCAAATCGAATAGGTGTTATTTTTTGTTGTTCATATCATCATCTGTTGTTGTGTACACGTGTCGGGTACAAGGCACAAAGGCAAGTTTGGAAGATCCTTTCGAGGGGTGGATGTGGGGTGGTGGTGGTGGGGGGAGGGTGTTCCTTTTTTGTTCTATGCGCTGTGTTGGCATTTCTGCTAGGTGATTAAGGATGGATCACCAGAATAATTAAGAAAGAAATTAGTCTACCATCTGGTTATGCCAACAAAAGAATGGTTTCCTTAGCATCGGATGCCCGTCGTGTAACGGTTAGAACATTGCCACCGCAGCTGACGGGGCGTGAGTATGAATTACTCATGGGGTCGATTTCTCGGTTTGAAAATCCTCTGTGTGCCCAGCATTAAATGGGTTCTTGATTCAGGTCAGAGAAGGTTAGGGCTGCTGAGAGAGAGAGAGGAGAGAGAGAGAGAGAGAGAGAGAGAGAGAGAGAGAGAGAGAGAGAGAGAGAGAGAGAGAGAGAGAGAGAGAGATGGGCTACGTTTTTCATCATGCCGTGCACTAGACACAGCGAATCAATTTACAGCCCCTATAATCATGGGACTTTTGGACCTTGGGCAAGTTGGGCAATTTACAGCGCCTATAGTCGTGAAGCAATTGGACTGTAACCTTTTTTCTCAACCTGCATCCGTAAGTTGGGCAATTTACAACCTCTACAGTCATTACAATATTGAACAGTAACCCTTTTTTGAACTTGTAACCTTAAGTTGAGCAGTTTACAGCCCTTATAGTCATGAAGCAATTGGATTGTAACTTTTTTTTCTTAACCTGTAACTGTAGGTTGGGCAATTCATATACCCCTACAATCATTACGATATTGAACAGTAACCCCTTTTCAACTTGTAACCTTAAGTTGGGCAGTTTACAGCCCTTATAGTCTTGAAGCAATTGGATTGTAACTTTTTTTTCTTAACCTGTAACCGTAGGCTGGGCAATTCATATACCCCTACAATCATTACGATGCTGAACAGTAACCCTTGTTTTAACTTGTAACCTTAAGTTGGGCAATTTACAGCCCCTACAGTCATAAGGCAATTGGACTTTAATCTTTTTTTAACTTGTAACCTAAGGTTGGGCAATTCACACTCCCTGCTGTCATTAGGCTTTTGGACTTAAACTTTTTTTTTTAACCTGTAGCCTTAAGTTGGGCAATTCACAGCTCGTGCAGTCAGTAGGCTATTGGACTGTAAGCTTTTTCTTGTGCTGTAACCTTGATTTGCGCAATTTACAGCCCCTGTAGTCATCAAGCTAATGGACTTTAACCATCTTCACCTGCAACCTGTAACCTTAAGCTGGTTAATTCACAATCCCTACAGTCATTAGCCTATTTGACTGTGTGCTCTGTTTGACAATGCGCAAGACCAAGAACGCTGTTTTAAACCTATTTTAACCTGCAACTTTAAGTTGGGCAATTCACAATCCCTACAGTCATTAGGCTTTTACACTGTAGCCTTTTTAAAAAAAAATTTTTTTTTAACCTGTAACCTAACGTTGGGCAATTCACAGCCCTGCAGTCATTAGGCTATTGGCTGTAACCTGTTTTAACCTGTAACCTGAAGTTAAGCAAGCATGCCTCACACCCTGACAAAGCGAGGCCAGGGGACGATGGTGAGGAAGAGACTGATGGAGGTCATGTAAGGTCATCTTGCTTACAGCCCAGCCGACCGCTAAGGGCCGTATCAGGGCTGTCACCGCCTTGAAGTCATTAAACACACACACACACACACACACACACCACACACACACACACACACACACACACTCACACGCCTTTAAAATACACATGCGAAAAACATACCGGAAATTTGGTTAAAAATCCGTTCTTTTGAAATTAGATCAGATGAAAAAATGTTCATCTCTTTCAGAAATTCATAGATCATATCAAGTGAGACTGAAGGAAGGGGGACAACCTCACTCACCAGCGGCGCCCTCCCAGGACCAAAGTGATGACAATGCCGCCGTTCTGCCGTCGCCACAAACGCTGCCTTGGGCGCCGCCGTTACCCTGGGAGACGGCTGGTGGTCGTGGTGACGGGCGGGCTCTCGGCTGCTCAGCGGCTGGCGGTTGTCATGGTGACGGGGACGCTCTCGGTTGCTCAGCGGCTGGAGGTTGTCATGGTGACGGGGAGGCTCTCGGCTGCTGAGCAGTTGGAGGTTGTCTTGGTAACGGGGAGGATCTCGTCTGCTGAGCGGCTGGCGGTTGTCGTGGTGACGAGGGAAGGAGGAGGAGGAGGAGGTGGAGGCGGACTGGGAGGTCGGGGGGAACTGTGACGACGGACTATTCGTCTGGCCGATGTTTGGGTCGTCTGTCTGCTGACGTCAGGACAAGGATGGAGAGTGAATGAGTGGGAGAGATGCTGACAATACGACACGAGAGTGGGAATCAGTGTCAAACTGACGTTAAAGGGCAGTATGAGTGGCGTATAAACGTTGGGACAGATGGGAAGGAAGAAGAGAATGGGGGTGGGGGAGGTGGGGGGGGAGGGAGGGAGGGGGGGGGAGGGTATCTGTGATATGCTGCCACCAGGAAAAGGGGGAGAATCATTGGCATGCTGACGTTAGGATGAGGGAGAATCATTGGCATGCTGACGTCAGGATGAGGGAGAATCATTGGCATGCTGACGTCAGGATGAGGGAGAATCATTGGCATGCTGACGTCAGGATGAGGGAGAATCATTGGCATGCTGACGTCAGGATGAGGGAGAATCAATGACATGCTGACGTGAGGATGAGGGAGAATCATTGGCATGCTGACGTCAGGATGAGGGAGAATCAATGACATGCTGACGTGAGGATGAGGGAGAATCAATGACATGCTGACGTTAGGATGAGGGAGAATCAATGAC
>CM031629.1:43204646-43209646 GCA_018398815.1 Conus ventricosus | reverse complement strand
ATCTATCTATCTATCTATCTATCTATCTATCTATCTATCTATCTATCTATCTATCTATCTATCTACCCTGTGTGTGTGTGTGTGTGTGTGTGTGTGTGTGTGTGTGTGTGTGTGTGTGTGTGTGTGTGTGTGTGTTGTGTGTGTGTGTGTGGGGGGGGGGGGGGGGGGGGGGTGGGGGGGGGGGGGGGGGGGGGGGGGGGGGGGGGGAGCGTGCGCCCGCCGCACCTACGTGTGCGCGCGTGTGTGTGCGTGTGTATGCACCATGCGTGTTCAAGGTATGTGTGTATGTGCGCTAGCGCTAGGGGGAGGGATATTGTCCACTTTTGTG
The DNA here is from genome assembly GCA_018398815.1 of Conus ventricosus. Taxonomy (NCBI): domain Eukaryota; kingdom Metazoa; phylum Mollusca; class Gastropoda; order Neogastropoda; family Conidae; genus Conus; species Conus ventricosus. The sequence goes on along the minus strand of CM031629.1, from coordinate 43,209,318 downwards.
TTTGTATGTAGATTTGAAATACTGGTCAAATTCGTATGAGTTTTTTTTTTCCAGCTGCATGTCTTTACTGCTGTCTATCAATGCAATAACTGTAACCCCCTTGCCAACAGGGCTTATTTGCTAATGGCAATAAAAATGTGTCAGTGTCAATGTCAGGCCTCTCTCTCTCTCTCTCTCTCTCTCTCTCTCTCTCCTCTCTCTCTCTCTCTCTCTCTCTCTCTTTCGGTATATTCACTAGTCCATGCTGACTATACCATCCCTCCGAACGATGGCCCTTTACCTTGGCGGCCCTGTGGGCGCTCCTCTCTTCAGTGAAGGCCCCCATTGTGACCCCTTACCTTGGCGGCCCTGTGGGCGCCCCTCTCTTCAGTGAAGCAGTGAAGGCCCCCATTGTGACCCCTTACCTTGGCGGCCCTGTGGGCGCCCCTCTCTTCAGTGAAGCAGTGAAGGCCCCCATTGTGACCCCTTACCTTGGCGGCCCTGTGGGCGCTCCTCTCTTCAGTGAAGCAGTGAAGGCCCCCATTGTGACCCCTTACCTTGGCGGCCCTGTGGGCGCTCCTCTCTTCAGTGAAGCAGTGAAGGCCCCCATTGTGACCCCTTACCTTGGCGGCCCTGTGGGCGCTCCTCTCTTCAGTGAAGGCCCCCATTGTGACCCCTTACCTTGGCGGCCCTGTGGGCGCTCCTCTCTTCAGTGAAGGCCCCCATTGTGACCCCTTACCTTGGCGGCCCTGTGGGCGCCCCTCTCTTCAGTGAAGCAGTGAAGGCCCCCATTGTGACCCCTTACCTTGGCGGCCCTGTGGGCGCTCCTCTCTTCAGTGAAGCAGTGAAGGCCCCCATTGTGACCCCTTACCTTGGCGGCCCTGTGGGCGCTCCTCTCTTCAGTGAAGCAGTGAAGGCCCCCATTGTGACCCCTTACCTTGGCGGCCCTGTGGGCGCTCCTCTCTTCAGTGAAGCAGTGAAGGCCCCCATTGTGACCCCTTACCTTGGCGGCCCTGTGGGCCCCCTCTCTTCAGTGAAGCAGTGAAGGCCCCCATTGTGACCCCTTACCTTGGCGGCCCTGTGGGCGCTCCTCTCTTCAGTGAAGGCCCCCATTGTGACCCCTTACCTTGGCGGCCCTGTGGGCGCTCCTCTCTTCAGTGAAGCAGTGAAGGCCCCCATTGTGACCCCTTACCTTGGCGGCCCTGTGGGCGCTCCTCTCTTCAGTGAAGGCCCCCATTGTGACCCCTTACCTTGGCGGCCCTGTGGGCGCCCCTCTCTTCAGTGAAGGCCCCCATTGTGACCCCTTACCTTGGCGGCCCTGTGGGCGCTCCTCTCTTCAGTGAAGGCCCCCATTGTGACCCCTTACCTTGGCGGCCCTGTGGGGCGCTCCTCTCTTCAGTGAAGGCCCCCATTGTGACCCCTTACCTTGGCGGCCCTGTGGGCGCTCCTCTCTTCAGTGAAGGCCCCCATTGTGACCCCTTACCTTGGCGGCCCTGTGGGCGCTCCTCTCTTCAGTGAAGGCCCCCATTGTGACCCCTTACCTTGGCGGCCCTGTGGGCGCTCCTCTCTTCAGTGAAGCAGTGAAGGCCCCATTGTGACCCCTTACCTTGGCGGCCCTGTGGGCGCTCCTCTCTTCAGTGAAGCAGTGAAGGCCCCCATTGTGACCCCTTACCTTGGCGGCCCTGTGGGCGCTCCTCTCTTCAGTGAAGCAGTGAAGGCCCCCATTGTGACCACTTACCTTGGCGGCCCTGTGGGCGCTCCTCTCTTCAGTGAAGCAGTGAAGGCCCCCATTGTGACCCCTTACCTTGGCGGCCCTGTGGCACTCCTCTCTTCAGTGAAGGCCCCCATTGTGACCCCTTACCTTGGCGGCCCTGTGGGCGCTCCTCTCTTCAGTGAAGCAGTGAAGGCCCCCATTGTGACCCCTTACCTTGGCGGCCCTGTGGGCGCCCCTCTCTTCAGTGAAGGCTCCCATTGTGACCCCTTACCTTGGCGGCCCTGTGGGCGCTCCTCTCTTCAGTGAAGCAGTGAAGGCCCCCATTGTGACCCCTTACCTTGGCGGCCCTGTGGGCGCTCCTCTCTTCAGTGAAGCAGTGAAGGCCCCCATTGTGACCCCTTACCTTGGCGGCCCTGTGGGCGCTCCTCTCTTCAGTGAAGCAGTGAAGGCCCCCATTGTGACCCCTTACCTTGGCGGCCCTGTGGGCGCTCCTCTCTTCAGTGAAGCAGTGAAGGCCCCCATTGTGACCCCTTACCTTGGCGGCCCTGTGGGCGCTCCTCTCTTCAGTGAAGCAGTGAAGGCCCCCATTGTGACCCCTTACCTTGGCGGCCCTGTGGGCGCTCCTCTCTTCAGTGAAGGCCCCCATTGTGACCCCTTACCTTGGCGGCCCTGTGGGCGCTCCTCTCTTCAGTGAAGGCCCCCATTGTGACCCCTTACCTTGGCGGCCCTGTGGGCGCTCCTCTCTTCAGTGAAGGCCCCCATTGTGACCCCTTACCTTGGCGGCCCTGTGGGCGCTCCTCTCTTCAGTGAAGGCCCCATTGTGACCCCTTACCTTGGCGGCCCTGTGGGCGCTCCTCTCTTCAGTGAAGCAGTGAAGGCCCCCATTGTGACCCCTTACCTTGGCGGCCCTGTGGGCCCCCTCTCTTCAGTGAAGGCCCCCATTGTGACCCCTTACCTTGGCGGCCCTGTGGGCGCCCCTCTCTTCAGTGAAGGCCCCCATTGTGACCCCTTACCTTGGCGGCCCTGTGGGCGCTCCTCTCTTCAGTGAAGGCCCCCATTGTGACCCCTTACCTTGACGGCCCTGTGGGCGCTCCTCTCTTCAGTGAAGCAGTAAAGGCCCCCATTGTGACCCCTTACCTTGGCGGCCCTGTGGGCGCTCCTCTCTTCAGTGAAGCAGTGAAGGCCCCCATTGTGACCCCTTACCTTGGCGGCCCTGTGGGCGCTCCTCTCTTCAGTGAAGCAGTGAAGGCCCCCATTGTGACCCCTTACCTTGGCGGCCCTGTGGGCGCTCCTCTCTTCAGTGAAGGCCCCCATTGTGACCCCTTACCTTGGCGGCCCTGTGGGCGCTCCTCTCTTCAGTGAAGCAGTGAAGGCCCCCATTGTGACCCCTTACCTTGGCGGCCCTGTGGGCGCTCCTCTCTTCAGTGAAGGCCCCCATTGTGACCCCTTACCTTGGCGGCCCTGTGGGCGCTCCTCTCTTCAGTGAAGCAGGGAAGGCCCCCATTGTGACGACCGTCGAACTTGCTCTGGAACTGGACCACCGGTTTGCGGGGTTCCTTGTTGGGCAGGGGCACCGGACGTTCTGCTGGTACTGCAGCATTCTGCGCCGCCTGGCGGAAGCAAAAAGACATGCAAGACGATGCTGTCATTATGCACATGTCAGTGTCACCGTCTGTAGTCGGGGGTAGGGGTGGTGGTGGTGGGGGGGTGGGGGAGGGGGTGGGGGTGGGGAGGTGGAGGCGAGGGAGGGGAGGAACCCACCGTAGGGGGAAAGGGTGTTGGTCATTACCTCACTCACTCACTCATCCACGAAACGGGCAGACCATGAACACACACACACACACACACACACACACACACACACACACACACACACACACACACACATACACACACACATACACACCCACACCCACACCCACAGTACACACACACACACACACACACACACACACACACACACACACACACACACGTACACACACACACACACACACACACACACACACACACACACACACACACACACACACACACACACACGCGCGCGCACACACACACACACACACACACACACACACACACACACACACACATGCAGGCACGCAGGCACGCAGGCACGCACGCACCCACACACACACACACACACACACACACACACACACACACACACACACACACACACACACACACACACAGCTTCAAAATATTCAATGGCTGCCTGCAAAGCGTAACATCTGAACGAAAATTATGAACAAGATTCTTCAGTTCGTCATTTGAGACATCTGCAGAAAGCTGAACTAGGATGAAGTGAAGAACTGATTAATCAAACTTAATTCGGACATGAGATGACTTGCGGAGAACCCAGTAACGTACTACGTTGATGGATTCCATGTGAGACCAGTCCTTAAATACCACATAAAGAAGGACAACTCTGTTACAGAACCGTTCGTGAAGTCAATTTTCGAAGCGGATTCTGTTTGTCTCTCTGTGTGTCTGTCTTCCTGCTCCATAAACAAATCCACAATCTTCTCATCCGATCGTCTCCCTTTTTGGCATGGTGACTCAACAGCAGACTGGATAGACCAACAAGTGAATAAAGTTTGTGCCAGACAGTTTGTATGTTCATGCAACAACATTGCAAATCAAGGCAATGCCATAATTTGAAGAGGATTAAAGGGAAATAACTGTAATCAGACCTGTAATAGATGTTAAAAGACAGGAGAGGAATGGAAGAGGACAGATAATTGCTAGGGGAGGTGAGGGAGATAATGATAACGATAGGGATAACGATAATTTATTCAAGGAAAGGTCACAGCCCCATTTGAAGAGGGGTGAGAAATAATCAGCATATTTAGACAACGTATTTTATCACTGAGATATAAATTCCATAACATATGCATTTCCTTATGTCAAATCACTCCTCCTCTTGAATGACTTGTACAGATACAAAGCAAGATTTCCGTATAACATTTTCAT
>CM031629.1:43194646-43199646 GCA_018398815.1 Conus ventricosus | reverse complement strand
ACCCACTGTCCTTCAAAGAACGAAACCCTGTATTATTCCCTCAACCATCCTGAAAACGACCAAGACTCCAGGCACGAACAGCGTGGAGGATTGTGCTGGGACAAGGCGGTGACAGAGGAGAGAGAACTTGAAGCTCACGAATACAGGGAATAAGAGGCTTGTCGTGACACACCAATTTAAAAAAAAAAAAGAAAGAAAGAGAAGAAGAAGAAGAAGAAGGAAGAGGAGGAAGAGGAGGAGAAGAAGAAGAAGAAGAAGAAGAAGAAGAAGAACACGAACAAGAAGAACAAGAAGAAGAAGATGAAGAAAGGCGAAAAAGGCCAGTTTGATGCAGGAGACAGCGCATCAAAAATCTATTATAGCGATCTTGTCAAGTGCAAGGGTTTGTCCTCACTGCAGCTGAATGCAAAGGAGGATTCCTTTGTCCATGCGCATGTGTCCGTTTCCGGAGCACCATGCTGTCATGCCGCCATGTGCCCGTTTGCAGAGCACCATGCTGTCATGCCGCCATGTGCCCGTTTCCGGAGCACCATGCTGTCATGCCACCATGTGCCCGTTTGCAGAGCACCATGCTGTCATGCCGCCATGTGCCCGTTTGCAGAGCACCATGCTGTCATGCCGCCATGTGCCCGTTTGCAGAGCACCATGCTGTCATGCCGCCATGTGCCCGTTTGCAGAGCACCATGCTGTCATGCCGACGTCTCATAAAAAAGCGGACTACAAGGAGGGTGTGTGGGGACGGCAGTCCTCCACACAGCTGGACATTGATGGTTTTGACCCTCTGGGCCCTTGACCAGCCTGGCTTCTTCGATTGCAGGACTGTGTGTGACAGCAGAAATGGAGACAGAATGTGTCTGACAGCAGAATGGAGACAGAATGTGTCTGACAGCAGAATGGAGACAGAATGTGTCTGACAGCAGAATGGAGACAGAATGTGTTTGACAACAGAATGGAGACAGGACAATGTGTCTGACAGCAGAATGGAGACAGAATGTGTCTGACAGCAGAATGGAGACAGGACAATGTGTCTGACAGCAGAATGGAGACAGGACAATGTGTCTGACAGCAGAATGGAGACAGAATGTGTCTGACAGCAGAATGGAGACAGGACAATGTGTCTGACAGCAGAATGGAGACAGAATGTGTCTGACAGCAGAACGGAGACCGGACAATGTGTCTGACAGCAGAATGGAGACAGGACAATGTGTCTGACAGCAGAATGGAGACAGGACAATGTGTCTGACAGCAGAATGGGAGTGACAAGAATGCTGTGTCTGACAGCAGAATGGAGACAGGACAATGTGTCTGACAGCAGAATGGAGACAGGACAATGTGTCTGACAGCAGAATGGAGACAGGACAATGTGTCTGACAGCAGAATGGAGACAGGACAATGTGTCTGACAACAGAATGGAGACAGAATGTGTCTGACAGCAGAATGGAGACAGAATGTGTCTGACAGCAGAATGGAGACAGGACAATGTGTCTGACAGCAGAATGGAGACAGAATGTGTCTGACAGCAGAATGGAGACAGAATGTGTCTGACAACAGAATGGAGACAGGACAATGTGTCCGACAGCAGAATGGAGACAGAATGTGTCTGACAGCAGAATGGAGACAGGACAATGTGTCTGACAACAGAATGGAGACAGAATGTGTCTGACAACAGAATGGAGACAGAATGTGTCTCACAACAGAATGGAGACAGAACAATGTGTCTGACAGCAGAATGGAGACAGGACAATGTGTCTGACAGCAGAATGGAGACAGAATGTGTCTGACAGCAGAATGGAGACAATGTGTCTGACAGCAAAATGGAGACAGAATGTGTCTGACAACAGAATGGAGACAGAATGTGTCTGACAACAGAATGGAGACAGGACAATGTCTCTGACAGCAGAATGGAGACAGAATGTGTCTGACAGCAGAACGGAGACAGAACAATGTGTCTGACAGCAGAATGGAGACAGGACAATGTGTCTGACAGCGGAATGGAGACAGAATGTGTCTGACAGCAGAATGGAGACAGGACAATGTGTCTGACAGCAGAATGGAGACAGAATGTGTCTGACAGCAGAATGGAGACAGAATGTGTCTGACAACAGAATGGAGACAGGACAATGTGTCCGACAGCAGAATGGAGACAGAATGTGTCTGACAGCAGAATGGAGACAGGACAATGTGTCTGACAACAGAATGGAGACAGAATGTGTCTGACAACAGAATCGAGACAGAATGTGTCTCACAGCAGAATGGAGACAGAACAATGTGTCTGACAGCAGAATGGAGACAGGACAATGTGTCTGACAGCAGAATGGAGACAGAATGTGTCTGACAGCAGAATGGAGACAATGTGTCTGACAGCAAAATGGAGACAGAATGTGTCTGACAACAGAATGGAGACAGAATGTGTCTGACAACAGAATGGAGACAGGACAATGTGTCTGACAGCAGAATGGAGACAGGACAATGTGTCTGACAGCAGAATGGAGACAGGACAATGTGTCTGACAGCAGAATGGAGACAGGACAATGTGTCTGACAACAGAATGGAGACAGAATGTGTCCGACAGCAGAATGGAGACAGAATGTCTCTGACAGCAGAATGGAGACAGAATGTGTCTGACAGCAGAACGGAGACAGAACAATGTGTCTGACATCAGAATGGAGACAGGACAATGTGTCTGACAGCAGAATGGAGACAGAATGTGTCTGACAACGGAATGGAGACAGGACAATGTGTCTGACAGCAGAATGGAGACAGAATGTGTCTGACAGCAGAATGGAGACAGGACAATGTGTCTGACAGCAGAATGGAGACAGGACAATGTGTCTGACAGCAGAATGGAGACAGGACAATGTGCCTGACAGCAGAATGGAGACAGGACAATGTGTCTGACAGCAGAATGGAGACAGAATGTGTCTGACAGCAGAATGGAGACAGAATGTGTCTGACAGCAGAATGGAGACAGGAGAATGTGTCTGACAGCAGAATGGAGACAGGACAATGTGTCTGACAGCAGAATGGAGACAGGACAATGTGTCTGACAGGAGAATGGAGACAGAATGTGTCTGACAGCAGAATGGAGACAGAATGTGTCTGACAGCAGAATCGTGGCCGTCCTGGTCAGCGATCACACATAGAATATGATTTAAGCATCATCAGGATGCTGCAGCTAAAAAAACAAACAAAAAAAAAACACACAAAAAAACAACGAAGAAAAGTGAAGACGATCACACTTCTAGGTGAAGACACCCCAAATTGTTTTTTCTTCAACACTGTAGAACGTTACAGATCTACGGTGAACACTGAACGAGATGAAATGATGTTGCATGCTCTGACTCAACCGACTCACTGTAATACTTTCACTGGCTAAAGCCACGGGATGTTGTCAGCCAGCGGGCATTTGAAGTCACCAATGTTGACAGTGCAGGGCAGAACTCACCGTGTCGATAGGAAACGGCAGCGCATGGATGACACACACACACACACACACACACACACACACACTCAACGTCTTCTTATTCTGGGTTCACAGCTGTCTCAAAAGGCACGTACAGAGCGTTGAACGAGGTCCACAGTTCACTGCAGTGATCCCACACATCCGACGCCGTTTGTTTGTTTTTCCCTGGAGCTACAGGGACTGGGTCTTGCTTGGTCAACCAAATGTCTTCCACCAAATTTCCATTTGGCCTTCTGGTGTTTGAAACGTTCTCAGTGGTAAGCGACAGTTTCGGGGACATGTCTGTAAGCTGTTGTAGGTTTCAGCAGAATGATTTGCTGGCATATCAGTTCAGTCTCAACGGATGAATGGTGGCTGTGACCTAGAGTAATTCCAAGGCCGTTTTTCTTCATTTTGACAACCGGATTAAGCACGAAAGTAACTGGTTAATATATTACTTGCAATACGTCTGAAAGACCGTTTATTCAGGTATTTTCAACTTTGTGCACACACTGGGACACACATCTTTGGTTCTCTTCCCAAAAGTCTCTCTTGACATAGCTCTAGAAAAGTCCGTGCTAACTGATCGCCATATCTCTCCCAATCCTAGACACACACTTTTTCCTTTGTTTCCTTTTGTTGCACTCGACAAAATAAAGTTATTTTATCTATTTTGTATGAATACGTTGAAAACATTTGCCTGCATCCCTAAACGGTGTATTTACAGATCCTAGCTATTAAATCGACGCTCTTTTGTTCCTGTGATTTGTATGTCTACGCGAACCGTCATCTTCAGACACATCATCGGCTGTCCACCAGACAATGTGTGTGACTGATGGTTCATGGTTCATCAGTTGTCAGACAATGTGTGTGACTGATGGTTCATGGTTCATCAGTTGTCAGACAATGTGTGTGACTGATGGTTCATGGTTCATCAGTTGTCAGCGCCTTGACACTGGAATCGGCCATCAGTGCCCAGAAGATTATTCCTCCTCACTTCTGGGCCCAGCTCCCCCGACGGCACTGCCCCGGAGCAGGATGACGTCATGGATGACGACACCGATGACTGGGGACACGAGCATCTGGGCGTCGTCTGGTCTAGATGAGACTTGTCTCTATCACCCACACCGGAAGTTCGTTCAGGATTCACTGAAATCTGCGCAGCGTTGCGGATCGTCTGCAGGGGCAGACATGGCGGAGGGAGAGAAGGGGGCTCACTCTGTGGACACTTGGCGCACGACAGCGAGGTCCCCGGAACGACAAGGCCCCCGCACCCCCCTTCCCCTCCCCCCCGTTCCTCCTCCACCTGTCTGACGCTGACCCTCCGAACCCGCCGCACAGGGATGAACAACCTCCTGCCGTCAGCCCGCGCCATCTTGACGAACTGTGACGTCACCGACACGCCCGGATGGAACTGGCTTTTGTTGTCTTCCGGTAGAGGGGCGTCCTTGCCCACGTGGATGGGGCGGAGGGGGAGGGTGGGCAGCGGGCGGGTACTGCGGTCGGCCCCACGTGAACCGGGCGCGTCTTGGGCAGCGCGGGGGACGAAATGATCTGG
>CM031629.1:43182146-43187146 GCA_018398815.1 Conus ventricosus | reverse complement strand
GGACAAAGCAGGACCAGACAGGCCAAAGCAGGACTGGACAGGACAAAGCAGGACCAGACAAGACAAAGCAGGACCAGACAAGACAAAGCAGGGCTGGACAGGACAAAGCAGGACCAGACAAGACAAAGCAGGACCAGACAAGACAAAGCAGGGCTGGACAGGACAAAGCAGGACCAGAAAAGACAAAGCAGGACCAGACAAGAGAAAGCAGGCTGGACAGGACAAAGCAGGACCAGACAAGACAAAGCAGGACCAGACAAGACAAAGCAGGACCAGACAAGACAAAGCAGGGCTGGACAGGACAAAGCAGGACCAGACAAAACAAAACAGGACTGGATGGGACAAAGCAGGACCAGACAGGCTAAAACAGGACTGGAAAAGGACAAAGCAGGACCAGACAAAACAAAACAGGACTGGATGGGACAAAGCAGGGCCGGGCAGGACAAAGCAGGACTGGATGGGACAAAGCAGGGCCGGGCAGGACAAAGCAGGACAAGACAGGACAAAGCAGGACCAGACAGGACAAAGCAGGACCAGACAGGACAAAGCAAGACCAGACAGGACAAAGCAGGACTGGATGGGACAAAGCAGGGCCGGGCAGGACAAAGCAGGACAAGACATGACAAAGCAGGACCAGACAGGACAAAGCAGGACCAGACAGGACAAAGCAGGACCAGACAGGACAAAGCAGGGCCGGACAGGACAAAGCAGGCCAGACAAACAGCTGGACAGGACAGGATGCAAAGCAGGGCGGACAGGAAAAGAGGACAGGACAAAGCAGGGCCGGACAGGACCAAAAGCAGGCCGGACAGGACAAACAGGACCGGACAGGACAAAGAAGGCCGGACACGACAAAGCAGGCCGACAAACAAACAGGATGACAGGACAAAGCAGGGCCGGACAGGAAAAAGAAGGCGGAAAAGACAAAGCAGGCCCGGACAGGACAAAAAGCAGGGACAGGAAAAGCAGGCTGTACAGGGGACAAAGCAGGCCGACAGACAAAGCAGGCCCGACAGGACAACAGCGGACTGACAAGCAGGCCAAAACAAGCAGACAGGACAAAAGCAGGCTGGACAGACAAAGCAGGCCGGCAGACAAAGCAGGACCGGATAGGACAAAGCAGGCCGGACAGGACAAGCAGGCCGGACAGACAAAGCACGGACCGAGACAGGACAAAGCAGGGCCGGACAGGAAAAAGGCACAGGACAAAGCAGGGCCAGGACAGGACAAAGCAGGCCGGACAGGACAAGCAGGGCCGGACAGGAAAAAGGATGGACAGGAGAAAGCAGGGCCGGACAGGACAAAGCAGCCGACGGACAACAGGACAGGACAAAGCAGGCCGGACAGGACAAAGCAGGCCCGGACAGGACAAAGCAGAGAGACAAAGCAGGCAGGACAGACAAAGCAGGCCGGACAGACAAAGCAGGCCCAGACAGGACAAAGCAGGCCTGACAGGACAAAGCAGGGCTGACAGGACAAAGCAGCTCGGACATGACAAAGCAGGCCCGGACAGGACAAAGCAGGACTGACAGGACAGAAACAAGCAGGACCGCAGGACAAAGCAGGCCGGACAGGACAAAGCAGACTCGGCAGGACAAAGCAGGCCCGGACAGGACAAAGCAGGCCCGGGCAGGACAAAGCAGGCCCGGGCAGGACGAAGCAGGCCCGGACAGGACAAAGCAGGATTGGACAAAGCAGGACCAGACAGGACAAAGCAGGGCCGGACAGGACAGGGCCGGACAGGACAAAGCAGGGCCGGACAGGACAAAGCAGGGCTGGACAGGACAAAGCAGGGCCGGACAAAGCAGGGCCGGACAGGACAAAGCAGGGCCGGACATGACAAAGCAGGACCGGACAGGACAAAGCAGGACCAGACAGGACAAAGCAGGGCCGGACAGGACAAAGCAAAGCAGACTGCTGACTTTTCTGCCCCTGGCCGGTGGTGGAGTGGTGGGTGGCAGTGCTGGCGGCGGGGGTGTGTCTGGCTGTGCGTTGCTGCTGATGCTGGTTCCCTTCATGCCTCGCTTCTGCAGGATCTGGTGTGTGAAGGCCTGTGTCATCTCCAGTATCGTCTGCGTCTGCTTCCTGCCATCATCATCATTATCATCATCATCATTACTATCGTCATGATCATCATCATCTTCATCATCATCAACATCGTCATCATCATCATCATCATCATCATCATCATCATCATCATCATCAACATCATCATCACCATCATCATCATCATCATCATGGACGTCGTCGTCGTCGTCATCATTATCATCATCATCGTCGTCGTCGTCGTTATCACCACCATCATTATTATCATCAACATCATCGTCGTTGTCGTCGTCGTCATCGTCGCCGCTCTCACCACCATCGTCGTCATCCTCGCCGCTTGCGCCGCCATCATCATCATCATCATCATCAGCAGCAGCAGCAGCAGCAGCAGCATCCTCATCATCACCATCCTCGTCATCACCACCATCATAACCATCATGATCATTATCATCATCATCGACGTCGTCATTGTCTTCGTCATCATTGTTGTTACGTGTTGTCGCCAACATCAACAATGTTATCGACTAAGCTAATCCCAAAACAGGTGAAATTCTTGAACATCAACAATTAGTCAAGGTCATTGAAATGCATGGAGTTTTCCCTAGACATTTGGAATTCATCACGTATCATAGCTAATCAAAATGCCAGGGGCGTATCTAGAAAGCTTGAGACCCATGATGTATGATATTCAATTAAAATACTCTGTTCATTAAAAAAGAAAAAAATCAAAAGAAAGAAAAAAAAGGTATTAGAACCACGGCGACGAGCAACTAACGGAAATTATATGGAGCAGTCTGAAAACAATTTATTTTGGAACTTTGTGGAGGTTTCTAGAATGATTCTTGGAAGTATGAAATTCTGTGTAACGTTCCATCACATATACAGGTCATTGACATTCACTTCAGATGATTACTTCAACATTACATGGTGACCAATTAAAAGAAAGTCAACAAGAACACGACCAAGAACAACAACAAAAGGGGATGGGAATGGGGTGGTGGTAGGGTTGATTAAGGCGGGGAAGGGGGCGGTGGGGGGTTGTCTTAAGATAAATTTAGAATCTATGACGTCATCAGTAAAGACGTCATCTAGTAACCTGACCTCACGTGGAACTAAAACACATCTAAGGCAAGACCCAAATGTACAGATCTGAGCCAACAAAGGAAGCTAGGTAGATCTGATCTGCCTAATGTCAAAGGTGTATGTCTATCTATAGAGGGACAACCTCTTGATGTTCCAAGGCTGTGATTTCTAAACTAGAGAGACAGACTGAAAGACACTGAACAGACACATGCAGGGACAGACAGACAGACACACACACACACACACACACACACACACACACACACACACACACACACACACCACACACACTCACAACACACACACACACACACACACACACACACACACACACTCACAACACACACACACACACACACACACACACACACACATACACACACACACACACACACACACACACACACACACACTCACACACACTCACACACACTCACACACACACACACACACACACACACACACACACACACACACACACACACACACAAGCACGCGAGTGCATGTGCCCCCCCCCCCCCCGCCTCCCACACACAGGTAGAAGGGTGACTGACAGAAACATAAGGATAATTTGTCGTGGGGAATGGGCAAGCAGTGGGGGTGGGGGGGGGGGGGGGGGGGGGGGGGGGGGGGGAGAGAGACAGTCGGTGGGATGGAGGCGGGGGGTAGTACACAAAGAGTCGTCCTGCAGATGTTGGTTCTCAGGAGATTGTGGCAGAGTGACAGATACAGATAAATGGGAGAGACATGTTGGGAGAGAGAGAGAGAGAGAGAGAGAGAGAGAGAGAGAGAGAGAGAGAGAGAGAGAGAGAGAGAGAGAGATGAGACACAGACAGTGACACAGATAGACAGACAGAGAGAGAGAGAGACAGACAGACAGAGACAGTCAGACCGACACACACACACACACACACACACACACACACACACACACACACACACACACATATATACAGAGAGAGAGAGAGAGAGAGGAGAGAGAGAGAGAGAGAGAGAGAGAGACAGAGAGACAGAGACAGAGGAGAACGACACAGTCAGAGAGACAGAGCGAGACAGAGACAGAGACAGAGAAAAAGAGAGATGGGTGCAGGGGTGGGGTGGGAACTCTGACAGATACAGTTGAAGAGAGGACAGGGTAAACATCTTGGCGTTTTGCCTATCAGAATTCCATTGCACAGATCGAAGGCATCCACCGGGTGCTTCTGTATTGGCTGTCTGTCTTGTCGCTGTTCAAACGTTGCCTGTCGGTTCTCTACACTTCATCCTGTTCGTTCGTCCGTCGATTCGACGAGAACTACGTCAGTCATGTTGGAGCTGAGGGGTGTGAGATGATTTGTGGATACGCAGGTGGCTGATTAAGCCGATGCGTGCACGGAATGTGTGGTGACAGCTTGGACAGGGAATTGTGGGGAGACCTGCTTTTGCTTGTTGGCGCGGGCTTTCCTTGCCCGTGTCTTTTTGTTGCGCTGCAGCTGTCCTTTTTTTCCACATAAACTGGCACCTTTGTGGATAGAGTACCGCCATCTAGCTCGATCCATAGCAGTTTGTTCCCTGTGTAAGAGTTGGTCTTAACCGCTTTCAAGGATGTTTTGAGAGTGTCTTTGAAGCGTTTCTTCTGACCTCCTTCGGAAAGCTTTCCTTGTTGTAGCTCAGCAGAGAAGAGTATCTTGAGTAGCTAGCCGGTGGTCTGGTATGCAAGCTGCCTGACCTGCCCATCGAAGCTGAGACAGCAACAGGATGGTGTGGATGCTTGGCAGGCCTGCTTGGTCAAGCATCTCTGTGTCTGGAGTTTTGTCCTGCCAGTGTATGTTTAACAATCTTCAGAGGCAGAGAGAGACAGAGCCAGAGAGATGCTACCTCTACTAGACACC
>CM031629.1:43174646-43177146 GCA_018398815.1 Conus ventricosus | reverse complement strand
ATATAGTTCAGCAGTGAAAACTGAAAAGTTCTTTCCTAAACAAAACGATTTCTTTGCTTTTAAATCGGGAATTACAAATCCAGCTCCTGTACAAGATTCTAAAACTGAACCATCTGTGTAGATTTTAAGATGATGTGGATATGTGTTTTCAAGATGTTCTTTTGCTTCTACTGATATGAAATTAATATTGTCTTCTTTTTTTTTAGAGTAGTATAATCTATATCAAAATTTGGAGAAATATGCTCCATTGAGGAACTGTGGGCATAGTTGGAGGTTTTGAAATGGATGCAATATCGATGTCACATTTTCAAAATAAATCATCAGTATAATTTCGAATGGGCTGCAGGTAAGAAATATTCTGTGCCCTTTTAGGGAAATCCGATTTGGAATCAAGAAATGTTCATTTGTTACTGAATTTGACACAGAAAGACTTCTGGTTACATATTTGGCTGTTGCTAGTTTGCGTTGATCATCAAGTGACAAGAGATTAGCTTCTTTATATGTTTTAAAAGTATTAGAATGCACTGGAACACCAAGGGCTACTTTAATAGCTTTACTGACTATACTTTGTAACCGCTTAAGTAATGTTTGAGAAGCTGAAAAATTTACTTCCTGTTCGTAAGTCAATTTTGAAACGAACCAGACTAATAGAAAGATGTACAAGAGTTTGGGTATCTTGACCCCACGATTGTGCACTGATTATTTTTTTTATAGTAAGGATAGCCTTTGTCTGGCATTGTTTATAAGATATTCAATATGGAATCTCCAGTTTAATTTAGGAGGGAAATGGACACCTAAACATTTAACATTATTGGAATACAGAAGAGTTTTATTTTCTAGCACAAGTTGAGGCAAAACTTTTGGATTTTTACCATTGTTGAATAACATTAATTGTGTCTTTTCTCCTGATAGTTCTAGTCCATTTTCGCTCATATATTTATTCAGTTTGTCAATTTCAGTTTGATATAGTTTTTGTATATATAATATGGTTCTCTTATTTGTCTGTTTTTTAATGTTTGTATTCATCCAAATTGCAATATCATCGGCATATTGCACTACATGCGTACTTTTAGATGGTATTTTAGAAGATCGTGAATGAGAATTGTAAATAGAATAGGTGCAATAATGGAGCCTGAGGGATGCAATGTCAATATCTTTAAATGAAGAGTAACACTTTCCAACCCTGGTACAAACTGATCTTTCAGATAAGAAAGATTTTATGAACTGATACATTGCGCCATTAATCCCAATATTTTTCAACTTATAAAGTAAACGAGAATGCCACACACTATCATATGCTTTTCTAATGTCAAAGAAAGTAGCAAGAGTACTTTTTATACGAGCAAATTGTTTTTTAACATGACTTGCAAGTTTTACAAGGTGATCGATTGTACTACTACTTTTTCTGAAACCTGCTTGATTGTTGGGAATTATGTTATTCTTTTCGCAATAATGTAAAATGCGTTTTTCAACTATCTTTTCTAATATTTTTCCAACTTGAGATGTTAATGCTATTGGTCGATAACTATCAATTGCAGACCTAGGTTTACCTTGTTTTGGAACTGGTATTACCACTATCCTCTTCCAGAAAGTAGGAAGAGTTCCATTTAACCAACATTTTTGGTTAAAACGAGTGAAGTAATTGCTTCCAGCACAAAGGTAAGTGGCATAACAATTGATATGAAATTCCATCTAATCCAACAGCTGTCTTATTCGAGGAGAATGACATTAGTGCTTCTTTAAATTCTTCAAATGTTATAGATGCATTTAAGTAATGGTTTGGATCCGGTGTGGGATCACAATAAGTATCCTTTTCCCCTCTGGTTCTCTGTAACTTTTGCTATCTGTATGTAGTCTAGTTGATGAGTTATTTTTTGAAAAAGCTTGTACAAATGCTTCAGCTTTCTCTGATGATGTTGGAATAGTATTTTTTTCTAATTTAATAGGATATGATGGTAGATAATACTTGTTTTTAATTCCTTGACCTTTTTTCATACTCTGTGCATGTCCTTAGATGAAGATATTTCTGAATGACAAAAATGATTGAAACAGAGACGTTTTGCTTTCGCGACAGCCCTGTTACTGTGGCTTTTTGCACGTTTCATTTCAATAAATTTTTCATCAGTTCTATCTTTGAGCCATGTTTTGTATGTTTTCTTTTAATTAGATACAGCTTCTGCGCATTCTTCATTCCACAACTATTTCCTCGATATTTTTATCTGTAGAAGATTTGCACTTTGGCATTGATTTCTCAGCTGCAGATATAATAGCTTTTCTATAGTTGTTATAAAACACTTCAATATCTTCGTGTTCAATAATGCTGCGATCTATAGATAGAAGGGTTGACTCATATAAACTCCAATCTGCATTATTATATAAAACTTTGGTATTTTATCTTCAACTTCCGCTTCTTCATCTACTATTTGCTCATTTATTTTCACAACAATAGGGAAATGATCACTCCCTAATGAATCATCTTCTGTTGTCCAAGTAGCATTGA
>CM031629.1:43149646-43169646 GCA_018398815.1 Conus ventricosus | reverse complement strand
AACACGATGTACAATCCGCAGCAATAACACGACGTACAATCCTGCAGCAATAACACGACGTACAATCCTGCAGCAATAACACGACGTACAATCCTGCAGCAATAACACGACGTACAATCCTGCAGCAATAACACGACGTACAATCCTGCAGCAATAACACGAGTACAATCCTGCAGCAATAACACGATGTACAATCCTGCAGCAATAACACGACGTACAATCCTGCAGCAATATCACGATGTACAATCCTGCAGCAATAACACGATGTACAATCCTGCAGCAATAACACGATGTACAATCCTGCAGCAATAACACGACGTACAATCCTGCAGCAATAACACGATGTACAATCCTGCAGCAATAACACGACGTACAATCCTGCAGCAATAACACGATGCACAATCCTGCAGCAATAACACGATATACAATCCTTCAGCAATAACACGACGCACAATCCTGCAGCAATAACACGATGCACAATCCTGCAGCAATAACACGATGTACAATCCTGCAGCAATATAACAATGTTCATTCCTACAGCATCATGGCAATATCCATTTTTGCAGCAATAGAACAATGTGCAATCCTGCAGCAATACAACAATGTTCATTCCTGTAGCAATGTAACAATGTCCATTTTTGCAGCCACGTGACAATGTCCATTCTTGTAGCAGTATAACAATGTTCATTCCTGTAGTAATGTAACAATGTCATTTTTGCAGGCATATAACAATGTCTAATCGTGCAGCAACACAACAATGTCCATTCCTGCAAACAACATAAACGTGTGCAATCCTGCTGCAACATCCATTCCTGCGGCAAAAAAAAAAAAAATCCAGTATGCAGCAACATAATTATCAACATCCAATCTGAAGCTGCATAATCACATCCAACACTACTGCAACATAACATAATCGTGCAGTACCGTAACAACATCAAATTCTTGCGTCGACATAACACTATCTAATCTCACAGGATCATAATGATATGCAATCATTCATCAATTGAAACACGTCTAACCCTGAAGCCAGTTCACAAAATTCGATTAAGCAGCAACATAATCACACCAACCCTACACCAATATAGCAACATTCAATCCACAGGAACGTATGAACATACAGGAAGTTAGATGAACATACAGGAAGTTGATGAAATACAGAGTTAGATGAACAGACAGAAGGGAACAGACAGAGGATCTAGAAGCAGAAAGAAAGAAGAAATATGCACAGACAGGAAAGCGAACAGGCAAGGAGGTACAGAGACAGAAAGGAGGACGTACAGACAGACAGGAAGATACCCAGACCAATACGAAAACTGACAGACAGGAAGATACACAGACCGATACGAAAACTGACAGACAGGAAGATACACAGACCGATACGAAAACTGACAGACAGGAAGATACACAGACCGATACGAAAGACAGACAGACAGGAAGATTACCCAGACCGATACGAAAACAGACAGACAGGAAGATACACAGACCGATACGAAAACAGACAGGAAGATACCCAGACCGATACGAAAACTGACAGACAGGAAGATACCAGACCGATACGAAAACAGACAGGAAGATACCCAGACCGATACGAAAACAGACAGGAAGATACCAGACCGATACGTAAACAGACAGACAGGAAGATACCCAGACCGATACGAAAACAGACAGACATGAAGATACCCAGACCGATACGAAAACAGACAGACAGGAAGATACCCAGACCGATACGAAGACAGACAGACAGGAATGTACATGGACAGACAGGAAGGCACATGGACAGACAGGAAGGTACATAGACAGACAGGAAGGCACATAGACAGACAGGAAGGCACATAGACAGACAGGAAGGTACATAGACAGACAGAAGGTACATGGAAAGACAGAAGGCACATAGACAGACAGAAGGTACATAGAGAGACAGGAAGGTACAACAGACAGACAGGAATGTACATGGACAGACAGGAAGGTACATAGACAGACAGGAAGGTACATAGACAGACAGGAAGGTACACAGACAGACAGGAAGGTACACAGACAGATAGAAGGCACATAGACAGACAGAGAGGTACATAGACAGACAGGAAGGTGCATAGACAGACAGGAAGGTGCATAGACAGACAGGAAGGTGCACAGACAGACAGGAAGTACACACAGACAGACAGGAAGGTACACAGACAGACAGGAAGGTACATGGACAGACAGGAAGGTACATAGACAGACAGGAAGGTACATAGACAGACAGGAATATACACAGACAGACAGTAAGGTACATATACAGACAGGAATGTACATGGACAGACAGGAAGGTACATAAACAAACAGGAAGGCACATAGACAGGAAGGTACATAGACAAGTCAGGAAGGTACACAGAAAGGAAAACAGGTAGACAGAAAGACACCATAGACAGACAGGAAAGGAGATAGACAGGAAGGCACATAGACGGACAGAAAGCAGACAGAAAGTTACATAGATGAGAGAGTACTAGACGGACAAGAAAGCAGACAGACAGGGAGACACACACACACACAGGGAGAGAGAGAGAGAGAGAGAGAGAGAGAGAGAGAGAGAAGAGAGAGGAGAGAGAGAGAGGATAGAGTGGACAGAAAAGCAGACAGAAGAGAAAGCAGACAGACCGAAGGTACATAGACAGACAGGTAAACAGACAGACAGACTCACAGGAAGAGAGAGAGAGAGGGAGAGAGAGAGAGAGAGGAGAGAGAGAGAGAGAAGAGAGAGAGAGAGGGAGAGAGAGAGAGAGAGAGAGAGAGAGATGGACAGGAAAGCAGACAGAAGAGAAAGCAGACAGACCGGAAAATACATAGACAGACAGGAAAACAGACAGACAGACTCACAGGAAAGTCAACAAACAGGAAGACGTGCAGACAAACAAACAGTCCGCCAGAAGTTTAAACGGTCAGGACGGCAAACAGACCGGCAGATATGAAGACAAACAGATTAATAGGAAGGGTTAAAAAAAAAAGAAAAGAAAGAAAGACAGGGAGAAAGAAAGAAAAAACAAAAAAGGTAGACAGAAAGAAGGAATGAAAGAAAAGGAGAAAGAGCGAAAGAAAGACAACAAAAAAGAAAAGAAAAATAAAAACGAAAGAAAGAAAGAAAAAATAAGAAAGGAAGAGAGAAAGAAAGAAAAAACAAAAAAATGGAAGAAAGAAAGAAGGAAAGACAGGGAGATAGAGCGAAAGAAAGACAAAAGAAAAAAAAAAAAAAAGAAAGAAAGAAAGCATGATACACTCGTGGCACGCCATTTCTGTGGACCTGGACGCCAGCTGTCAGATTTGAAATGTTGTGTGATCGAACTCATAAAGACCACAGATGCACAGAAAAGAAAGACAGAGAGAGGATGTGGAGACACAAGCCGAAGACCAACTACCCTTTTGGTCTCAATGTGTGGGACTAGTTGGTTCAACGTGAACAATCTGCCCGGGAACTTTGCCTTTCGCTGAACCAAGACTTCCCCCAGGCACCACTATTTATCATACAGTAATGAGGGGGGAGGGGGGGGGGGGGGGGGGATGTTAATGACGTAAAAAACACACATTACGTCAACTACTTTTGACGCCGACTTCCATGGTCAGCTGAGGAAGGTTTGCAAAAACCGAAAGCGCTGCTGTAAAATACTTTGGGTGTTTGTTGTTTTTTTTATTTGAAAGAAAGAAAGATGCTCTTTTTTATTTGAAAGAAAGAAAGAAAGAAACTTTAGAAGAAATAAAGAAAGAAATAAATAAATAAGGAACGAAGCAAAGAATGAGAGCATGTCACAAAGGCAGGCATACAGGAAGGCACAAGGACAGAGGGATGGACGGACTCACACAAAGGCAGATGGACAAACAACAAAACCATATAGGCGAGTACAATAACGAACAGAGCAGACACGCGAGAGACACACACACACACACACAAAATCGAAAGATTAAATAAGCACACAGACAAACAGACGAACACAAAGGCAGACGGACGGGCCTCAGAATGACAGACATACATATATACATACATACATACAGACAGACAGACGGACAAGACAGAGACGGACAGACCTCACATCTGGAAGCGAGTTCTTCAATCATGGCTTTGACGGCATGGATGGTGGGGAAGTTTTCCCGGCGTGGGTGTCGGTAGTTGCGGTTCAAATCCCGCGCGGCCAGCGAGCAGCGGTAGTTCCCGACGATGACCCCATCAGGGTTCAGCATGGGAACCACCTTAAAGATGAACTTGTCCCGTAGCTCCTGGAAGGATGGGGGTTCGGATCGTTTCGTGGTTCGAATCCTGTGTCTTTTGTTTCTTCTGTATTCGGTCTGTTCGACTCTCTGTCTGTCTGGCTCTCTGTATCTGCTCTGTCTCTGTGTGTGTCTCTCTCTGTATCTTTCTCTCTGTGTCTCTCTTTCTGTCGCTCTCTCTCTCTCTCTCTCTCTCTCTCTCTCTCTCTCTCTCTCTCTCTCTCTCTCTTCTCTCTCTCTCTCTCTCTCTTCTCTCTCTCTCTCTTTCTCCTGTCTCTTGTCTTTTGTCTTTCTCTCTCTGTCACTTTCTGTCACTCTCTGCCTGTATTTCTGTCTGTCTCTCTCTTTTCTCCCTCTGTCTCTCTATTTTTGTATCTGTCTCTGTCTGTCTGTCTGTCTGTCTCTGTCTCTCTCTATATGTCAGTCTCTCTCTCTCTCTCTCTCTCTCTCTCTCTCTCTCTCTCTCTCTCTCTCTGTGTGTGTGTGTGTGTGTGTGTGTGTGTGTGTGTGTGTGTGTGTGTGTGTGTGTGTGTGTGTGTGTATGTGTGTACAGATGTGTGTTAGGGAGCATGAATAGCATGCACGCTCTCTCTCTCTCTCCTCCTCTCTCTCTCCTCTCTCTCTCTCTCTCTCTCTCTCTCTCTCTCTCTCTCGCTCTGTGTGTGTGTTGTTGTTGTTGTTGTTGTTGATTTATAGTCTGTTCACACTTGGTGATATTAGACTTTACAAGGGGGAGGGGGAGGGAGGGGGAGTGGGGGTTGGGGGAGGGGCACGGAGGAGGACGGGGGGGGGGGGGGGGGGGGGGGGGGGGGAAGAAATAATGTCAAGAACAGTACACACTGAAATGTAAACTACACTATCATAATTATAAAAATATGCTAATTTGAGATTTAGAGATAATTTTTGCAACCTCAACAATTTCTGAGCTGAAAGAAATAGCGCGAGCCGGTTTAGATTTCGAAATTTCAATGTTTGCTTTTGAATAAAGAACATTTAAAATGGGGCAATGGAAAAGTATGTGTTCACCAGATAATGGCTTAGAACATGCACACGCTATGTTTTGGGAATATTTGGTCTTCCAAGAGTTCAAACGTATCTTGTATATTAAACTAGAAATATGTCTAGGATATGTTTCCATTACACATTTATCTTGAGACTTCTCCAGTCGGAAACAGCTTTCCAATAACGAATGTATTTCATATATATCTAACTTCAAATTATTTTTGCAGCATTGCCCATTACCCCGCGTCTGGCTAGTTTATCTGCTATTTCATTCCAATAAATACCAAAGTGTGAAGGGACCCAGCAGAAGACTATATTAATTCCTGTGGAAATAATGTAATTAATAAGATGCTTTATTTCAAAGATTACATCTTTCCTTGTTTTTAACATCCCAGACTTTCAAACTATCTGACACTGCCGTAGAATCAACACAAAATAAAATGTTACAGAAAGAATGATTACTATCACAAATAAAGAGTAATGCCATAAGAATAGCATACAATTCTGCCGTAAAAATAGAAAATCCTTTTCCAAGGCTGTATGCTTTTTGAACTTTTAAAGCCGGAATAACAAAACCTGAACTGCACTTAACTGGCAAACGGAACCATCCGTAAAAATTTTTTTAAATGGTTTGAATATTTGTTTTCTAAGTTTTCTCTCACTTTAGAAGTTACAATGTTAATGTTATCATTTTTCCGGACATTAGTGTAATCGACATCAAAGATAGCTTGTCTATGTTCCCATGGAGGCACCGGGGGGGACAACAGGAGCAGGTGAGAGTGAAGTGACATCAATATTGCATTTTTCAAAAGAATCTTTCGTGTAATTTCGAACGGGACAAAGATAACTAGCCGTTGAGCTCTTTTGGGATATTCAACATTTGAATCCATCAAAACTTCGTTTTCGATGAATTAGGTACTGAAAGACTTCTTGCAATATATTTGGCCACAGCTAATGTACGTTGATCCGACAGTGATAGCATATCAATTTCTTTGTACACCTTCAATGTGTTTGTGTGCACTGGAACACCAAGCAGCTAATTTGATAGCTTTGCTGTCTATACTTTGCAAATTTTTCAGTAGACTTTGAGGAGCTGAAAAATAAACTTCTTGTCCGTACACTAGTTTTGATCTTATTAGAGAAACAGCTAGGTGCAGGAGGGTTTTTGTATCTTGAGCCCACGGTTGAATACAAATAATTTTCAATAAGTTTAAACGTTTCCTTGTTTTAGCTATCAAGCTTTCAATGTAAAAACGCCAGTTAAGTTTAGGGGTTAAATTTACACCCAGAAATTTTATGTTTTGTGAGTACTGCAATTCAGAACCATTTAATTTAAAGCGTGGCAAATACATTGGATTGTCTCCATTATTGAAAAACATTAATTGTGTTTTTTTCACCTGAGAGAGTAAGCCCGTTATTTTCCATAAAGTTGTTTAATTTATCTATCTCTAACTGATATATCTTTGTATATGATTCGTAATTCTCTTGCCAGTATGCTTTCGAATATTTGTATTTATCCACATAGTAATGTCATCAGCATATTGTACTAAACTCACGCTTTTTGATAATATCTTTGGAAGATCATAAATAAGAATGTTAAACAACATGGGGGCTATAATAGAACCCTGTGTTGTGTTGTGTGTGTGTGTGTGTGTGTGGTGTGTGTGTGTGTGTGTGTGTGTGTGTGGTGTGTGTGTGTGTGTGTGTGTGTGTGTGTGTGGTGTGTGTGGTGCGTGCGTGCGTGCGTGCGTGCGTGCGTGCGTGGTGCGTGTGTGTGTGTGTGTGTGTGTGTGTGTGTGTGTGTGTGTGTGTGTGTGTGTGTGTGTGTGTGTGTGTGAAGCTATTCAAAGCTAGCGATGGATAAATGAATTAATCACTAAGAGAAGAGATTTAAGAAGAGGGTCTCGTGGCTACACTTAGCAGATGTCTGACCTACGCATTGGCCCAACGCGCTGGTCAGACCTTGAGTGCCTGCCTAACATTGGTTGTGCCATTTTTATCATTGTATGTGGTGAGTGAATACATGTGTGTGTATGGGTGTTGGGGCACGGCCGTGTGTGTGTGTGTGTGTGTGTGTGTGTGTGTTGTGTGTGTGTGTGTGTGTGTGTGTGTGTGTGTGTGTGTGTGTGTGTGTGTGTGTGTGTGTGTGTGTGTGTGTGTGTGCGTTCGTTCTTTCGTTCTTTAATTTAACGTCTATCCACCTAACAGTGATCTTAGACAGTATGTAAGTGTTATGTGTGTGTGCATTTGGTGTTTTTGGGTGTATGCATGCGAACGGTTGGTGTTGATTTTGGGCGTACATAGGTATGTATAATGCATTTAGGCCTAGATAAAATAAATAACAATTGAAATAAAAAACAAAACAACAACAACAACAACAACAACAACAACAACAACAAAACAACATAACTGAATCCAAAACTTTGAAAGAAACACTAAATAAGCAACTAACACCAGGATGGGGAAAATAACATAGACGTTAAAGTAAATGTCCAACTGGGCTCTTAATCAGTCCATGAACAACTTCAAAAATGTTTGATTCGTTGGAGATGACGTCTTCAAAGGCTGCATCGACGGTTCAGTGTTCAACAACCAAGCAGGTAAGAGGGCTTCATTCTATCGCACAAAAAAGTAGATGGAACGGGGTGATTTGCTGGCCACAAATGCAAGTCACATGTTTACAGAATTGGTTTTAAAGGCATCAAGCCTCAATCTAAAAATCAAACTTTTTAAAATCCACTCTTGGTAGAGATTCTTGATACCTGTTTTATTGTCTGATATCTTGTTAAATAATATCCCTTTTTGCTTCTGGTGCCTTTTCGCTTATTTGAAATAGAGTTCCAGGATGCGTCTTTTAAAAGACTATAACTCTCATGTAAGGATAAAGGAATGCATATCTTTGTTAAATCAGTCTCAGTGATAGCAGCCTTTTTGGCTAATTGGTCTACCCTTTCATTCGCAGATAATCCACAGTGTGATGGAACCCAACAAAAATCGACATAGGAACCACGTAAATGCAAAAATTGAATTAAGTGGTAGACTTCTGATATGAGTTCTGCTCTCACACTTGTATTCGAAAATTTTAGAGCTTGTAGGACTGATTTTGAATCAACGCAAAGTAGTATTTGAAATGCAGGAAATTGAAAATCAAGAAGAAAGTGTAATGCCATAATAATGACAACAAGTTCTGCAGTAAATATGGAAATATTCTTACCAAGGTGGTAACCTTTCTCTATTTTTAAGGATGGAATTATGAATGCTGAACCAGACAAATGATTGTCTAGCATACGTTGGCAGCAAGGGTCCATCACATTTTTAAAACTTGTGTAGTCTATGTCATAATTTGCTCTACTATGTTCCCATTTCGGGATAGTGCTAAAAGACACCCGAGGAGCTACGTTTTGAGGGGCAGTGCCTGCTTTTGTAAATACGTCGGATGTGTATGAGGCTATAGATTTATTTTGTGCCCGTTTAGGAAAACTTATTTCTGATTTTAATTCAGTTTCACTGGTATTAAGATTTTGTACTGTATGACTTCTTAAATATATTTTGGACATGCAAGTTTCATATTTTCTTCAAAAGGCAATATTCCGATCTCCATATAAGTTCTTAAAGTTGATGTATGAACCGGGACACCAAGAGCTATCTTGTAAGCTTTACTATCGATACTCTGCAACTTTTTAATTAAACATTTTGGGGCTGAGAAAAATGTCTCCTGGGCATAGGATAATTTTGATCGTACAAGCGCAGTAGCTAAATGTGTTAATACTTTACTGTCTTTACCCCATGATTGTTGACTCACCATTTTCAAAAAATTTAAAGTTTTCTTAGCTTTTGTTAGAATAGTTTGTATGTGATAATTCCAGCTCAATTTAGAAGTTAAATTTACTCCTAAAAATGTTACGACTTTTTTATATTCAAGGCATAATCCATCATACAGACACAGACACAGACACGTATCACATCCTCCCTCTTGTCTGTCTCCTACTCATCGGATCCAATGAAGAGAGAGAGATGAGAGAGAGAGAGAGAGAGAGAGAGAGGAGAGAGAGAGAGAGAGAGAGAGAGAGAGAGGAGAGACAGAAGAAGAAAGAGAAAGACAGAAAGAGAGAAAAGAGAAGAGAGAGAGAGAGAGAGAGAGAGAGAGAGAGGAGAGAGAGAGAGAGAGAAGAGAGAGAGAGAGAGAGAGAGAGAGGAGAAGAGGAGAGAGAGAGAGAGAGAGAGAGAGAGAGAGAGAGAGAGAGAGGAGAAAAGAGAGAGAGACGCATACACCCACACGCAGGAAGAAGGAAGGCAGGTGTGTTGTGGTGTGTGTGTGTGTGTGTGTGTGTGTGTGTGTGTGTGTGTGTGTGTGTGTGTGTGTGGTGTGTGTGTGTGTGTGTGTGTGTGTGTGTGCATGCGCGCACATTATTGTAATTCTGTTCAGCCAGCACGCCGCTTGTCTCTCTGTATATCATTCCCTCCTCCTTTTTTCTGTCTGTGTTCTTCCCAGATTGGAATCTATGCCTCCGCCTGTTTGTCCTTCTGTTTCTCTCCTGGAAAACAACATAGGAGAGAGAGAGAGAGAGAGAGGAGAAGAGAGAGGAGAGAGAGAGAGAGAGAGAGAGGAGAGAGAGAGGGGAGAGAGAGAGAGAGAGAGAGAAAAAGAGAGAGAGTATGTGTGTGTATGTGTGTCTGAGTGAGTGAGTGAGAGAGAGAGGAGAGCGAGAGCGAGAGAGAGAGAGAGAGAGAGAGAGAGGAGAGAGACAGACAGACAGGACAGAGACAGACACAGAGACAAAGAGAAGAGAGAGAGAGAGAGGAGAGAGAGAGAGAGAGAGAGAGAGAGAGAGAGAGGAGAGCCAGAGACACAGAGAGACAAAACAGAGAAACAGAGACAAGAGAGAGACAGAGATGGAGGGCAGAGAAGAGAGAAAGAGACAGAGAAAAAAACCCGACAGAATGTGGGTGACATAGCAGAGAGACAGACAGAAGACAGAAGACAGACAGACAGGCTGCCAAGGAAGAACCACGACAGCCCAAGACCTGTGCCAAGACGACCCCGCCCGTGCCTGCCATGCGACTGTGCTGACCTGAGCTGAGGGGTGGGGCCCGGTGAGGAAGTCCAGCAGGCCCTTCATCATCCAGCTCGCCTGGCTCTCCCCGGGTGGACCCGCCCCGTCACCACCACCGCCTTCTTCGGCCCTTCCTTCTCTGTCGTCATCATCATTATCATCATCGTCGTCATCATCATCATCGTTATCGTCATCATCATCGTTATCGTCATCATCATCATCGTTATCGTCATCATCATCGTCATCGTCGTCGTCATCATCATCGTCATCGTCGTCATCGTCATCATCGTCTTCATCATCGTCGTCGTCGTCATCATCATCGTCGTCATCATTATCATCATCGTCGTCATCGTCATCATCGTCGTCGTCTTCATCATCGTCGTTGTCAACGTCATCATCGTCGTCGTCATTATCGTCGTGGTCGTGGTCGTGGTTATCATCATATTCGTCGTAGACATTTTCATCGTCATCATCCACATCACTGTCGTTATCATAACCATCACCATCGTTGTCCTGAGACTTACTGCTGCCCATGAACGATGACGATGATGATGACGACAACCATCGTAACACTATCAATTCAGATCAAACGACCGAAAAGAGGCAACACAACATAGCGTAACTCGACGCGGTTTTCTGATTTGTTACAAGAATTTAAGGATACAAGAATCTTATTTTATTCTATTTTATACTCCCCCCCCCCCCCCCCCCCCCCCCCCCCCCCCCCCCCCCCCCCCCCCCCCCCCCCCTTCGTATCACATCCTCCCTCTTGTCTGTCTCCTACTCATCCGGATCCATGAAGAGAGAGAGGAGAGAGAGAGAGAGAGAGAGAGAGAGAGAGAGAGAGAGAGAGGAGAGAGAGAGAGAGAGAGAGAGATACAGAGACAGAAAGAAAGAGAAAGAGAGACAGAGAGAAAGAGAGAGAGAGAGGAGAGAGAGAGAGAGAGAGAGAGAGAGAGAGAGAGAGAGAGAGAGAGAGAAAGAGAGAGAGAGAGAGAGAGAGAGAGAGAGAGGAGAGAGAGAGAAGAGCAGAGAGAGAGAGAGAGAGAGACGCATACACCCACACGCAGGAAGAAGATACAGGCAGGACACTAAGGCTGCAATCATTGTACCAATCAATATAACGACCAACCGTTTGATCAAGGCAACCTATGGAACCAACTACCCAACATAACCACCCAGTCAACACAACCAAACAAGGTAGCCATTCATCCAATACAACAAAATAATCAAGTTTCAAAACGGAGTGGCTGAGGGCGGAAAATAAAGCAAAATTTGGAAAGAGAGGGGGTTAGTTACCGCCAGGGACACAGACAAACAGAGTACAGGACTAGACATTGTCTGTGTCCTTGGCGGTAACAATCCCTCTCTTTCCAAATTTTACTTCAAATAATAAGGAACCAGTCGCAAAAACATCATGAGCAGTTAGTCAATAAACCCACCCAATATAGCAACAAATAACAAACCAGTCATTCTACAACAACATAATCCAGTATGCCAATAAACGTGCGTCGGTATAACCAGCCGACCAATTTCACCAACCAAATCAGCACAACCAAAATAACTATCCAATGAACCGACATAATCGAACAAACCAACATAACTAACTAGTCAACCAACCTGCTAGTATCAACATAAACTAAGCGACAGTAGAACTAAGCAGTCAACAAACTAATCAATCACATAAACAACAACAAACGAACAAATCAAACTGAGCTGCCCAATCCTTCAAACAAAGCCAACCGACTGTCAATCAGTCATCCAACCAACACAAACCAACCAACACATTCAACCACCTAACTCTCTGAACCTCCCACAGAATAAAAACTCTACCACCCACCCACCACTCGACCACACCCACACATCGACACCAACCCACAACGCAAACAAAGAATACAAACAAGAAACAAACAAAGAACACAACAAGACGCAAAGCATATAAGCACACTCCAGTTTATCTTCAGAACAACGTCACAATCAAACATGCGTCATAATGTATTTCGTCACTGAGATATCCATAAAGAAGAAACCGTTTTGGCCGTTATAGCCGTTAGTAACGGTGTTCTGGTAACCAAACATGCGCATTATCGTCACCCATAATGAACATACTACAAATTTTCAGAAAGATCGGCCCAGAAGTTTTGTCTGGAGCGAGTGGAAGACTTTTGACACGGGACAGGACAGACACAGACAGCATTTCTTCGTTCCCATTGTAAAGTACTCCGTGTTCTATAAGAACTGGGAGTACAAAAACCAAGAAGGAACGCAAGGAGCGAGAGACGAGGGAAAGGGAGCAGGGGCGGATCGGAAAGTTGGGGATGGAGGGGGGGGGGGGGGGGGGTGTTCATCACCAAAGTTGGTGATGGTGAGGAGGAAGCAACTGTTGCCCGCCGGCTCTCGCACAGCACCTCCCGCCGGATGTGGGCTTGCTGTCGGCCCCGTGGTCAGACGCCCCAGGTCCTCCTTCAGGTCGGTGAAGGTGTAGGGGTAACAGTGCGCAGGTAGCACGTGTCTTGCTCGTGAGGGAACTCCTACACACACACACAGGAGCAGTGGGCGTAGACCGCCGTGTCAGGATCCGTCTAGTTTTGGTTAGCACTAAAAGTTTTCCTGTCTCTACCTTTGGATCCTTTCGCCTGTATGCGATCTTCCTAAGAAGTTTCTTCACTTTTACTTGACCAGAATGTAAGCTTTCTTTGACAGTGTTTACACTTGGTTGGCTGCATTGACGTTGATGGGTGTGCAAGACGAAACATGTGTATACTAGTTAACTCCTTCAGACCCTTTTATTCCACAATTTCGACTACGAAACTAGGTAGCAGCGTAACATAATGTTTAGAATACTTAGCTATTTTCACAAAAAAACAACAAAAAAAAACCCAAAGAAGACAACGCAAACAATTGAATGAAATTTTCGCGTGTATAACCGGAAGTAACTGATGAACAGGGCCGAACTTCTAGCATAATCACCACGTGCGCGCGCGTGTGTGTCTGTGCGTGCGTGCATGCGAGCGTGCGTGCGCGCATGTGTGTTTGTGTGTGTGAGTGAGTGTGTGTGTGTGTGCGTTGCGTGCGTGCGTGCGTGCGTGTGTGGTGCGTGGAGAGCATGCGAGCGTGCGAGTGTGTGTGTGTGTGTGTGTGTGTGTGTGTGTGTGTGTGTGTGTGTGGTGTGTGTGTGTAGGAAGGAGGCAAGAGATGAAGATGCGAGGGAGTACGTATGCTGAGAGCTAGAATGCAGAATTACCGTCGCCACTCGGTCCCTCCTTGTGGAGGGGGGTGAGCAAGGAGGGGAGAGGGGGGGGGGGGGGGGGGGGGGGATTTGCGGGAAGAGCTGACTAAGTGTCCAGACCTTACCATCTGCCACTCCAGCGGAAAATGGTGGAGGGGAGTGGGAAGGAAGGGAGGGATGGGTGTGGTGTGTGTGTGTGTGGGGGGGGGGGGGGGGGGGGGTGCGGGTAGAGCTGGCTAATGTCCAGACCTTACCACCTGCGCTCCAGCAGGAAGTGGTGGAGGTAGGGGGGGGGTGGTGGAGAAGGGGAGGGGGGAAAGAAGGGAGGGGGGGGGGTTGCAGGTAGAGCTATCTCGGTGATCCGGACCTTACATCTGCCACTCCAGCAGGAAGTGGTGGAGGGGGGGGGGGGAAGGAAGGAGGGAGGGAGGGGGGAAGTTGGGGGGGGGGGGGGGGGAGGGTTGCACAGGTAGAGCTATCCGGCTGTCCGACCTTACCATGCTCTCCAGCAGGAAGTGGGATGGACGACGTTGGTAGGCAGAGGGCGTGTGGTGGGCAAAATTTCTTGGAGTAGGAGATGTGGTGCCACACGGGGCCGCAGCCGTCTCACACAGTTTCTCGATACACAAGGGCGCATGCTGTCATCACAACACGTTTCTCACTACAGCAAGGGCGCATGCCTGTCATCACAACACGTTTCTACTACAGCAAGGGCCGCATGCCTGTCATCACAAACGTTTCTCACTACAGCAAGGGCCGCTGCCTGTCATCAAACAGTTTCTCACTACAGCAAGGGCCGCATGCCTGTCATACAACACGTTTCTACTACGCAAGGGCGCATGCCTGTCATCACAACACGTTTCCATACAGCAAGGGCCGCATGCTGTCATCACAACACGTTTCTCACTACAGCAAGGGCCGCATGCCTGTCATCACAACACGATTGTCAGTACAGCAAGGGCCGCATGCCTGTCATCACAACACGATTGTCAGTACAGCAAGGGCCGCATGCTGTCATCACAACACGATTGTCAGTACAGCAAGGCCCGCATGCCTGTCATCACAACACGATTGTCAGTACAGCAAGGGCGCTGCCTGTCATCACAACACGTTTCTCACTACTTCTTCCACCACGACGGGCAATGTGAATTGAAGAAACAAACTGAAATAAAGGAAGAGTCTTCACACACACACACACACACACACACACATGCGCGCACGCGCAAGTAAACACACACACACATGCGTGTGCGCGCGCGCGCGCGGCGCACACACACACACACACACACACACACACACACACACACACACACACACACACACACACACACACAGACATATACACAGATTTACCCTAGCATATCTAGTCTGCCAGAGAAAAAGAAGATAAGGACATGAAGGGGAAAACGTCATCCAAAGTGCGAACAGATAATATTAGCACGATAGATACTCGAGCGTTTGAATGCGTGATGACACAACATAAACTAAAGTATACCGAACAAATGGACTGCAAAACATCCACACCACCATGCCGAAAAACAATGTAATCCACCTTACCAGCCAGTCCACCCCAGCTAAAACAAGTCCAGTTTAACCTGAAATGCAGATCACGCCTTAAAGGCTTAAAGGTCAAAGTTCTATAACCTATCGCGGTAAGAACCGTATCTGGAGCATGGCACGAGCTGGAAGCGGAGCCCATCCCTCTCCACGATGTTTAACCTTCCCAACTCCGAATCAGGTAGCGATTTATTGCCGAGTCGACAGAACGGGCAGATAAACAGTAACTCTTTTTTTTGTCCTGCACCTGTATACTTTGGTGTCCGTAACTTGGCAGCAGATGATTGCAGATCTCTGATATTAGTGAATGCAATGTTGCGTTTCTTTTCTTTTGCAGACGCCCTTATGTTTCTTCAAATCAAACATTTGACTGACGACAATGACCAACCAACCTTCCAACTCACAGGAACCGGTCATAGATGTAGAACGTCTCATGTTCTATCCCCCCCCCCCCCTTTACCTTACCCTCACTCCCGCCCTCTCCAATCCTCCCATTTCCCAGCCAGTGGTCAAGCCAGACGTCTAACGCAGCCATATCATCAGGAGCCGACCATAGTTGTAGAATGTCTCAGGTTTTACCACTCTACCCACCTCACCCCACCCTTCTCGCCCTCTACAACCCCTCCCCCTCCCCGACCCGACCCTCAGCCAGATGCCCAACCCAGCCAAATCATCAGGAACCGACCATAGTTGTAGAATGTCTCAGGTTTACCACTCTACCCCCTCACCCCCACCTTCTCGCCCTCTTCAACCCTCCCCTCCCCGACCCGGCCCTCAGCCAGTCGCCCAACCCAGCCAAATCGTCAGGAACCGACCATAGTTGTAGATGTTGGAGTCTACCTTCCAACCCCTCACCCCAGCTCTTCTCGCCTCTCTCCCCCTCTTTCCCCTCCCCCTCCCCGGCCTCAGCCAGTTGCCAACCCAGCCAAATCGTCAGGAACGACCGTAGTTGTAGATGTGGAATGTCTAAGGTTCACCGCTCACCCTGACCACCTTTTCGCCTCCACCTAGCAATCAGCAGACGTCCAACCCCAGCAAATCGTCTCGGACTACCGTAGTTTGTAGCTGTCTGCTTCAGAGGTTGACGACTTGAACTTGTAGGTGAGCCAGCTGAAGCGTTCTGAGCGAAGATACATGGTTGTCGGTGTAAGATCGTCCTCTCACCAGTCAATCGTAACATCCTCTGGAAGAATCATGCATTAAATCCCTTGATAAATCATGCGAAAAAATCTCTCTGAAAGATCATGCGTAAAAATCCCTCTCAAAGAATCAAGCATAAAATCCATCTGAAAGAATCATGCATAAACCCCTTGAAAGAATCATGCATAAAATCATCTCAAAATCCTTCCTTAAAGAATCATGCATAAAATCCTCTCAAAGAATCATGCATAAAATCCTCTCTTAAAGAATCATGCATAAAATCCCCAAAAATCCGCATAATCTTAAAGAATCACGCATAAATCCCTTCTCAAAATTGCAATCATGCATAAAATCCCTTCAAAGATCCATGCATGCTAATTCCTCTCAAAATATCATGCATCAAAATGCCCCCTGAAAGAACCATGCATAAAATCCCTCTGAAAGGAATCATGCAAAAGATCCCTCTGGAAGAATCATGCGTAAAAATCCCTCTCAAAGAATCATGCATAAAATCCATCTGAAAGAATCATGCATAAAACCATTTTGAAAGAACCATGCATAAAATCCCTCTCAAAGAATCATGCATAAAATCCCTCTCAAAGAATCATGCATAAATCCCTCTCAAAAATCATGCATAAATCTCTCTCAAAGAGTCATGCATAAAATCCCTAAAACCCCTCTCTCAAAGATCAATCAGCGAAAAATCCCTCTCAAAGAATCATGCATAAAATCCTCTCAAAGAATCATGCATGAAATCCTTCTAAAATATCATGATCAAATCCCTCAAAAATCATGCATCAAAATCCCCTGAAAGAATCATGCATAAAATCCCTCTGAAAGGATCATGCGAAAGATCAATCATGCGTAAAAATCCCCTCTCAAAGAATCATGCATAAAATCCTTCTGAAAGAATCATGCATAAAATCCTTCTGAAAGAATCATGCATAAAACTCAACTGAGAGAATCATGTGTAAAAATCCCTCTCAAATGAATTCCATGCAATAAAAATTCCTCTGAAAGAATCATGCATAAAACCCATAAGAAAGAATCATACAGGGCTTTGAAAATGGCGGGTTTACAGAAGCAAAAATGGAGAAGGTGGAGTAAGGAGAAGAAATGGGAGAAAAAAGGGGGTAGGGAGTGGGGGTGGGGAAGAGGTCAGAGGTTCAAACTAACCAACTATATGCCTAGACAACAC
The DNA here is from genome assembly GCA_018398815.1 of Conus ventricosus. NCBI lineage: Eukaryota > Metazoa > Mollusca > Gastropoda > Neogastropoda > Conidae > Conus > Conus ventricosus. The sequence continues at coordinate 43,152,233 of CM031629.1, read as the reverse complement.
CAGTCGATCAATCACAAAAATTCGCAAATCAATCCAGCATCTGCTTCACAATCTCCCAACGCTCCCATTCACAAGAAAACGAATCAGAAATTACTTAGATCGTCTGCTCTAGAGAGAAACTCGGAAACTTAAGTAATGGCGGGGCTCTGTGATTTGTACATTTTTTCCTATACAAAATAGAATAATCGAAAAAAAAAAAACCCAACCAAGTACGGATTGTTCCTTGCATTTAGCCCACAGAAGGTGTTGCGGTGTTGTTGTTTTCAGTGGTGATGGTGGACGAAACTGACTTCATTCTAAAAAGTTAAAAGTAATTAAAACCAATTAAACCGTGAGGAAGGCAATTAGCTGCAGGCAACAAATTGTCCATGTTTGGAGTTGTCTAACTGGTCAACTTACAAAACAAATGGCAACTTGCTAAAGACAACGAAAAGAATCGTCTGTGTAGGGACTGGTTCAACTGCTTTTTAAACAAACAAGTAACTGATGTGAAAATCATGCTCCTCAATGTAAGTAGTGGTATAGTTGACTCAAACAACAACAAACAACGACTTACTAAAGTAAACAACATAATTATCAGTACACAAAGTGATATAACCCACTTTTAACCACCACTACCAGCTAAAGACAACGTCAGTGCATAATCTGGCGCAACTGATTTTCAAGACAAACAAGTGGTTAAGTCGACATCCATATCGATTTGTCGATTATGACTGACTTCACAAACAATAGCAACAACAACAACAAAAACAACAACGACAACAACAACAAACAACAAAAACAATACCAACCCAACAACGGCAACGACAAGAAAGAAGAAGAAGAAGAGAAGAAGAAGAAGAAGAAGAAGAAGAAAACAAGAAAAAAAAAAGAAAGAAGAAAGAGAAGGAGCGAAGAAGAAGAGGAAGGAGGAGGAGGAGGAGGAGAAGAAGAAGAAGAAAAAACAACAAACAGGAGGAAGAAAAGAACAACGAGAAGCAACAGACGAGACGAAACAAGAAGAGAGAATCAAGTAGCAGTTGTGTCATGACACTCACATCCATCACTGGCCTGACAGCAGATTGCCACTTTCGACAGCGGAATCGAACTCAACAATCGGGACAAAACCTCATGGACTCCTGCGGGAGGACAGTCCCGGGGCGTCGCCTTACACGAGTGGAGTAACCCGCAGTGCCAACCTATACTACGTGTGGATTGAGTCCCGGTCCTTCGCTTCTACAAGAAGAAGACAGAAACGAACCGTTCGATGTACATAGCAGCCGACCCCCATTGCCCTCAGAGAAAGACGGAACAGGATCAGTAAATCATCTTCCCAACTGGAGTCCCATTGCGCGGGTATTCAACAACACTCCTGCTGATCAGGCTGGCTCTGTGCCTGCCTCCTGCTCCCAAGCTGGCTGGCTGCTCATCGCACATCACAGCTCATAATTATAGTTACAATGTCAGTTTTGCTGCACATACACGATGGTTCGTACGCGGGCAAAGGTTATGTACAGGCAGAGGGCCGTCCTTGTTGAGCAGCGGGGACGGAAAGAAGGTGGAAAACATGGTAATTTCAGCGGACGGCCCGGTAACTGAACAGCTCTCTCATCCGTACGTTATTATTCATCTGCGCAAGCAAACGGAACTCCAGCAATGGCAAATGGTAGAAGAGCGATGCGGTGTACTCTCCGCGTTCCCTTGACATCTTTGGTGCCAGTCATTAGGAGGTTTGCACAATTCTCCTTTGGGTAAGGTCTTCATTCATATCCATGAAGTCAAAGATGCTAAATGAAAATGGCTGGAAAATTAAATTGCACATAGGATTATTGATACGATTATTGTTTTGGATGCCATGAGCCTGACATACATGGCTGACGAATTGTTTATTCTGTAAAGAAGATGGAGATTCAGTCCGAGACTTTATTTTATGGGTTTGCAATCTGGTTCAATCTTTTTTGAAAGTTGCGGAAAACGTATTCAATGAAAACGTCTACTGTCTGTCTGTCTGTCTGTCTATCTATCTATCTATCTATCTATCTATCTATCTATCTATCTATCTATCTATCTATCTATCTATCTATCTTATCTATCTATCTATTGTGTGTGTGTGTGTGTGTGTGTGTGTGTGTGTGTGTGTGTGTGTGTGTGTGTGTGTGTGTGTTGTTCTTCAATGTAATGTCTATACAATAAGTATTTTAGACAACCAAAATAAATGAATAAACAAGGTAGAAAAGGAGAGGAGGAGGGAGGAGGGGGGGGGTGGATAGACAGGCAACTGGAGGAGATAAAGAGATAGAGAAACAGTGAGATAACAAAAAAGATGATGAAGTATAAATGGAAAAAGGAAAAAAGAGAAGAATGAGGATTAGAATGGGAATCGGAAGAAAAAATGTTAACATGAATAAAAATTACAATCTATAACATAGCTAGAATAACATTTTTAAAAGTCAGATGAACGCTTAAGGTAACAAGATAATAACATTTAAACGTGAAAATAGAATTATTAAAGGAATCTAAAAATGGTGCTCTGAACAAGTCCTAAAACAATGTCACAAATCAAAAGGGTTTTTGTACTCTGAACAAGTCCTAAAACAATGTCACAAAT
>CM031629.1:43142146-43147146 GCA_018398815.1 Conus ventricosus | reverse complement strand
AAAAAAAAAGGAACAAACAAGTATAGTACCTAAGCAAATATGGCAATACATGCAGGTATGTGAATGCGCGTTTATGTACACACACACACGAATGCACGCACACACCCTTCCCCTCGACTTCCACGTCCCCCGCCTGTATGAATGAACGATAGACATAGACCTACAAAGATCTGAAAAGAGTGGATGACAGACACAGAACTACAAACCTCTGACAACAGTAGACGATAGACATAGTCCTACATCCTATGACAACAGAGGACGACAGACATAGTTGTACAATCGTATGACAACAGGCAACGATAGACATAGTCCTACAATCCTATAATAGCAGAGGACGATAGATATAGTTGTACAATCCTATGACAACAGTCAACCGTAGACATAGTCCTACAATCCTATGACAGCAGAGGACGATAGACATAGTCTTACAATCCTGTGACAACAGTCAACGGTAGACATAGTCCTACAATCCTATGACAGCAGAGGACGATAAACATAGTCCTACAATCCTATGAAAAAAAAGATAGACATAGTCCTACAGTCCTGTGACAACAGAGGACGATAGATATATCCTACAAACCTTGATAACAGAGGACGACAGACATAGTCCTACAAACCTCTGACAACAGAGGACGATGGACATAGTCCTACAATCCTATGAAACATAGGACAAAAGACATAGTCGTACAGTCCGCTGACAACATAGGACGATAGACATAGTCCTACAGTCATATGGCAACAAATGACGATAGACATAGTCCTACAATCCTATGAAAAAATGAACGATAGACATAGTCCTATAGTCAAATGACAACAGTCTACAGTCATATGACAACAGTCAACGATAGACATAGTCCTACAATCCAATGACAACAGAGGCCGATAGACATAGTCCTACAGTCCCCTGACAACAAAGGACAGTAGACATAGTCCTACAGTCAAATAACAACAAAGGACGATAGACATAGTCCTATAAACCTCTGACAACAGAGGACGATAGACATAGTCCTACAATCCTAAGACAACAAAGGACGGTAGACATAGTCGTACAGTCCGCTGACAACAGAGGACGATAGACATAGTCCTACAGTCAAATGACCACAAAGGCCGATAGACATAGTCCTACAGTCCCCTGACAACAAAGGACAGTAGACATAGTCCTACATTCATATGACAACAAAGGACGATGGACATAGTCTTACAATTCTATGACAGCAGTCAACGATAGACATAGTCCTACAATCCTATGACAGCAAAGGACGATAGACATAGTCCTACAATCCTATGAAAAAATGAACGATGGACATAGTCCTACAGTCATATGACAACAGTCAACGATAGACATAGTCCTACAGGCATATGACAACAGTCAACGATAGACATAGTCCTACAGTCATATGAAACAAAGGACGATAGACGTAGTCTTACAGTCATATGACAACAAAGGACGATAGACGTAGTCCTACCAACCTCTGACAACAGATGACGATAGACAGTCTTACAGTCTCTGACAACAGATGACGATAGACATAGCTCTACCAACTTCTGACAACAGAGGACGACAGACATAGTCCTACCAACCTCTGTCAACAGATGACAATAGACATAGTCCTACCAACCTCTGACAACAAAGGACGATAGACATAGTCCTACCAACCTCTGACAACAAAGGACAGTAAACATAGTCCTACAATCCTATGACAACAAAGGACAGTAGACATAGTCCTACAATCCTATGACAACAAAGGACAGTAGACATAGTCCTACAATCCTATGACAACAAAGGACAGTAGACATAGTCCTACAAACCTCTGACAACAAAGGACAGTAAACATTGTTCTACAGGCCTCTGACAACAAAGGACAGTAGACATAGTCCTACAATCAATGACAACAAAGGACAGTAGACATAGTCCTACAATCCTATGACAACAAAGGACAGTAGACATAGTCCTACAAACCTCTGACAACAAAGGACAGTAGACATAGTCCTACAATCCTATGACAACAAAGGACAGTAGACATAGTCCTACCAACCTCTGACAACAGACATAGTCCTATAAACCTCTGACAACAGAGGAGATAGACATAGTCCTACAATCCTAAGACAACAAAGGACGGTAGACATAGTCGTACAGTCCGCTGACAACAGAGGACGATAGACATAGTCCTACAGTCACATGACCAAAAAGGCCGATAGACATAGTCCTACAGTCATATGACAACAAAGGACAGTAGACATAGTCCTACAGTCATATGACAACAAAGGACGATGAACATAGTCTTACAATCCTATGACAGCAGTCAACGATAGACATAGCCCTACAATCCTATGACAGCAAAGGACGATAGACATAGTCCTACAATCCTATGAAAAAATGAACGATGGACATAGTCCTACAGTCATATGACAACCGTCAACGATAGACATAGTCCTAGAGTCCTATGACAACAGTCAACGATAGACATAGTCCTACAGTCATATGACATCAAAGGACGATAGACGTAGTCCTACCAACCTCTGACAACAGATGACGATAGACATAGTCTTACAGTCCTCTGACAACAGATGACGATAGACATAGCCCCACCAACTTCTGACAGCAGAGGACGACAGACATAGTCCTACTAACCTCTGTCAACAGATGACAATAGACATAGTCCTACCAACCTCTGACAACAAAGGACGATAGACATAGTCCTACAAACCTCTGACAACAAAGGACAGTAGACATAGTCCTACAGGCCTCTGACAACAAAGGACAGTAAACATAGTCCTACAATCCTATGACAATAAAGGACAATAGACATAGTCCTACAAACCTCTGACAACAAAGGACAGTAGACATAGTCCTACAATCCTATGACAACAAAGGACAGAAAACATAGTCCTACAATCCTATGACAACAAAGGACAGTACACATAGTCCTAAAAACCTCTGACAACAGACATAGTCCTACCAACCTCTGACAACAGAGGACGACAGACATAGTCCTACCAACCTCTGACAACAGAGGACGATAGACATAGTCCTACAAACCTCTGACAACCAAAGGACTGTAGACATAGTCCTACAAAGCTCTGACAACAAAGGACAGTAAACATAGTCCTACAATCCTATGACAACAAAGGACAGTAGACATAGTCCTACAATCCTATGACAATAAAGGACAGTAGACATAGTCCTACAGTCCTGTGACAATAGAGGACGATAGACATAGACCTACAAACCTCTGACAACAAAGGACTATAGACATAGTTCTACCAACCTCTGACAACAAAGGACGATAGACATAGTCCTACCAACCTCTGACAACAGAGGACGATAGACATAGTCCTATTAACCTCTGACAACAGAGGCCGATGGACATAATCCTAAAAACCTTTGACAACAGAGGACGATAGACATAGTCCTACAGTCCTATGACAACAGAGGACGATCGACATAGTCCTACAGTCCTATGGCAACAAAGGACGATAGACATAGTCCTACAGTCCTATGGCAACAAAGGACGATAGACATAGTCCTACAGTCCTATGGCAACAAAGGACAATAGACATAGTCCAACAGTCCTATGGCAATAAAGGACGAGAGACATAGTCCTACAGTCCTATGGCAACAAAGGACGATAGACATAGTCCTACAGTCCTGTGACAACAGATGGTGATAGACAGAGTCCTACAGTCCTATGACAACAAAGGACGAAAGACATAGTCCTACCAACATCTGACAACAGATGACGACAGACATAGTCCTACAAACCTCTGACAACAGATGACTACAGACATAATCCTACAGTCCTATGATAACAAAGGACGATAGACAGAGTCCTACCAACCTCTGACAACAGATGACGACAGACATAGTCCTACCAACCTCTCCCAGAGACGTGTCCAGTCTAAGTGTCGGCGGCGCAGTGAGCGTTCGGTCAGGCGCGAGCTGGCTATTCTTCACGCACTCAAGCTTTGTCAGGATCTCTGATTCCTTAGCTGTTGTCAGTGGACACTGCGACATTCTCCTTCCCTGCAAGCTGTGTGTTCAGTGGACATAGTCTACATTCTCCTTCCCCTCAAGCTGTGTGTTCAGTGGACAATAGTCTACATTCTCCTTCCCCTCAAGCTATGTGTTCAGTGGACAATAGTCTACATTCTCTTCCCCTCAAGCTGTGTGTTCAGTGGACAATAGTCTACATTCTCCTTCCCTCAAGCTGTGTGTTCAGTGGACAATAGTCTACATTCTCCTTCCCCTCAAGCTGTGTGTTCAGTGGACAATAGTCTACATTCTCCTTCCCCTCAAGCTGTGTGTTCAGTGGACAATAGTCTACATTCTCCTTCCCCTCAAGCTGTGTTTCAGTGGACAATAGTCTACATTCTCCTTCCCCTCAAGCTGTGTGTTCAGTGGACAATAGTCTACATTCTCCTTCCCCTCAAGCTGTGTGTTCAGTGGACAATAGTCTACATTCTCCTTCCCCTCAAGCTGTGTGTTCAGTGGACAATAGTCTACATTCTCCTTCCCCTCAAGCTGTGTGTTCAGTGGACAATAGTCTACTCATGTTCATGACACTATCCTCTCAAGCTGTGTGTTCAGTGGACAATAGTCTACTTCTCTCACCTATAGCTTTTGTGTGTCAGTGGACAATAGTCTACATTCTCTTGCTCAAGCTGTGTGTTCAGTGGACAATAGTCACATTCTCTTCGCTTCAAGCTGTGTGTTCAGTGAACAATAGTCTACTTCTCCTTCTAGCTGTGTGTTCGTGAACTCATAGTCTAGCTGTGTGTTCAGTGGACAATATCTAGCTGTATGTTCAGTGAACTATAGTCTAGCTGTGTGTTCAGTGAACTATAGTCTAGCTGTGTGCTCAGTGAACATAGTCTAGTTGTGTGTTCAGTGGACAATAGTCTAGCTGTGTGTTCAGTGAACATAGTCTAGCTGTGTGTTCAGTGAACTATAGTCTAGCTGTGTGTCAGTGAACAATAGTCAAGCTGTGTGTTCAGTGGAC